>VZSR01000520.1:33086838-33108701 GCA_013398615.1 Brachypodius melanocephalos
AACAGGAGAAAGTCCAGATATACTTGAAAATTCATGGTGAGGCAAGTGTCCCATATTGGTTTTAATTAAAACAGATTTGGAATTCCCATGGGAATTGGGAGAGGCTGCCTATCAACCTCCAGTTCTAATTCTGCCTCTACCACTGAAATCACAGAGTGACTCCAGGCAAGTAATTTCACCCTTTCTGTCTGAGTTTTACTTTTCTTCTTTTGTACTAAAACCAGGCTTACTGACACAGACTATATATCTCTGGAAGGAATAAAGAATTGTTAAGTAACAACACAATAGGTGAGAAAATAGTCTTTTGAAGTGCATGCAGTTAAGGAGGGACCAACACAGCTCCCCTTCTGGAGCCCAGCTGTTATTTGTTCCCACTTCCCTTATTTCAAAGTAAGGAAAAATACAAGGTTACTTCACCTGCTGAAGTGCTGTGTTTCTCCTTATTTGACAACTGCTATTAAATGGTTCCTAGACTATCACTGGATAAGTAACTGATAGCTGTCAGGCAGGAAAATTTTGGAGTTACCTAAACTTGCTCCTGTGCTACAGAGCGTGCCTGTGCCAGCTCAAGCAGGAACCACAAGTCAGTGCCCTGAAGCCCAGATGAATAGAATATTCCATCTACAGACAGCCACTGGCCTCTGAGACTACAGAGAACTGTGACCTCTTCTGGGCTACAGCAGCATCAAATGCTGACCTGGCCAACTGGGAGAAGTTTTATTCTCTTCTATTTTATGAAATCAGAAATGGAGCACTTCAGTCTTCTGCTTCCATTTGCTGCAAAACACAGGATGGGAAAGAAGAGGTTCATTTCTGGTTTGGTTTCACTTGCTTAAAATTTCACTGAAAGAGAAAAAAATTCTTGAATCTCAGGTTCTGGGAAACAAATGAGTTCTAGAAATTGTCTATACGTAAGGCCCATCTTCACTTTAAACTTAATGTAAAGAGTCTGCTTGGATAGATAATGCCACAGTACAGACAAGGCTCTGGGCAACATCCACACTTGACCACCAGAGCAACTGAACTGCAGTGAAACTGCAGCACCATTAACCAGGTGCAACACTGTAATGTTCTTCTAAAAGAAGGATTCTCCCAAATCAAAAGCAATTAATTTTTTTAAAAGCCCAAGGTCACACAATTGACCTCTGCTATTCTAGTCCTGAATTCTCAGTTTATTATCTTGCAGAATTTCAAACACCTTTGCTGATAGACCTGCCTGGATTTGAGAAATATTTCCTACATGAGGCACCCCCCCACATCTCTAACCACAGCTTAACCATGGCCTGTCAGTCAATCAGACTTGAGAGTGATGGTAGGCACCCGTCAGCTGGAATGGCTCGTCACCCATTCCTGAGGACACACCACTTGTCTGTTTTAAAGACACCGATGTACCTTGAACACGCACAAAGTTATAAACGTGCACTTGCAAATGGGAAAATCTGATCTTCTCTGAAACAGAAATAGATGGGAAAAAGGGAGGCAAGACCTCATGGGGGGGGGCGGGAGCGGGTGTGTGCACGCTCCGCCAACTGCTTCATGTTGCTTGCTGAAATTCTTGTTTATCTGGAATGGTGTGATCCCCCATTTCACCAATTTAAGAACTAAGGGAACTTAAAAGTAATCATGACCTGCAGGCTGCTGCCAGTATGAACTCCCCCTCCACCACTTGCTCAAAGCCAAGGCACTTACCAGCTGAAATTTTCCATACTTGGTCTTTCTCATTAATCTTGAATGAACGTGGCTCAGATGATTCAGAACTAATCTGGCTTCTGGAATTACAGCAGCAGAGGACAAACGAATGTTTAACCTCTCCCCTGGAACATTTAACCTCTCCCAGATGCTAAGGGTACTTTTCCCTGAGAAGGTTAACGTGCTTATAGGATCTGCAACGCACTGTCACAGAGAAGGTTGCAGAGATTTGTGCTCACTGGGCCATATATGAAAAGTGCTCACTTTAAGAGTCAGAAAGTTACATAAAAGCAGAAAATACGACGATGACAACAATGGCATCAAAACAGAAGTAGTCACATATTTGAAAAGCCCCAATTACATATTTCATCATCTCAATTCTACCTCTTCACGCATATCTACTACATGAGTCCTACATCCATGATAACACCCTTATGCCCCAGAAGATCTGAGCCTGAGGACCATACTGCACAGCATGCAAGGTGCTCAAAACATAAATGACAGATAGCTTGTGGATGCTATCACCAACACAAAATATTAATGTATAAATAACATGTTATACTTAGAGATATATTTTTAGAAATAAACTGTTAAGGCATAAAAAATTTAGTATCAAAATCTATCAGTTTTCACTCATTCATACTCCCAAGATTATTCCTTTTGAAGAACTGAGAGCTGTATTTTAGGGATGGGGAGAGACATGCCAATACACACACAAAAAACCCTACAGCAACCAACAGTGGGGCTAGGCTGTTTCACCTCGGGGTCTGGGTCTACAGACTCAACAAAAGAGACAAAAGAGCATATAGCATTTTCTGCATTAAGAAGCATTGTAGAGATACCACCTATATCAATTCTACCAACCACAGAGCTATAAAGCAATAATTTCCATTCAGAGAAAAGAAAACATACACACAGAGGTAACAAGGTACCTCCAAAAACACCCAGTAAACAGTGGCAGAGAAGAACCAGCCCCCAGACACTCCTCTCAACTCTGGGCCTCTGCTGACAACGCTCAACCCACACTGCTGTTGTCAGGGCTTCTCATCACTGGCTGACATTAGCTGCACCTGCAATAGCTCAGCTTTTCTCTTAAAGGTATCCTAAATGTTTCAGGTTGGCTGCAGAGGAAATCAAAAGCCGAATTCTAGTATGCCCTCCGCTTTACAAGAAATTTAAAGCAGATGATGTAAGTTTGACCAAATTCTATCCTATCAGCTCAGTCCAGTCAGGAGAAGATGAAAACTTTCCACTTATTCTTGAGAATGATTTGATTTAACAAGGCCTCAAATTCAAGGGGCAGAGCAGATGAGACCTCACAGATACCTACAGCGCAGAAGTCCCTTCCCTCTCTACAGCCTCTGCCAAAATGAAGAACCCCAATGAACTATGGTTGGGAAGTGTGTGTGATTTGGACTTCTCTGGTCTATGAAACAAGAGCGCTCCTACATAATTTTACAAGAGCAATAACCACAGCACCCAACTTCCAGTATCTTCTACTTAAAATTTTCAAAGCAAGCTATAAAATAAAGAATTTCACACATTCTGCACACCTAACTGTAGTTACACCTAACTGTAGACAAATACTCAGAGGACTTAATTTTGACTCATTCTAGCCACTTTCATTTAACAGAAAAATAAACCTCCCACTGGTAATGGGAAATAAAATTCAGTGTGCATCTTTATCCCTAATCCTTACCTCTATGAAGAGATATTCAGCCTGTTGAGAATACTAACATTGTACTTAACAGTATTCTAATAATTCTCTCAAGTTACAATATTATCTACATGAATGAAGGAACTCAGTGAGGAAAAGAAAGGCTGACCTTCACAGAATTTATAGTGAGAAATCTCCCTTCTACCTTTATGCCAGTGACTTCTCATATGACTGATGAAGCTGTATCGCTAAAAAGGAGACTACTTCTCCCAAAATCATCTTAAAACACTGTCAGCTCAACAAATCTCAACTTCCCCAGTGGAATCCATGATGTGGTCTGTTTCCCTCTGCTGCTTCTCAGCTGTTTGTACAGAAGTTGGATGGACTCAGTAAGACAAGGCTTGAACACTGCTCTTCACTTGGAGATTTGCAGTACAAAGCAGGTGTAGGAATAAAGAATATATAAAGAAGGTGAAGCTTTACAACTGCATTTGCAATGATGTACCTGTTTCTACATCTCTGCCTTTATCCACTGCGACTCTATGTGGTGATGGTTGAAAAAAATCATTATGAACATGAAAAAAGACACAAAAAGCCACAAATACCAGTGAGTTCCTTTTTTCTGCACAGTGTATCTGTACAGCAGGTTGTTAGCAACCTTGTGCCAAAACACAAAACCACAAAGGTAGAGTCTAGGCCATTCATTCTTTCTTCACAAAGCCTACGAAAGTTACAGAATAAATGCAAATATGGCAATTCAGCAATCCTCGGTGCCCCTCCCTGAACAGTTCTGGTTTAGCAGCCAGTGCTAAGGAGACCAGAGGTTCTCTCCTCAACAAACCAAGAGGTTCTGGGAGGTCCATCAGCTGGTGGGCAACCCCCAAAAAATAGAAGTATTTCAATAATGCAGAGCATGATCTTTGGAGGCACCAAAAGGAGTTGCTGAGGATAGGCATGGTTACCTATCAGATACTGTGTAATTCTCCTTTCAGTTGAATTGGTATCTGCCATGCAGCCGCAAAATACCCTTATTAATATTAACTAGCAAAAATACGTTCAAGAACATATATGCACTCTCTCTGTGTAATTAATCCCTGGAGTAAAGCTGTTCCTTGGATCACAGAAGATCAGTGAGCTAGATTACAGGAAACAATTACTTATGGTACACTGGTGTTTAGAAAGAGACAGTGACACCCTGACATCTCCAGACAGCATCTGAGCCCTCTAAAGCTGCAAATCACAGAAAGTATCAAACTATGCTTTTCAAACATCAGATGACTCAAGCTTGTTCATTCTAGTGAAATGATACTAATCAGTCATAAAATGAATGGGACACAGTCTTTTAAACATTCAGGAGGCAATAATTTATAAAGTATCTGTTTACTACAACCAATTAAGCAGAAATATTTTCTTCATGTGTCAGTTACAAATTCTGACAAATCAGGGAAGGAAGAAATGGAACAAATTACTTTACCAAACCACTCCAGTTAATTCTCATGTTGGTGGTTTCATTGATAGTTAAGTCTTTTTTATAATGTCATGTACAGAACATCACTGAATTTTCTAGCCAATACACAAAGGGCTAATAGTAAATACACACAAACTGGAAAGCAGCAAGCTCAGCCATTTGCAGGAACAAATCATCCAGATAGCTGACTCTGCTAAATGTGGCCAATACACCTGCAGTTCTCAATTCAACTGGAACATGCTCAAGCAACAACTCCTTTTTAGAAATCCCTGCACCTAAATTTCAGATCACAGAGAAACATGACTCAAAGCAAAGCAGCCTTGGATCCTTTCAGCAGGAATTGCTGTAATCTCATTCCATTCTTAACCCTTTTGAAACTGTTTTTCTGTCCTACTCCTAAGAGGACCTACCACTCTGTTATCATTACCAATCCCTATTTATAAACTGCATCCTCCTACACATTAGCTCCTCTGCTGAATCTCTTTTTGGGTTTTATTATTGTCTTTATTCTGTTGCAGAAATTTTATGGCTCATTTGTACAGCCCTTAGAATCTCAGCATGGGATAACTTCATAACTAAAGTCTTATTAAAGCTATTTACACAATTCCTATGACAGGACAAGAAGCCTGAGTTTCTTCATCAACTTGTGGGGAAACTCAGCTGACAGGTTTGTCTCTCAGTCTCTCTTTCCCACTTTTCTTGGAGGAACTCTAGACTAGGTTGTGAAGGCTAGAAAGCAGCAAGAGAAATTCACTAGATTATGTGAGGGAAGTGTAATGGAATAAAAACAAAATGGACAAAATTCAGCATTTAACAAGGGCTCTGGATGGAAACTAAGAAACTTGGCTCCCTGATATAAACAAGTCCAAAGATGACAACTCGGGTCAAAGAAAGGTATGCAGGATGCACTATTTTAATGGCTTTGTTTAGAGATAAAGGGTGTCTTTTTTTTTTTTTTGAGGAAAAGTTATTCTCTGTGTGTTCCTCATACAACCCAATCTTGCCGATTATTCAGGCTACAGCAGCTTGAGTGGCAAGATGATGCTTGCTAACCTCTCAGTGCCACACTGGAAAACAGCTTTAAGCATTGGACTTAAGAGGTCTTTTCAAACATTAATGATTCTATCACTTGCCTATGAAAGTAGTTTTAACAAAGGCTTGTGTGAAATGCAGAAGGGAAATCAAGAGCATGGCACAACTCATTACACCTTCATGATGAGAAAGTTTCCTAAACTTGTAGGCACAGTGAACGGAGAGCAAAAGTTTCAAGCCTGCCTGCATAGGTGTTTTGCACTAAGAAGTTCCACTGGAAAAGTAACAAAAGGAAAAAGCTGGTAATACACAACAGCTGTGTGATCCCTAACAACTATTGATTCTAAGCCACCCCAGAGAAACAGCTTCTTGGGAATGGCAGAAGAAGTATCACTATTTCACACAGTCTTGCATGGAAAGACTGCATCAAAACATTTCCTATTAAGTTCACAATGTCTGTAATTCTTTCTGGTAATTCCCCCCTTTTGTAATTCTTCTGAGGGAGAGGAAGAGGGAATATCTCTCTTTTTGCTGTCTCCAAGAAAGCTCTAGTCTTCAGCCCCAGACCATTATGGTGTTACATGAGTGCATATTGTGGTCTCTTCAACAGGGCAGCAAGGCTTAGTGCCTGCTTCCCTCTCCAAGGAAGAGAACGATGTTGGCCACTATGGCACTGACCGGAGACGGTGCTTTTAACTGAAGTAGGAACTGCCTGATCTGCATCTTTGAGCAGGCCAACAAACAGAAACTGGCAGTGAAATTCATCTGTATGATGGGTCATGAAAGGGTGACTCCAGTGCCAGTTTCATAGTAACCACAAGGGAAAAAAGTTTCCCCAGAGGAAAAGGGAGTTCAATCTGCCTCCTTTTCTTGGCTTCCCTTTTAAAGAATACAAATAAGCTTCCTGAAAAACAACAGGCCTTTTGATGAGGTAATAGCTTTCCTCCATGTTTTTGTTTGTTTGTTGAAAACACTTGGATTTCACAGGAAGCAGTAACAAACATAACCGGGGATCAACTTCGTTAAAGAACCTTAAAAATCAACAGGACACACATCTCTTGCTTCAGCCACTAAACTGGATTGTCTCACTGGCTCGAGCAAAACTGCTGAATTATTTCCCTAACAAAAGAAAGGCGCTTTTAGGTCTTATAATCTCATTTCAAATCCTTTTACCCACTCCCTTCTCTTTTGGGCCTTGAAATTGCAATCCTCTTTCAGGACTAATCTCGGGACTAATTGGTGCCAGCACTCCAGTTTCTCTCGCCATTTTGTCCCCTCCCTACTGCATTGTTCAGGTGCAGAAAAGGACAGCAGGCCAGGGTTCAGCGCCCCTGTAATGAGCCTGTTCCTACAGAGTAACTGTTAATAATTAGCAGGAAGCATTTTGTCTTTAAATTGCACAGCATGAGCAGCACGATTTCACAGAGAACTGCTTCACTGTAGCTCATGAAGCTCCCCAAGTTTGTGGGTGATGCGGAGGCTGGAGGGCAGTGTGCAGAGTGTCAAGCCCGGACCAAGACTCCAGCTGGGCACACAGGGTGGCACAGGCAGTGCCGGCCTTTCCAGAGCTCCCCATGGCAGGAAAGAGGGAAACGAGGAGCATCCTGCACACATCAACTACAGCAGCTGCCAAGGAATGCATCAGCGTGATGGGACTGAGCTGGTGTAGTGCAAGGACAGTCTGTGTTTAAGAAATATTCCAGAATACAATTCCCTGAAGAATAACGAGCAAATAGGAGATTTAAGAAAGCCTGCTACTTTTCAGCTCATAACTGTATTTGCAGGTGGTGCCAAAAAGGAACAATTACTTCTCTTACCAAGGGAATAGCAGTGCTGACTGTTTTCCATTTTCTGACATTTTCTCAGACTTGGAAGTAAAATTAGTTTTTCTGTATTTGGAAACTTCAATCTAGGAAGTGCATTAAAACAAAACCATTAAAAAGCTGTTTCCAATGGATGTTCATTTCCAGCAAACCTAAGGCTAACCTTGAGTCTTGATTCAGGCAAAATAAGCCAAAAGCTTCAGAAGTTTTCAAAGTTTCAGAAGTTTTCTTTGGTTTTTACATCATGTTTTGACTCTTTGATGTTGTATAGTGCCTTCTACTGTCCTGAAGCTGAAGGCCAACACAAGAAGCTCCATCTGAGATACACACTGCTTTCATTGTGTCCCCCAGCAGTGCTCTGGAGTTTAACCACAACTGCGACTAAATCCACATTCCTATTTACTGCTGTCTTCAGGCATCTACCAGGAGGTATGTCATGAAGAACAGATTAGCATCAAAAAAGGAAAATGATACAACTTGCTTCACTCTCCTGAAAGATCAACACTTCTTGAGGAGCATCAGTGAGAGACAAGCTGACAGATGTTGAGACTACTGCAAAACACAAGACACTCAAAAGATCACCAGATTTAGGGAATCTACCATTACTGCAAAGAGACACACCAAAGACACATGTGTAGAAAGGAACTCAGCCAGCATCTCACTACCACTGGAGAAAAAAAGCAGTCTGTCACTGCAAGAACCTTCTGGAATAGTGTGGGTATATAACTGTTACACAGTAAGAAGACATCATTTACCTCCTGTCACAGAAATTGACAGCAAGTATGAATACAGAACTAAAATTACTGATGATTTTTCTTTGTTTGCACCACAGCTTGAGGTCGAGTGGTGTCTCAATGGCTCAGTTAAGATGGGTAATAAGTTAAGGGTAATAAATAAATTCTGCACCATCCTCAGAATACTAGATTCTCTTACCACACTAAAAACATCCACAATGCAACATCTTGCTGAGGAATTCATATTATAGATCAGCTGGAATAAAGGCATTTAAATTTTCCATTTCTTGAAAATGCAGTTTGCAAATGTGCTTGGGATCCATTACTTATTTCTGTTTGCCTTTGTATCACAAATTTCAGACTAAGGGCTCTCCTCAGGTCATCCAATTCAGCTTTCTGCCAGCAAGAAACTCTTTCCTACAGTCAATTTTCTAGAATTTTATTTGGTCTGCTTTTCAGCACTCTACCAGATGGATTTCAGACAATTTCCTTTAAGGGACTAATTCAGTCTAGTAAGTTTATTATTTGCACCTGGTCATCGACCAAGGGAAGATAAGCCAGGCTCTGTGTGCTTGTCTCCTTCTCATATGCTATTAAAATGGGAAGTTTTCCATCCTAGTGTCAAAATCTGTTCACAGCAGCAATTCAACAGCAGCAGAGAGAGATCCCCATGAAAATCAAGCAACTGTGTCTACAGAGAGATATTATAAACTTGTTTATGGCATCAAAGAAACCTCCCTTTTCCACACTGCAGTTTGAAACCTGGTAATCAGAAGACAGTAAGTGAAGACCAGTTCCTGTTGCCAGTCCCCTCTCCTCAGGTCAGAGTGCCTGGGTTGTGTTTGCCTGCTTCAACGCAGTCCAAATGCCTATGCTAGCCCAGGCTGCTGCACTGCTACTGCATTAGAACACCAGGCTAAAAGACGCAGCAGAATGCCAAGCCATGCCTTCCAAATGACCCTTTTTCACCAAGCTTGTGAACACCAAGGAATCAGGAAGCTGAGGTAAAGCATTATTTTCCCCTGCTTTACCTGGCACTGGAAGACTTTTCTATAGCATTTAAGTGACTTGAAAAAACAGGTTTTCAAGTCAAGAAACCTTTAAGGCAGGTTTGTAGTACACACCCAACCATATTATAACTGAGTCAATACTAAGCACGATGATGCCTCCATGCTCTTCTGGAGACAATTTGCTTTGGGAGCCAAAGGTAACATAAATTTACTAGCATGGTACTGTGACATCTCAGTAAGATTATGGCACAATGACGGGTTTTCACTGGGAGGAATGCTTTAAGCAAGCCCTTGTATAGTGGAGTGGGCTTACAAGCCAAATACCTTAAAAACCCCCACAACAAATCACCAGGATCACACTTTCAGCACAACTACACAAGTGTCTTCCCCCAACAAACCTCCAAAGCTCAAAAGCAACCCTCTACTGAACAACCAGGTGATGCTGCTCCAAGGGTCTTCAATGCTCAACACAAACAAACTCCTACAGCTCTTGTTCCATGTAATTACAAAATATAGAGCTCATCAATACAAATTGCCCCATTTTCAAAGTAGAGTTTTGATAGTGATATCCCCAGGGTGACAGAAAAGATCAGGTCTAACATTTCCAGGGGAAATTTCTACTTTCTTTTTCCCCTCAAATCTGACCAAGTCTACTTCTACATATGAAGGCAAAAGCAAGAAAATGTACTTAATAATCAAAACATCTACATTGCTTTAGCAATATAGCTGACTGTGGCTCTTAAACTATCATGGAATAAATGTGTTTGTATAAAGCCTTCCTTTTTTTCCTTACATTATATTATACTTGCAAGTTGCAAAATAAAAGCTGGCTACTCCAGAAGCTTTGTTTGTTATTAATTCCCTTAAGTTTCGAAAATTATTTCATTCTAATTAATTGTTTTATTTATTCTTTAATCTCAGGAGAAAAATGGTCTTTTTCATCTTTCATATGCAAAACAGCTAAAGAGAGAACAATTTTTTATATAGAGAAGGAACTCCAATTAATAGAGATCTTAAATACTTGGGGAGTTGTTAAGAATTTTGCCATTGATCAGACAGCTGCCTGAAAAAAAGCATCTTTTCAGGAAAGTTACATAATCCAAAGTAACCCAATCCCTTTTTGTTTGTATTTTTTCTCCATCTGCTTATCCAGATTAAATATAAAAATTAATGAAACCGAAATTATGTCAAATTCGCTAAATGTACATTTCTCTTCCATATACTTTTACTGGAATCTGCATCCTGCACTGCCATCAGTTATGAATTCCAATGCTCCATGGACATTTGAAAGTGCTGTTATATTTTTAATAACCCAACCTTTAGTATCTGCATTACTATGCAATTTATTTTTCCAAATTCCACATATTCTGTCTTAAAAACACCATGCTCACCACCATCACACTAGACTAAACCACAGAATTATACATACTTCTTAACACTGAAGTGGAAGTGTCAAAAAGAGAGTCTGTTCTGAGCATCTTACTTTTCAAACTAATCTTAGGAAGTTCTCTACCAAGCCTGTAACCACTGTTTGAACAGAATTTCTTTTGGAAGGATATATAATGGAATTGTGATAAAAATAGTTACAGAAAAAAAGCAGTAAGAGGCGTAGAGCTCTGCAATATTTATATCACCCAGGCAGACAACAGAGAGAACCCATCAGTGAGGTTAAAAACTGCAGCACAGAGAACAACTGACAACAGCAGTAAGGTATAAGGGGCCATAAGAAACAAATGCAAAATCCCACCAGCTGCATAAAATTGGACACTGACTACTACCTTTAAAATTGGGCAGAATGATAAATTACAGTTATTCTACTTTTACAAATAAAGTCCATGTAGTCCTGATTCTAATACCAAAAATATGTCATACAAGCTAATGAAAGGAAAATTGAACAAGTGCACGCATGCTGCAGCAAGCCAAGAAAAATACATTTACAATTGTATTAGCAAGACCCACAGGCTGTGCTATCTTGGATGCTTTAAGAGCAGAGCAATAAAAAATTACCATACATAACTGCACCGTTCATATGAGCTGACAGAGTGCGTACTGGCAATTAACAGGAGAGGATTGCCAAGAAAACATAAATGAGTCAAGATGAAAAGAAAGGAAAGATCTTTTATAAAGCTCTAATCCACACCCATATCTGAGATGGCCAACCTCTTCAGTCATTTGTCTTTTACAAAGGAATAAAGGATCTTAAGGCATGGAGGTAGAAATCATGCTCCCTTGTAAACAGATACACAGGTGTATGTGACAATCCAAACAACTTCACTCCACAGAGAGAGCTGGGGTACAGCCCTATCCATGCTCCTCTTCTGGTATCCCCAAGTTATTCATCAACAAAATGAACTTTCCTAACGTGTTTGCTAGTCAAACCGCTGGCACAAACCCACTTCAGACTAGTTGTCTCAAGCAATTCTCATATCATTGTTCTCCGAGTATTTGCCCTTTTGTAATGAAAATAGGTCACCTGCCCTAAAACAGTACATTTTGTTTCTAAGTGCAAGAGAGAACAGCTTCCCTGGCAGCCAGGCTGTCTTTCTGACATAAAAAGTACATTGCCGTATACACACATATCTGTGCACCGAAAACCCCAGAGATTTGCACATTTATTACTAGAACCATATGCGGTCATAGGGAAAAAAGCCTCAGACACAAAATAGGGACTCTTATCAAAAGTAGAACAACACAAAATCCTCCAAACTGGATGAAACCCACAGCCTGTTCAATTCACAGGGTTTCTATGACCTAATGCCAAAGATGCATTTTTCACAGAAAGTGGAAGAGCAATATAACATAGCACAGTAAATTTGTGCTTGCTTCTGCAGCCCATGTGGACTTGAACTACTGGAGAGATTGATTTAAACCTAAAAATCCTGCAAGGACTAGAATCTTCTTCCAGACGCATTTGTATTAGCTGTGGACATAGTAATTGAACAAAATTCTACCTTTTGTGGGATTATCACTTAATCATTAACCTCAACATTCTCCTGTGGTAATCACTAAAGTTCCACTAAGTAATTTACAGTCTGCCTCTCAAGCCTCCCATCCCTATTTTTTAAAGCAGTAGCAAACAAAGTACAAAAAATAACAAACCAAAAACCCCCAAACACCAAAGAGGAAAATGCTGCGTTTTACAAACAGGTTCACAATTCAGAAACAGCACAAATGCCACCAATGAGTACCACACACATACACACTGGTCTCAGGGACACCTGGAATACAAAGACAGCCAACGAGAGTTTATTGAAATCTATCTAAAACATGGGCCCTGAATTCTCACTTGTTTTTTTTTCTGTAATAAAACTGCCTGACAGAACTATGGGCTTTCCGAAATGAAGTGAAAACATCTGTGAAAAAATATACCACAGATAATCACATATAACCTCCAGAGTTTTATCAGTTTTACTGAAAAAGAACAAGAAGTGCAAGTGCTGAGTACTTCTGTTTAGCAAGGGGAAACAGGAACAACCATTTTATCAAGCCACTGTAGCCACAGTGAGAGGCAAAGAGACATACCTCACCTTCTGTTCTTTTACTCCAGGACAAACAAGCAGTGAGTAAAACAATCTGTGTTCCCAGGCACAGAGAATTTTGAGAATAGAAATTTCTCTACTACCCTTCAACACCTCCAAAACCCAGTTTTTATAGAAGTACTTTATTCTGATTAAACAAGCAACTTGATTTTTCCAAGTCAAAATTCAAAACCCAAGTGTAAAGAAGTTTTTCTAGTAAGAAAGATTCTATGCTTTTTGTTCCAAAAGTTCAGAAGATGTTTTAATACCATTTAAGCCCTTTCTGGTTTTATTCATCTGAACCCTAGAGGTTCCTGTGAAAGGAGACTACTCTAGCAAAACCCGCAAATTTTATTCCTACAAAAGCCAATTCCATCAAAATAGGAGGAATATCACTTTCAGTTTAAACAAATATCCAATAAACAATAAAGAGTTAAATTTAGAATGCCTTAAAACCATAACCATTACAAGTAAAGTCATCCCTTCCTTATCTACTGTTTGAAAGATTCAAGTTACCTTAACATTTTTTATGAACAGTTTACCACTCTTAGCATAACATTAGAAACTGTTCTATGAACATCAGTGTTACAACAGAGCTACAAGTAATGTGACTTTCCCTGTCAATTTTTCTTTATATAAACACCAAAAGAAAGAAAAGCCCAGTAACTAATACAGAAGTGAAGAAAACCAAAAAGAAAAAACAAGAGCATAATTAAAACTAAATTAAAAAATTTAACTTGAGTTCTGGAAATATATAAAAAAAAAACTTCTCTTAATCTAACAGCAGCAAGATGTGACATACTATGATACTATATGTGGCTTCCCAAGCTTCATGAGTCTGTTTTCAAATTCAGAAGTCATATGATTTCCACAGCTGTAATATTATATGATTAATAAACGTGATGCTCGTGTCGACTACTGTTCACTGCACAAACACTCTTTCTAGAGTTTGAATTTTCAACTAGCAAAACTTCAGTGAACTGTTACTGAACATTGCACAGGCCTCCCCATCCACACAACTGCAGTTGTCACAGTGACACAATGGCTGTTAATGGGAGGAAGGGTGACAGATCCACTCACACTGCCCAGGGACCAAAGGCCAGGTGTCCCTCACACCACAGAGCTCACGCACTGTGCAACCCTGTCCTCTGTGCACCAGCACACATCCCTGGGACAGCAAGGAAGCGGGATGTGGAGCTGCAGAAAAACAGCCTCAGAAGAAAAGCACCCACGTGCTTCAAGTTCAGCAGTCAGCAACTCACAGCTCTGTCAATGAGGCCACTCCAAAAATTTTCATATGGAAACAGCCAGGCCTAGAGAGGGTTTTACAAACAAAGTAACAAAAATTTCAAAACACATCCCTACACTTTCTTTTTCCCATGAACTTAGTGGAAATATCTACGGTACCATTCCAAGTTATCTTTGGAATAAGGCTATATTTATCTACACAAGGCACAGAGGAGGGGAAAAAGAGCCTAAGAAGCCAAGTAACTGGAAAGACTGTTCAAATTGAACTACGAAAAATAACAACATAAAGCAAGGAGCTGGTGTTTGCCTGGCATCTATAGAAAGATGACAGACTAAGGACCCTGCTTTACCAAAAGTCTACACACATGCAAACAAAGACTCAACCAAATCTTCTTGTATTTGGAAAACAGAAACATAGCATTTCTTCTTTTTGGGGGTATGAATGAGAAAGAATTGAAAACATTTCAGCTGAGAAGGCTCAGAAGCATGTCACTAATTTTGAGAGGAATGAAGATGTGATTAGAGGGTTATTTGTCTTTCTACCAGATGTTCCTGCATAAAACTATTATGTTAGAGAGATCAGATTTAAACTTTCTGCTTTTCTTCTTCTGTCCAGGATCTGTGGCCACCTTTTCAAATCTATCTTTCCTCCCTACACATCCTTCATCCTCTAAGGGGTAAAAAAGGGGGAAGGGGAAAAAAAAAGCCTTTCAAAAGGGAAGAAGATTTTATGTTTTGTTTCCTGAAACTATGTTCAGTGGGATCACAGAAGTCTAATGGTTAGAGAACTTACATGAATATGTTAAAAACCAATTCCTGGATTGGCAAATCCTCAAATATTTATGCACTTACCAGTGCATTCATTCAAGCAAAAGTTCTCTTTGCTATTCATACCTGACACTAAACAAAACCAGCATTATCTAACTTGCCAAGAAACCGAAACAAAGTAGCATGATCTCCAAGTATAGATACTCTTCAAATTAAGGCATATATAGGGGCAGAGGGCACACTTTAGAAAAACTTGTATTCTCTGTGATCTCACAAACTACAAAATTATGAAAACAGCAAAACAAAAATTCCCTAAGACTCCACCTTAACTCCACACCAAGAGAAGGAAACTCATTCTGACTCTGAGAGGAAGTAAAATAGTTAGATCATTCTTGATAAAGAGGTTGTAACATGCACAGAAATTAGTATCAGACTACCCTATGACCAGCTTAATTTCCTACCAAAAGCAAAAACAGTAACAAATAATTAAATCTCTGTTTCCAGACTGCGACGGACAACCAAACCACATCTTTTCTACGTTCCTTTTTGCAGTGGCCCTGCGAAGTCTTCTAGTGAACAGGAAAAGGTTGTTTCACCAGCTTCCCCAAATGGCCACCGATCATTTCTGATCTCAACTTATAAAGTGTACACGTAGGAAGGGTGCTTATAATTTGCCTAATATGATAACCTACAATATGATAACCTAATATGATAATCTTCGATGCAGGTTTAGCTTCAATAAACAACTGCAAAAGGTGGAAGGTGTAATAGTAAAATCAAAACCTGCAAATATTTGAAAGAGTTGTTCCAGAGGTTTCCTCAGCAGCTGATCTCTAACAGCCGCCCTCCTGGGAACACGTGTCCATTTCACATCCCTGGAACAGTTTCCAAGCTGCCCATCCTAAGGGGGCTGTATGTGAACTGCATCCCGACAGCACAGGGCAGTCCCGACACGACTGCTGGAGGCGCTGCTGCCGCGGTGCACAAGGGACCTGTGGTGTGGGTCCAGTGAGCCCCAACAGGCACTGCCACTCGGGAGCTCCCACCACAGGGCTGCACTGCACATGGCAGGGCTCCTACTGGTGAGACAACAGCAGGAAGCCAGGGACTGACTGGTAAGACTCTGTGCTTTCAGTCTTAAAACGAATGCAAATGTAAGCATGCCCAGGTCACTTATCCTGCCATTTACCATGGGGCTCACAATGATGGACATCACTTTCCCACAGTGATTTGTGAAATTTGGGATTTTCAGGAACAAAGCTTTAGCTGCCATGTTTCACAAATCTTTCTCTGTGTCTCTACGAATAAATTTCAAAAGTTAGACAAGGCTTCATAACCACAAAGACCCTTTTTCTAATCTCAACCTTGGAATAAAGGATATTCTTATCAGAAAGAGGTATCAAAAGACAAGACAATGGAGAAGCGATGAATGTTTAAGGAGCTCATGGCTTTTTTTTGGGAATCCAACAGTAGCAAAAAGAAATGCCGTAAAGAGACACTAAATTCAATAAAACAGAAACCACTCCAAATTTTTCAAATCCCAGGCTAGCAATGTTTCATAAAACATAGACCTGCAGGCTCTCTGTGATCCACTGGCCCGCCTCTGTAACCTACACTTCAACAAGGGAAGCGGAATGGAAAACCAAATGATGAAGCCACGCACACTCAAATGAAATACTGTTCCGGGAAGTGACTCCACACAAGCAGAAGAGGTGGTTTTCTGCCAACTCCTTGCAGGGCCTGTTTGTCCTCCATCACCAAGGCTGCAGCAGGGTCTGGGAGCAGGGCAGCACAGCAGAGTGGCTCTGCAGCTCCACAACCACCAGCAGATGCCATGGACACCGAATGCCCCACAACCACCAAAACTGTGCGGCAGGTTAGTTTTAGTCTGCAAGACTCAGATCCTCTCTACAGAGGGCAGCCTGGCTGAAATGCAGTGATGGATGCCAGATGTATTTTTATGACACAAAAGCTATGACGTGCACAGGTGGATTCCAGGCAAAAGCCAAGCACCGATCTAGTTCAGGTCTGTCCGGGGTCTCAATCCTTCCTGAAGCAGAACCAAGCTCACCCAAGCAGCTGTTCCAATGGGAAGGAGCAAACCAACACGGAACCCAACAAAGCCTTTATGAACAGGCAGTCTGGGGCAGCTCAAGAAATAAACACCTCTTTAGTTTCTATGCTAGGCATGTTAGCCATTTCTTTAGTTACAGGACAGATCTGTTAATATTTGACACTGCTCTAACAAACTACAATTAGGAAAACACACTGAAAAAATGAAAAACCGTGAAATAATTATCCACAAATCTATAAAGCAAATATTCCTAGGTAGTCACCCAAATTTTCAAATATTTTATTATTCTGTGAAAATAATAACTTCTGTTATTTTCGATTACACTTCCTGATAGATTTCAACAGTATAAAGAGAAATACAATTGAGAAATACAATTTAGAAATAGCCCCATGTAATATACACAGGAAAAAATCCATTTCAGGACCTCCTCCAAGCATTACTACAAGAGAAAATCCCACCTACACTTCAGCTAGAGTCAGAAAACTGGAAATAAAACTCATAGATGAAGTATCAGGTCACCAACTTGTACAGTTACTTAACTAAGTGAGTGTCTCTAAATATATTTCAAAGTTGCTATTGTCAACATAATTGTAAAATTTAAGAAGAAACACATTAGTCTAACAAACCTGTTTTTCCACACCAAAGACAGCTTTTCCTTTCTAATGATGTGTACCAGAGCTAGTTCACTCTTGAAATTCATCATAAATGACATGCTTTATGACATGTGCTTCAATTAGAAGAACCAGATAAAAAAACTCAAGGGGTTTTGTTTGTTTGTTGTATTGTTAAGAACATACATCCAAGCCAATTAAATTTAAGTAATTCACCTTGTGATATTCTACTTCTTCTCACAGCTTACAGATAACCTTTCCCCCGAACTGAAGCAGCAATTCAGACAACTGCAGTCTGAAGCTCCTTATGTACACACACAGCAAGGTTGCCTTTTACCTCAAAATGTCTTCTATACATGGAATCCAATGTAGTCCAAACATCGAGGCTTGAGTCATTTTTATCTCAAATGATACTGGTATAACACTGACTCTGCCATCCAAATGTGTGGGTTCACATCATGAAACTCCTTCATAAAAGGTCCACCCCTGTCATGTTTATGCAGGATGCTCTACTGAAGTGATGAAACTGAATTATCTGATGTAATTAACTCGGGTCAGGAAAAGGAGAATTTCTGTATTCAGTGATCTTGCTTGAGATATTTTTACAATGCATTCCTCCACTCTGTGCTCAATACAACCCTAAGCCGCTTATGCAGATACTGAACAGAACACATGATTCATTTGTGCATCTTTATTATTTTAAAATATCTGATAAAAATAATGAATAGGTCAATTTGCCCCTGTGGAATTTCACCAAGTGACCCTTATAAACCTTGTTCCTAGAGACAGGAATAATACTGGCAAATTATCTAGTTCCAGATATATGTAATTAATATCAAGTGACATAGCTTCTCTCAGTTGTGGACTTCCATTATGTAAGATGGACAGCAAAGGACTCTGCCACCCAAGGACTTTTTCCAGACGTACTCTCTTCACCATAAGAAAAATTCCCCTTGGAATTTGTTACTATGACGATGTATTGCTCTGGAGATCTGACTATGGTGGAGGGGATTTACATTTTCTACTCTTACTGAAGTCTTTGTACACATGAGAAAGCAGTCACTCACACATGGGATTACTGTTTTTTTCCAAATGCACAGGGAATGTTCAACTCGTTGAGAATACATTGGAAATATATTCAGAAAATTACCATGTAACTGCCAATCCAGAATTAACTCAAAAGTCACTGATAGCCTAGACCAACTTCACGTTGATGTTTCACCAGTCATTAGTAGCAGAATGAATAAATATTTTAGAATACTATGGGGATATTAAGTTTTATTTAACAGTTGAAGTGCTGAAAGATAGCCAACTAAGAGAAACAGGGAGACCACAATTTCCTAATATAAAACCTGGTCTTTGCTGTATTTGCAAGGCATTTGTTACTTCAACCACACAAGCCCTCTGTTTTATGATGCAGTCATTACAAGGAAGACTCCAAAGCACTTTGCAGCACAAGCAGCGCAGCAGCAGTTCGGACATCCCATAGGGTCTAAGGAGAAAAAGTTTCCCTTTCAGTTTTGGGACTCGTTTGTTGGTGTTTCACTAGACCCTCCCTCCTTTTCCCTTGCTCAGCTACACTGGGCAGTGGTGAAAGCAGGCAGTGATTGAAACCCGTTTCTTAAATCTCGTACTGTCTGGCACGTGCCAGTAATCCTCTCTTCTCCCACTCACGAAAATGGGCTATGAGGTTCTGGACCCACACCCCACTGGCAGAGGGCAGCACAACCTCTGCCCAAGGCCTGTGACTCTGCAGGAATCCTTTGCCACACACAGCAAACACAGAGCAGCAGTGGGCACACGGCTGGGCAGTAGACAGGGCAGCTACCCCACTGTGCAGGCCCTGACACCCAGACAGAGTGTCTCTAAGGATTCATCTCTGCAAGGACTGCCCACAGCAGTGCTGCTGCATTGCTTCCTTCAGCCTAGCTGTCCATGTCAATGCTTCAGCCAGCAGCATCTGCCACCAAATCACACAGTGGCTCTGGCAAACCCAGCCCATTGAGTCAACACTCAGATCAGCCATAAAAAAATGGTAGATCCTCTGGCTTTCAATTGCATGTGTATGCTGGATATTTTCGTTTGTGGGGATTAGAAGGGATCAAAATCCCTCCATTTCTACGTCAGATGCGCATTACACTTCCACACAATATGAGAATTTATCAATAAATCTGTATGAGCATAATTAAAATACTCTTAAAAAGGCAGCAGTAACAATAAAGCAAGGGTCAGGAAACGTGCTTTGTTCAAATACACAAATTACAGTTTTAATCCATTATTAAAATTATTTATCTGTCCTTCTGCAGAGCACAGTAGCGGGGGGTACTTCCACAGGGGGTACCAGGGGCAGTGTTTCCCCAGCACCCCAGGGAACACCAGAACAGCCGGGCTGCACTACCTCGGGCTCCTGCAGCCTCATCACTCCCTGGTTTCCAAAGGAAAATCCAGGGGGTCAGGGGAACCCCCGGCCACGGGGGCGATCCCTCGACACAACAGCGGGCCCAGGCTCCCCATTCCCAGCGCCGTGCCGGGATCGCCGTCACCGCGGCAACGGCGCGGCCGAGCCCCGCGGGCCCGTGACGCGGCAGCGGCAGCGCCGGCCCGGCCCGCGCGTTGCCGGGGAGACGCCCCGTCGCCACGGCGACCATCACGCTGCCCTCCCTGGCCGCCAGCCTCAACGCTAACGCGGAAAAACAATAAAAAGCACCTCAGCCGCCACCAGAGACGTCAGCGTCACCGCTCGGTCCCGGTGCTGCTGCGGGCCCTGCCGCGGCTGGCTCATCACACCTTGCCCATCCTGAGTGGGGTGGGCCAGCACGGGCCACGAACCGCATCCCTGGCCCTTTTTAGCATCGAGGAGAAAGCAGTTCTGCCAAACCTAAGTGCCTGCTTTCCTGTCTTGTGGATGGCAGCCATAGATTTTGTCTCTTTGCAAACACTGGTTGTAAGTGAAGGCCAGATCAAAAAACGCAAAACGAACAGAAAAACCCCACCCCACATCTGTTTCACTGAAGCAAAGGAGAAAACCCAGGCTAATCCTAAGGGCCACCATGGGCACCTATCCACCACCAAGGGCCGGTCAAGCCACTCGGGCACCGGCTCACCTGGTGGACATCTCGTGGCTGCACAGGCAACATCAGCCCTCAGCTCTCCCAGGTAAAGACAGCTCACCCCCTCTGAGTGAGTGAGGGAATCACGCTTTCACCAAATGGGGTCAGTGGGCACTTCAGAGCTCTCCATTTGCTTATCTGCATTTTAATGCCAGGCGTTCCTCTGCCAAGTGGCTATCGTACGAAGCCTGCAGGCTCTGCTGGGGGAACTTGCTGATGCCAGGAGGGGCATGAGCAGGTAAAAGCTGTCCTGGACATGCTTAACAAGGCCAGGCCATGGCTGGCACTGCCGGGCTTTCCACACCAGCACATTCCAAACTGCATTGCTTGATTACATTTAGTGTCTTACTCAAAAATCATACACAACATCGCAGGAAAACCATTTAGAGTTGTAAAATGCATCTAGTTCTTACCTTTGATATGCCTGAGGAGATGTGGGAGGTGTATTGAACACATGCGAATATGGGTGATAGGGTGTCTTTTTCAAAGCCTGAATAAGATTTTGTCTATATTCTGGGTCTATACACCACAAGGACCCCTTTCCAATACTCTGCAAAGAGAAAAGAATTAAAAAAAAATCAAATATT
This sequence comes from Brachypodius melanocephalos, assembly GCA_013398615.1. Taxonomy (NCBI): domain Eukaryota; kingdom Metazoa; phylum Chordata; class Aves; order Passeriformes; family Pycnonotidae; genus Brachypodius; species Brachypodius melanocephalos. The sequence continues at coordinate 33,108,168 of VZSR01000520.1, forward strand.
TGATCTAATGGCACAGCCTTATTTATTTAGCAGTTTTTGTCAGGACAAGCAGTGTGTCTGGGTTTTTTGTCTGAAAGAAGCGAAGAATCTTTGCTTGCCAGAGATTATTGCTCCATTAATAATGTATTATGACTGTATGATGTAAATCACAATTCTGAGGGGGGGAAAAAAGTAAGAATGAATGTTTGGTTGCCCTTTCCCCCCTTTCTCTTGTTACTAGTTAATATGGTTTAATAATATCTGGCAATTTTCCAATCACCCCATCTTGGAAAAATAAGAAGCTACAGTTAACTGTTAAACAGAAATGCTGAAGGAAAGTATCTTGTTTTTGGAAGTGGTTTTCTTTTCCTTTTGCTGTTATACAAACAGAAATAAGGCTAAAAAGGAGGGGGTTAAATACCCTAGCAACTGTTTTAGAAATAAAAGGACTTAATCCTACAACCCACATGACATCAATGCCATTATACTACATGAGAAAATTAATCATATTTTCTTTCCAGAGGGAAAAAAGCCCCAAAAACCCCAAAATAAATC
>VZSR01000520.1:33108711-33138802 GCA_013398615.1 Brachypodius melanocephalos
AAAAAAAAAAAAAAAAAAAAAAAAAAAGCCCAGAGTATAATCAGAGTATAACCATTTAAGGGTGTTGTGAAATTGTCATCGGCTAAAACAACAGTTACTGTAATTAACCTTTCTGGACACAAGGAACAACACAAGCAGTCAATCTCTAAGGCAAGGATTACACTAAAATTCAGTGTTTATTCTGCAGTTACAAGCAGTGCAATTTCATTTCTTGTCTCAATCCCATCAGAGGTCAGGCTGAGGATATTTTGGATTGTTTTGTGTCAGTTCTCAAACAAATATGAAAATTTTGCTTCACTATGAAAGCATATGAAACGATAGTTCAGGAGCAGTCTTGCTCTGCTTGAACTTACATAAAAACAAACACCAATCCTAAATGTTGACTGAACTCCACCGGCAGGCTTTCGAGGCATTATGCTAAGATTTTTTGGTAAATGTTGATGTTTTCTGGAAGAGGTGGGGGAGACTGCGTTACTGCCTCTAGTTGCTTTTCAATCCAGGACCATCCCTTTTCTCTGCTTCAACTTCTATCAGTGAAACAAAGCTCTCAGTTAGTGTGCTAAATAACAAGCACACACAGAAACACACAGAATCACATCAGAAGAGGGATATTATTTTCTTAAACCATATAGGAGACCAAAACCAGACACTTGTTTCCTGCTGAAAACTTGTATCTTTGGCCTACCACCTCCTAAGTGCTCCTCTGCCCCACAGACAGCTTTAGGATACACAGTGCAACACGCAAAGTGCTTACACAGAGCAAATCTGCATGAAATTCCCCTCCCCAAAAATAAATGAAAAAGGAAAGTCTTCCCCGATGTCACTGGATGGCTGCGGGTGCACCCAGAAAGCTTCCAGTGCCACGTGAGATTTGGCTTGCAAGAAAAGGAGAGCAGGCAGCACAACCCACAGGAGCTGTGACAGTTTTCTGTCAGAAAGAACAGCTGCATGCTGCTCTGGTGGAACAGGAGCATGGGGTCAAGATGCTTCAGGATGGCTTCCATGGCCCATCCATCCTTTTACTGCCCAAAGATGCCCTACCAGGAGGCCACAGAAGAGTCTAAGGGGAGACATCCTTCAGCTCTTGAAGGGAAGTAAGGTCCTGATATGGCCAAAAAGCCCAAGACTCAAGGGGCTAGAGAGACAGCAAGCAAGACGCTTCGGGTCTCATCTCAGTAAAGCACTACAGACAACAACTGAGAGATCCAGTGCTGCTGTCAGCTGTGCAAGCTGTGCACCACACTTCTCAAACCAGTCTGCAATAAGGAGGTTGTTACACTCAGCCCTCTTAAATATGGGACAATGAGCCAGACACACGATGAGCTCAGTAAGTGATTTTTAGGCAAAGGACAGAGTCAAAAATAGAATCCAAACATCCCAAATTCCATTTCCACACTCTATCCAAGACCCAGATTAAGAACATAAAATTTCCTTTTAAGCAAGCAATGAGCAAAACTAGGAACATTTTTCAGGAGAAAACCTTTGCTGGATTCCTGACTTCTTACAGCATGGGATAAGCTTATAAAAAAAGCTACACTTAAATACCATCCACCTTATTTGTACTTACTGGAACACAACATATTGTTTTCAAACTTCTCTGTTTCTTCATTTATTTCCAAGACAGACTTTTCATCTACCTTGAAGAAATTACTCCCCAAAACCCATCAGTTAGTTTAAGCTGAGGGCCTTACAATACGAAGTCACTACTGAAGAGTGACTTCAAAACATTTCATTATTGTTAAGACAGCTTTGTGTGGCTTGCCCATATTTTTGCAAAAGCCAGAAATAATCTCACTGAAAAACAGGAACTCTCACAAAAAATACTGAGAAGTACTTCTCGTTAAAAAAAAAAAAAAACCAACCACTGGGAAGGCAGATTTGCTGTATTTACACTGCAACTGAGCTGACTTATAATTTACAGCAAAAACAAATGTAATTTAAGGCAAAACTTGCCAACTTTGCAATGTTCTCTTTTAAGACAGTTATTTTTGTTTTTCCACAATCACATAACAGAGCATGAATAAAAAGGAAAACTGGAGTGACATCTGGTTAAGAAACCTTCTTGACTGTTGGGAGGTGTGAAGAGCTTCGTTAACTGTCTGTTCAGATGTGTCATTAGTCTTCCCATATACAGAGCAATCACGGGAAATGAAATCATTGGTGCTCAGACCCGTCGGTTAGTGATTAATTTCCATCTTATGACACTTGGCGTGCTGCTTCACTACCTCCTCCAAGCCAAAAGTCAATAGTGACACCAATCAAAAACCAGCAAGGAAAGGTCAAAAAAAAAAATTTCTCGGGATTACATTTGTCTCCCAGGCAACAAGTGACTGAGGAGTGGATAACAGCCCCCTGATCTCCTCAGCACTTGGAGTGCTTTCAGACCTCCCGACATGCCACCGCCTCCCAGGGCCAGGCACAGCCACCTCCCTCCTGCCAAACATAGGTTACAGCTTCTGCATTGATTCCTGGTTAAGGTGATTAAAAAGTGGGGAATGTCACTACAAGTCCTCTTCATGTGGTCCAAGAGTAAACTACAGCTGAGGGTAAACTATTTCAGAGGTGCTAATGGGGAGAGAGAGAAACATATAGAGTTACTCCATGAAAGTTTATGACTGAATACTTAATTAAAAAATAAAAAACTTGGTTATTTTTTATATGGAGAAACTGCTACTCCTTTTTATGCCACTTAATATATATGTAGACTGTGCACAATATTGTGTATTAACTCCCAGTTTATTAATAAATTTGCTCTCTCATATCTCAAATATTCAATTCTGGTTCCCTCCCAGCCACTAAAGTCAGTGCATTGCCAAGAAAATGTACATGATACATCCAATGTTCACCTGGTTTTTTTTTCCAATGGACTGCATATAAACGTTTTTAAATACTACTTTATACAACCTATTAGTATTATGTTTGGTCATTTCTTAGTAGAATGAAAAAAGATTGAAATTGTTAAATAATTAAAATGCTGCTTGTCAGCTGTTTCAGTTGTTATAGTTGGGAATTAACAGCATTATCAACTAGTAAAACTCCTCATTATAAAGATTTTGCCTGCATATACCTCGCAACTAACTGCCTGGCCTCATGTATCAGCCACTTCCTGCCTAAAGCTCAACTACAACAATGGTGTGTTGAGCGCTTTCCAAAACCAGTGGCTGGGAAAAAATATACAACCCATTATATTGGGTTTGCATGGCCAGATTTTGGTACTGCAGGGGCTACATCCATCTATATAAAAATTCCAGATAGTGTTTATTTGAAGAATTTTGTTCTCTGGTTCTTTTAGCACAGACTTGAAATGTGTTAGGAACACAACCTTTTTCACGGAGTTGTTCTTCTCACTGCCATAAAAACAAGTCTGGTCAAAACAAAGCTTTGGGAAGAGAATAGATATGGAAATCACAAAACATGGGCTCAGGGAGATGTTGGCATTTCCAAATTTTCTCTTCTGAAGCTCTGGTAACATGTTCACTTTGAATCTGCACCAGGGAGGAGCAACTCCAGGCACCCTTATCTCTTGCAGCAGCATCACCACCAAGATGGTCCCCAAGGTAACAGAACCCTAAGGGAAATGTGCCAAAAGGGAATTTTTTCCTCTGTGATGCCTAGCACGTGCCTTCTTCCTTAAGCCCATTTCAGTCATTTTCCTCAAAGAAAACTTTTTCTCACACAATTTGATGTAATTTACATTCATTAAGCTGGCTCACATGAAGGGTGTGACAAGCACCCAGAGAGCTATGGTGAAGCAGGGGATGGATGTGGGGAGCCAGGGAGTGGAATGGTAGCTCTCCCTTCTGCAGCAGGAACCCTGATGCACCTCGTGAAACAGCACACTGAAAAGGGAAAAGCAGGACTCTGGCAGGACACAAAGCAACTTCTAAGACAAATGGCAAAACCAGTATGACATAGATCAGGGGTACAAGGGAGAGCTGTGGTGAGCTGAGCAGCAAGGCTGGCAGGCAGCCCTGAGGGAAAGGCCACACTGTGCATGGGAAATCAAAACACCAAGAGGCTAGGCACCAACACAGGTGCCTGGAGGCTGGGAGGAGAGAAAGCAAAACAAGACACCCACGAGTGTCCACAGCTCTACTCAGGCACCTAAACTATGCCAGCAGGCTGAGAATTTTAAAACAGCTCTGACTTAAGGACCTTGCTACCCCCCAAACAACAGCTGCCCACTGAGTAGATCTGTACTTTACTTCTCCACTATCAAATCAGGAGGGAATGGGTGGCCATGGCTAGGCCTTCTTGAACCAAAATGATCAGCAGTATGAATCAGGCAGCTATACAGACTGAAGGGGTGCAGATCTGAGCACCATCTGAGAAGTATGTCACATTGACTTCAGTAACCATAAAAGCAACGAGAAGAAGCAGAAATTCCCCATTACTCAAAAAAGGGCATTTCCAACTAACATCTGCAGCCCCAAGCCATCAAATACTGCAATCACATCATTGTGACATCTGTTCCTGCCTAATTCAGTGTAGGTTGCTGCAGACGTTAACACAGGACCTGTGATTATCATTAAGGACACCTTCTTCAGTGATTAGGAACCTTTTGTTGTAAGTAAATCACCATCAAAAGCTTTTCTCTCGTGGATGAAACTGTTGTACAACAGGTGATCACTTTTCAAGTAATAGTGGAGAGATTACTGGGTATTAAAGGTTCTTACTTTAAAGAAATATTTATCCTGAGCTCATTGTGTCCAGTTACACTGCAACAGCAGGCTTGAAGCAAACCTTTCACACAGATTTGTCACCAGGCTTATCCATGGGAATGCCCAAGAGCTTCTACAGGTCCAAGTGTTCAATCTGAGCACAGAAGGGTTTCTACAGGAGCAAAACAAATTATATGATAGAACTAAGCCTGTCACCACAGAATTTAAAACAACTGTTTGAGTAACTACATCCAGGATCAGAATCTGAAAAAAATAATTGTTTTCGACTAGAAGCACATATCTCAACTTCTATGCCTGTACCACATCTAATGTAGCAGCACAAGCCATCAACCACCTTGCTGACACTGTTGTCACTGCTGACTGCTCATACTTGTGCAGGAATCCTCGGGGGGTGGTGAGAGCACACCCAAGGCTGTCAGGCCGCAAGGACCTGCAAAGGCATCCGAGAGAACAAGGCATGATGGAAGAGTCTACCTACAAAAAAGAGCAGGGTACTTTATTCACCACCTGACACTGCAGTCACCCAGAAGACAGAGTGATTCTGGAAACCATGACTAAAACAAGTTTCTGGTTGGTTCCCAGGAACAGCAAACTATCATCAGGAATTCTTCCTAAACACAAATTCCCCTTTTCTCACCCTATGAAAAAATATATTTAACAAGAAAAGTGAGGTATTTTCACGAGGAAATGGAGAAGCAGAAAGAAGGCAAGTAAAATATTTTCCGAGTTGCACACCTTATGACACCCTGTCTTCAGCTCTAAAGTGCACAAGGAGGAACACAATAATCACTCCAAAATCCACCTCAGGAGAGAATGACTTGCTTAAATAACCTTCTTGTACTAAGCAAAGAAACCTGCCAAGTGACTTCAAAGCCATCCCACAATACAACACAGATTATACATACTTCACTAAATACACCTCTACTCTTAAAGGTTTTGCCAGCGTTGTGCTGGCACTATGAGAAAGAAGTGCTCATGACTGCAAAATTCACCAAGACTAGAAAATGCAAGCCTGTTGTGACGACTGATGCTCTGTTGAATCAGCACTACGACAGCAAGAGCAGAGATGTCTTTCAAGATCCAAGGAGAGAGAACCTGTGCAACCAGGAACACTGCTCAAAGGCCAGGTCTGTGCCATTCACTTGCACACAGTGGTGACAAGAAGAATACACCTTAATTTTTTAGTTCAAGTACCTATCCCTCATGTTAGTATCAGGCTCCTCCAAATGAAAGGCATCACTCCTAAAATAGAACCAACTCAGAACTGTAGTTCCTTCATGAGGCGGAATTAGCATAATAGTATCAAAACTTGGAAAATATTTTACATAACAGATTTTAAACTATTTACCTGACAAGCACTCAGGAAGATTTGACTAGATGCCAAAGTTGGTCTGCTGATCTGTTTAGAACTCTATTGGTTATCTTTACTCATTGGTATTTCAAGTTATCAAGAAAGTCGTAATGTTGCTTGCTCTGCTCCCCTACACAGATTCTCCAGTTTTAAGTAGTTTTTTATGGGTGGTCACAGATAATACTAAAATTTTATCCTCTGTAACAACTTGCCTATACCTTGTATAGGAGTCTAGTTACTCCTTTTTTTCAACAGTTGAACTTACTTGCAGAAACACAAACAAAGCATTGAATCATCTGAGGTCAGCTACGTTATTTCTGGGCTGGTTTTTGGGAGGGTGGGTTGGTTTGTGGTTTTTTGGTTTTTGGGGAGTTTTTTGTTTGGTTTTAGTTTTTTTTGGGTTGTTTTATTTTATTAAGAAGCACAACAGCTAAGGAATTCTTAAAGAAAGAAAAACAAAGTCACTGCCAGTGATTCCTATTATTACAAAACACATTCCTCAGATCCACTGCAATCTTACATAAAAATTACAAATAACTATTCATGCTGTTTAAGGGCAGATTTTCTTCATTCTTTTTTAACATTTCTAGCACAGACCAGTGAAATTCTCTACGTCCAGCTTTAAAGAATTGCACTATAGACCCTGACTGCATTTTAATGACAGTGACAACTGCTTACTAAGCTTTAAATTTTCATTAAAATCCCCTGACCTATGAACTTAAGAGAGCTAGAAATTTCCCCTGCTCTTCCAAGGAAAGTTTAGCAATGTTAGGTGACAGCTTGATACCAAGCTGAAGTAAATCTGAAGTAATATCTGCAGGCTGCATAACAAAACCCTCACCAACACTTCTGCATGTTTTCAACCTTTTTTCAGTAAAGCAGCAGTCACAGCTCAGCTCAAGTACAAAGGTGAAGAAGCGTGATGAGACTAGCTAAAACACAATTACATGACCACAAACATATGCTCATCTAATGCATGAAATTAAAGTTTTGATGTGAAAGCTTGCTGGAGTACAGTGTTCAACCCAAGTAAGCAAGTGCATCAAAAAATCATTGGCATTTCTCAAGAAAACAAAAGGTTGGGGCTTTTTAAATCTTATTTTGCTCCAAGTGAAAACATCCATTACTTCAAATCACGCAAGTCCAAGTCTTTGATTTCACACTCATCTCTTGGTATTTTAGCTCACTTGCTCAGTGAACTACCCCAGACATCAACCCAGCCATCAATCTTTTATTTCCCTGATTTGACTTTATGAAAGTGGCCTGGTTCTTCCCCAAGTGATGCAGCCACGTGAACCACCTCCACATCTCTGCTGTTCTTCCAGTCACAAAATGGGCACTGTCTTTCTGATTGGAGAGGCTGGGTGGGTATATTACTTCCCTGAGAATGGAAGTGCAGTTAGAGAGGAAAAGGACTACCTCGTCTAGAAATAAAACAAAAAGGAAGCTAAGCATACAAATAAACAATGATACAGGAATAAAGAGGCCAGATGAGCACTGAGAAGTAACAGCTGAGAAAAGGGAAGGGAAGGCCATGGAACTCTGTAGCCAAAAAACTCAACCTATTTCAGAGGCAAGATGCAGCACAGCATCCTGCAACACAAGGAAGTGCTACCGAAACACACACTGTCCAGTGGGCTCCCAATATTACAGGAGTTCAAGTCTCACCAGCACAAGACATACCATCAGAAGTTGTCTTTGTACCTCTGGGCTTGTACGTGCTATCAGAGTGAAAGACCCTGCCCACTCCCCACCTAAACCTGCAGAGAGCACACCATCAGCAGTGTAACAGGCATAGATCCTATGGCTTTGCCTATGTGCCACAGGTAGAGCAAAGAAACAGCAGGTGTGGGACTGACTGCTTTTGGGTTTTACACAAATGAAGGCATTCATGGGCTTTTAAGCAATTTTTTACCTCAGCACTTCCCCATATGCATACAGAGAAGTTAGGAATGTCTTCTAGTGGATGACCTAGACACCCAGGAAGTCTGAGCTGCAGCCAAGACTGCCCACCAAAAGCATGTCCCCAGAATCCGGGTTCCTGATCCTGCAAGGAGAACTTCAACACCAAGTCTGGATGATTCTCTACCATTATTTCAGTCACAGTGACCAACTGCCCACGGGCACAGCTGGTCCACTGCTCCTCCAGCACACCAGCACATACCCATTAGTACAGGTAAGCTCACACAGAATGACTGCCAACAGCCAGCAGTGGATCTCCTACACCACATTAGCTTTCCACTGCTCTCACCATAAAAACATTCCTCCAACAGGCTCAGGAGGTGTTGCATTACATCGCCCAACTCCAAGAGTCATATTTAACTTGTTAGATATCTCCTTGTTGAGTTTACATGCGAACTGCCCTATGAAGTTATTGGGCTGCCACACGGAAACCCTGCAAGCAGCTGAAGAAAGCAGTGTCATTGACTGTCCTTAAACAATGCCTGCCTCCTATATAAAGTTGAGGTAGTTTCATGCCAGTACCTAGGAACCCCAGACGTTGCCCAAAGTCCCCCCAGGCTAGGCAAAGTCCAGGCGCTGAAGAAGATGGGCTGAGACACTGCGAGGGAGGAACAAAGTGCAAGATCAAACAGATGCAGGGAGACTGGGCTGGCAGAGCAGGAGAGCCCAGAAGACAAGCCTGTCATCATGATGGGCCATCACAGGCATACTTGAGGGAGATTAGGCAGCAAGTACCACTAATAATGCTGTTTCAGCCTACAGAATTTCTGTGTATACATGGAAAGTGTAATTAGCCCTATGCTATTGAAAAGAAAATTGAGAAGATGCAGAAACAAAAGAATAAAAATGAAGTCCTCAACATCACCTATAAAATCCATCGTAGAAAGGAAAAAAACCCCCAGACTCCAGACTAATAGTCCGTTTAGTGAGGTGTGCTAATTTAATATCAGAGGTGCACTCATTTAAATATCCACTGGTTATCCATGCCTTTCATATCATCTACATTATCTATAACTGGAAAAGACATAAATTGCCTTTTCTTACAAACATATAGTTACATCATATATGAAAACCTAGGGACAATTTTAAAACACAACCCTTCGCAGAACAGATATTAAAAAAATTATTCAACACTTATATCTGTGCTAAAGGTTTACAGGTCACTTTTTGCCTACTGCTGTATTAATGACAAAATAAGCCAGTGAGTGAGTTTCAAGGGGAAGGGGTTAACAGCTAGCAGAAATGTGTGAACGGGAGTACGTTGTACTAAATCCATTACCCATGACAAATAAAAATAAAAATAAGGAAGACCTGACAAAAGCTAATGGATTTGCACCATTTCCCTCATAACTGTTTATTTAATGTATGGTTTTCCCTTGCTTAGTGTTTCATATTGGTTTGCATGATGTATTAAAGAAAAAAATCAGACACTTTGATAAATGGTTTGAGAGGTTCCCTGGATGTGGGGTTTCCAAGTGTTCCTGGGCTTTTTACAGAAATAAAGCTGTGCTCCATCCCAAGCCCCACTCAGCAGCCTCAACAGATCCCTGTCACCTCCAGCAGGCACACGCTGAAGAATAACCATCCTCCTGCAACAGAGACCTCACTGCTACCCACATCCATCAACACACACATTACTTTGGCTACTTACATACACATTCTACTCTGTTTGTGTCCCATTTCTATGCTAGGTTCAGAGATACTTATTTTTTACTATCTTCTTCTTTCCTCCTCCTCTTTCTCATGGCTGAATGAAACACCAGAAAGCAAAATAGAACACCTTCCCATGCTGCAAACACCCTCCAAAACAAAGCAACTCATGACTGCAGTTAAGTTTTCATCTTGTTCACACAGCCCAAACCAGCACAAACTCATCAGGGCAGGGCCTGGCTTCAGGAGCCTCAACAGCCCAAATGTCATAACCCGAAACCTCATGGAATGAAAAAAATCTGGGACTTCACCGCAACTTGGCATTTTTGCAAGCAGCCTACACAAATCCTCCTTCCACCCAAACACCAGGTACTACCACAAGCCTCTGGAGAAATGCCTCCTAAATTAAACAGTAAGATCAATGGCTCTGCAATGAAGACAAACCAGGGAAAGACCAGTTTAGCTCTAGGAGCAAACTAGCCTCCTGTGGGGAGGTCAAAACACAGCAGCTACAGCACCGACACTCCCTCTCAGACACTGGGCACCCTGGTGGGACTAGAACTGCAGTGCCTGTGGGAGAGGGCTTTCCTCACCTAGTGGGATTACATTTTTACTGTAATGCAAACTGAACAAGAAATTTCACCTAAGAGGCACACCATTGAAACCTACACATGGCCAGAGAGCAGCAAGCCCTCACTGGGACCTTTGCAGAGTCAGAGTACTACCACCTAGTACTCTGGCAATAGCCTTTTCCTGCATCTTCTGGAGTGCTGGCCATAAAAGCCTTCCTGGGAGAGTCAAAAGCACATCTCAGTTGCACCAGAGCCTTCCAGCATAGGGAGGCTCCAATCTGAAGATGGCAAGGAAATTATATATGCAAGCAGAGACAGGGAGCGGGCTGCTAAGCCACCTACCTGTCTCCATTGACTGCCATGTCACAGGTCACTACAAGCACCCTCACCTCGTCCTAGCTGTACCTTTGGTCTCCTCTGGCAGCTGTGCATGAGTGCACAAAGCTTCTTCCCACACCAGCTTCAGCCTGTGGATGGCTGGAGATAGCCAGGGCCATGCCATTACCACAAGCACAAACAGGAGACACTGTGGCATGCAGGTTAAACACAGCATTTCCACCCTTGGCAGCAAGCACAGTCCCCTCACCCTCCCTTAAAGTGCAGGGCACCAGCCCCTACTGTGCCACAGCTGGGGAACCTGCACCCAGCCCCAGGAGATGAGCAGCCGACCAGGAAGTCGGGGAGAGATAAACAGGTGAGAAGTGTCCTCAGCAGAAGCACGCAGTGGCAGGGAGTGAAAGAAAGCTACATTGTCAGATCTCACCCAAATCACCTTCAAGGTGGAGTAAGCTAAAAAGAACAATGCAGGAACTTTTTGTTGTGGCAGCCATTAATTCAGACATACTTATATTTTCTCCCACTTTTACTTTAAGTCTGCTGCAGAAGCAAAGGCTTGTGAAAAGAACAAGAAGATGAACTTGCTTAGTCTTCGAAGTTTAATTCACAGTAAGAATCATTAAAACTGTAAGAAGACTCCCTTTAATATTTATCTCCATACAGCTATCTCAAAAATAGATTTAACAACTATAGGATATTTTGTCTTGGGTTTTTTAGGGGACTGCATTTTTGCAAGCATGGCTACACAGGTTGCAACTGGTAAAATACTCTAAGTGGCAAACAACAAAGCTTGTCATAGAAAACTTCTGCAGCATGAGCCACTGAATCAAGTGGATAATCAGCTTCCCTGAGAACCTCCACCAGTAAAACAGATCTGAAATTGTGCAGCTAGTTTATTATTAAACACAGCAAAGTGATTACATTAGAGAAATAATATCTGAAGTCACTGGTGTGCAAAAAAGGAATATTTAAATCTGTAATTTTTCCAAGGAAGCTAGCTAGTCCTTAATCAGAACCTACATCTTGGCAAGAATAGAATTCACAGGTTATTCATGTTATTTCCTGGGCAGACTAGTTCTAAATTAGCAGAGCATTAATCAAAGTCTAAATAGTTAACCAAATCCTGACTGAATATAAATTATTCCTCTGTTTAAAAGTCTACCTCATTTTTCCAGATGCCATTCCAAATCCCACAATGATTTTGCTATTTCATAGAAATAGTAAAGAAAAAGTGAGTTTCCTCAAATTCACAGGAGAGAATCAAAAGGCGTATGACAGACGCAGCAGCAAAGAGCCAGCCTGCAAACTCACTGAAACAGACCCAGCAGAAATAGAAATGTCCCTCTTCAGGGCGCTCTAAGCCGGTAGCAAACAGGATGTGAGCATCAGCCACTGTGTGCAGATAGGTTATTCAGAATAGCAAGTTCAGGCACAGACTGAGTCTTTTGCCTGGTAAGGAAAGAGTGGGAGGGAGGAAGGGGTAAAAAACAGCTTTCAACCCACACACCACAGCCCTGCCTATTTGGGTTTTCCCTGGCTTCTTTTTAACTGAATTATCTCACAGGCAGTCATTTTTCATTTTCAGGTATGATGTTCACAGGACATTCCCATGAAATAAGAAGGCTGTGTGTGTTTGTAGCATACTAGAAGAAGAAATGACAAGCTCCTCAGGAAAATGAGACACTGTACAATCTCAGCAGCACCAACAGCCCTGACAGGAGGACTGGGGCACTTGCTGAAAGACACACCATCTACAGAAAAGGATTGACACTCATCTTGAACAGAACAAGGAAAGAAAACAGAGTTTGGAGTAGGCAAGGGGAAAAGAAACTGGACAGAGTCTAGAAACTTCTGCAAAAAAGCTGTGTCAACTTCTACATGGGGCTAAGTCACCATCTTCACCCTCCCATTTCTCAGTGTTTACTAGGAAGCTATTACTCATTCTGATCATTGCACACAAAAAGGCTGCTGATCAATATTGCACAAGAGTGGTAAGTGATCAGAGATTAAACATCAGTGCATGAATTTATCTGACTTAACATGCCTGGAGTGGAAGGAAACAGGGAGAAACAGTTTCTGAGCAGACTCCAGCGATGAAAATCGACAACTTGCCCAACATCAGATGATGTTGTGAGGAGTTAGAAGTAACAAGGAAGAAAAGATGTATGACTTTCTCAGAAGGTTAAAATGTTGTTTTCATCCAAACTATTCATGATCAAATATGCCTTTTGATTTACCATCTAAAGGAAAAGAAAATCTCATTTAGGGACGCCAAAGCAAGGCTGTGTTGATGACACAGATGTCATGCAACCACGCCTGCTGTGACCTGAGTCACTGCTCCAGGTCTCCTGTGATCTTTTTCTTGATCGGTTTCACACAGGAAGCCTTCATATCTGACACACCAAAAATAGCATACGGCTTACAAATGAATATCCTGCTTCAAAAAAAGGCTGCAACTTTTTTTCTTTTTCAAAATGCAAATACACTTTCAGTACAGTGCAATGATGACTGAAAGCACTTGTCCCTACATTCCTCAGATGCTTATGATCAGTTACATGAGATGATGCAGGTAGCGAAAAAAAGAGAACTAACAGGTGTGTGTCGAGGGGAAACCACAAAAACAGCAATTGGAATTGAACAGCTCAAAGTGAAAAGTAACCAAAAATAACATACAAACACTTCTACAGAGAAAAATGTATAGCTAGAAAATGGAGTCCGAAATGCTGAAAGCCCTATCCAAAGGTTGAACAAAAAGGAATGGACGCCTTATATTGACTCCATTCATCCTACCCATACTTAAATATTTAAACAGCAGTCATCTTGCCTTTCAGAGTTGCATAATGCACCAAACCCTGCTGAAAACCAGTAACCAGCCTTTGAGGATGCTGGTGGTGTAAAACTCCCCACAGCATGCCCCGTGAAAAGAAGCCACTTACACCAGCTCCAAAGAACCCATAAAAAGGACTGGCTGCTCCAAAGGGTACTTCTCTCTTCATAGTTGCACCCAATGACCACAAATGCTGACATCTGCACTGTATGGTAAAGAACTTCTGTAATCACTGTGTTCTTGCAAAAGACATTCTCAGGCAATACTAAACACACCACTAACAGAAGAGTTTGAAAGAAACTTGACAGATTATAGCTTTATTGCAACCTCCAGAATCTGGCTTTACGTTGCTGAGTCACAGCATTTTTAGCATGTTAGTATCCTAGATGTTTCTACTAGAAAGTCATGAGAGGGTGCAAAATCATGGGGGGTGACCAAAAAACCTTTCCAGTTGTCTTTGCTTCTACAAAAGAGCTTGTAAAAGTTCTTAAAGGCTCTAAAATAAGGCATGCAGCTCCTCCCTTCATTGTTTTAAATAATGTGATTTTAAGCCAATTTCATAACTTTTAAGATACAAATCTGTATATAAATAACCTCCCACACCACTCTTATCATATCCATTCATATTATTACACAAACACACCCTTAGATGTTAATATTACTTGGTCTAACTTAAAAGCCATGCAACACAAACAGAATTTTTTTTGGAGCAATTGCAAAATTCCCTTCCTTTCCAAACAAAAGCATCTCTTGGTACACAGTGCAGGAAGTCCGAAGCTACACATGACATGGACTGAAAAGCTGTTTAAACCACTCTAGAACTGTTTTAATTTTTCACCTGATGCCAATTGAAAAATCAACAGGTAGTCAAAACACAAAAAAACAGGCAAGTTCACTGATAAAGAAAATTCTTCCCCTTTTAAATGCATGTCTAAATTAAAAAGTGCCAATCCAGCAAGTTTGCAAACTCTGTTTTATAAATAACAAGGGGAACAAATATAAGATGATGTGGCACAAAAGTGAATAACTCTACCATAATTAAGACATGGACTCTTGCCCCATCAGCCCAAGCCAGCCAAATGCATTTTCGGCATACTAGATACTACTGAAGGGTGAGTGCAACTTGAGTGCTGGTGAAAGAGCAGAAGGTGATTAGCAAAAGTGGTTAGATCATAAGCATATTTACTTTGAAACTAAAATAATGCAAGTATTTTAGCTGGCAAGAGGAACACATTTTCCTAGTCACAGAAGAAAAGGATGAAAAAGGCAAACCTTTCCTACAATTTCATTGCCACAAATTAAAATCAAAGCTTTCTAAATGAAAACTTTTTTTTTTTCCAAAGAATGACTGAAAAACTTGTCTCTTAATGGAAAGGGTCATAACTACATTTCTGCTTTCCCAAATTCAAAATTAGTCAGCTCTAAAACCTAACAGCAAATGACACATCAAAGCAGACTTGCTAAGCCAAGAACAAGATATTTGGAACAAGGAACTTTATTCCTCAGAACAAATGCAGCACTGCCTGAGCAGTGAAATAATACAGGTGTTTTAGCAAAACCTGAAACAACAAAAAATTAGACAAAGTGGAGGTGTTTTACCAAATTTTAAATGCTGTTTTGTTTTGGAAAAAAAACCAAGAGAGATGGTTCAGGTTAGCTAAGACTCTTAATTTAGAGTCATCTGGTTAGACTAACTGGTAAGCAGTTGTGGCAACACGTTTCCCAAGGAAACTTTGCAGAGATTAGCTCAGGTGGTTAGAACATGGTATTGATAATGCCAGGGTTTCAAGTTTGATCCTTGTCTGGGCCATTCACTTAGGACCTGGGCTTGAAGGTACTTGTGCATCCCTTCCAACAGAAAATATTCTGTCATTCTGTGATCTAAGATGTACCACTATGACAGCATCTGGTTTTCCTGGCCCAGAGACACACACAGAGAGAAAACTCTATATGATGACTCAATTTTTGCTCCCATTTTACCTTAAAAATGTTTGGATGATCTAAACAACAGCGTGACTCTGTAACGCTTTTTATATATAAAAAGTATTTTTATATAGACATATATGTATAGATAGATTAAAAAAAAAAGAATTTAAGCAGAAAAGGGAGATACATCATGAACAATAAAATTACATTTGC
Organism: Brachypodius melanocephalos; assembly: GCA_013398615.1. Taxonomy (NCBI): domain Eukaryota; kingdom Metazoa; phylum Chordata; class Aves; order Passeriformes; family Pycnonotidae; genus Brachypodius; species Brachypodius melanocephalos. Next base: position 33,124,231 of record VZSR01000520.1, read on the forward strand.
CTCAAGAGCTGGGAGCTAGCACCAGACTGAATCTTCTGTGCAATTTGTCTCTATGATAGCTTCTTTCCTTTTCCTCTGCCATGCAGTCAGAAGTGTAGAAAGTATTACATGTCAATGTAAAATTGTAAACCAAATCTACACTCTTTTACAAAAGCAAGGTCTGTATATTTAACCCTGAGCATTGAGGGGGGAAACCTTCAACTGTGTAGAAGAAGGGTAAGACAGAGAAAACACATAAATTAGTGTAATGAGCAATTACATGAAAATAAATTAATTTCATTACATTAATTGCCAAAACAGGAAAAAACATTTTGGATAAGTTCATTCTACTGCTTCAAAGCAAACCATGAAACAGTACAAATGCTAACATTTGTCTAATTCTCAGCTATCTCTGCCACATCCTGACTCTCCAACTTCCCATCTCTCCTAGCTGAAGACTGAAAACCTGCATTTTCCATGCACACCATGCATTCCTTCTTACTTCAGCTTTGCAGGAAAGCCCGCAAACTACTAACACCACTGTATCAGAAGAAGGTTTTTTACCAAGAGGATGGTTGGGCACTGGAACAGGATCCCCAGGGAAGCGGTCACAGCACCAGCCTGAACAGTTCAAGAAGTGTCTGGATAATACTCAGGCACAGAGTGTGATCCTTGGGTGTCCTGTGCAGAGCCACAAGCTGGACTCGATGATCCCTTTAAACTCAGGATGTTCCATGATTCTATAATTCTACTAATGTGCAGCCCCTTAGTCCCGAAGTATTTCAGGAAGTGTGGAATTATGTAAAAATTGTATCATTATTTCCAGTTAAATTTATTTATAAATACTATGTCTAAAGGTAATTCCTATAGAAATTAATACCTTTTGACCCACAGTATTCTCCCAAACCTTAAGTATAATTGTAGCTCCATACACACCAGCAGCAGGCAGTTCTTAAACCTGTCAAACATTCTCTCCAAAACCCTTTCAAGTGCTCCCATGAGCAGTGATGATCTCTGGAAGTGCAGCGATTCTGTGTTTTTCTGGTGCTTGAGAAGGCTGCATGCAAAGCAGTGGTACTGAGGAGAATCTTTCAAAATACAGCAAAAATCTTTCAAATACAGCATTTACTGCATGGCGAGGACTTTAGTCCTAAAGATTAGTATCTTGTCCTTGTGAGATCTATTTAATTCTTCTCAACTATTTAAAGAGATCTAATTGCAGAAGTGCTATGTTTATTACATTCCAAACCACTAAACCTTTACAGTGATGTTTAACATCCCTCCCGCTAATGTAAAACCGAAATATTTCATCAATGATTTCCCTATTTTTACTGAAGCATGCAGAACCTACAAGACATGTGCTCCCACTCTCCACACTAAAGGGTGAAGAAAAGAGAGAAAAGTATGTAAGTGAAAGCTTGAGATAAGATATGCAGCAACTAACTCTAGTCTTGCATTAACTCCCACAGCCCCTGCAACTTGCAATGTAGACACTTTTCTTCAACTGTAAACTCAGAAATACATTCATAAGAGCTGCTTCATCTCAGTGAGTATCTTCCCACAAGCAGCAGGTGTGGGATCTTATAAACATAGCTCTGGAGCACAGGCTAATTTTCTGCCCAAAGCTTGAATGAGTGTGAATTCACTATTCAACTAGATTCTCTTATGCAAAATTCCATCAATAAGTTTCTGCTCCACATACTGCCACAGACAATTCTCCATGCCATTGACACTTCCCAGTACAGAAGCCTGTTCATTTCTCTGCTTACCAACAGTTATCTTTCAGCAAGTTACACTGGTGCTTCAAAATCCTGAGAGCTCTCAGCTAGTGGTAAATTGCTACTTTTCACTGCTGCAATGAAATATAGCAATTCAGCATGCCGTAGATAGTGTTTTGGTATCTTAAGTCACTGGCTAAGGGCAGCAATTTGGTTTCTTTTCTACTGCAACAAGGAAAAACCCATTCACATTTAAGATCCCTAGAATGAGTCCTCCCACAAATTCCTACACTAGTTCCCAAGACAATTTTTCCCTAAGAGCCTGAATGAAATGTGAACAACTATACAGAAATAAATTAACAACACTAATTAAAATATACTGTCTCCAAAATTATTATTATGGATAACTAAGCAGCATCCAGAGGCATCATTGATGGCCACAACAGCTACTTTCCACAGCTCTCAGTCCCAATTCTGTTGTTGATACTCAGGAGTAAATCAAAAACAGTTTTTCTGAAGTCAGGAGTTCAAATAGGTGGAAGAATAGAAAAACACCAAGTAATTTTTCAGGCTAAGAAGGGCCAAGAACGACCCACAAAAAATTCAGGAGGAAAAAAAGTTGTATGCCAAAGCAGGAAGGTCACTCCCTCTCTTTCCCTCCCCTGTTGCTTATCTTACATGACCTCTATCACTGATGAGTTTGACACCACTTACAGCTACAAGAAATTCAGGACTCTTTAAAAGCCAGTTTTGTTGCCAGCATGTAGATAAACTTTGTCAGCATCAAGACTCATAAATATGCTTACTCTCCAGAAAGGATAACCACTATTTTATTGCCATTGCAATAACTGGCCAGACACAGCAGTGATGATGAGCATGTGTGGGTGCACTGTCCCAACTACCAAAGAATTCAGCGGCTCCAGACACCTGGAGACCACTGAGATCCAAAAGCTGCAGGCTAAGAGGAATCATGGATACAGATGGCATGGCAGAATCAAACCACTCTGTGCTCTCCTGTGTAATTAAAGGTAAGAATTGCTGTGAGCTTCAGTCGTGGATGCTGATTTTGCCCTAAGTGAAAACACCTCAGGAAGCTCTTGGTAAAAGCAGCACACCAGAGGAAGGAGTTTCTCGTCTCCATCTCTGACGCCAGTTAGTCCCAGGGCAGCCAGACTGCTGAAGCCATCCACAGGGACACTCTCCAACAGCAACATGCCTGGTCCTCCAGAATATCCACCTTTCCCCACAGCATTAAAGAAAGCATAAAGCATAAAGAAAGGCACTTCTGTGCCTGAATCCTTCCAAGCCAGAGAAAAGGCACACACGAATTAAGTCCAAAAAACTAAGGTACAAGACTGAAAAAATCATCCAAGCACATATTCAGGATCCACTTTACCTTTAAGGATGTCAGAGCTCAAGTGCCCAGGACAGGGACTCATAATTGCACCTGAACCAACCACCCATGGTTCTCTGCTCCTTATCAATGAAGCACTGCCAGGCAATAAATTTTTGCAATTCCTCTCTTCCTCAATCCACCCATAATAATTTCTCATCTCTGGAGCTGAGAGAGTACCCTGCTTTAAGCTAGCTCTGAGACACTGGAACAGGTGAGGAATGGTTGGGGAAGGGACTTGAACTGGGAATTAGATTGAGTAACAGATGTTAGGAAGCTAAATAGCTTTTTCCTTGAGACCAAAATTTAACTACTGAATCATAATGAGACAGTTGTTGCTACTGAATAAAGAAAAATCTCATTGTTTCTAAACTACTTAAAAACTGACCAACTAGAACTATCACAAAACCAGCAAGATTCTTATATATCTCATAAAAATGAACTTTCCTCTGTATCTTCCTTTACCTAGAAGACCTTTACCAGACTTCTACTGAATAAAAACACCAGACTATGTATCAAAAGATAAAAGCAAATTACTTACGGATAAAAAGCTTTATTAGTTTAAAAATACATATAAGCATGGGCCACATCTTCCCCTAGATGCTTGCTAAGCAAAATTTAACCAGAGGTAGCCACATGGGACTTTTTCTTAAACCAATCTGTGTTCACAAAACTAACTGAATAGAATTGTAGAAGCTTTGGAAGAGATCTTAAAGGTCATCTAGTTCCAACTCAGCTACCAAGTGCAGGGATGTCATTCACCAGACCAGGTTGCTTCAAGCCGCATCCAGCCTGGCCTTGAACACTTCCAGGGATGTGGCATCCACAGCTTCTCTGGGCAACCTGTGCCAGTGCCTCACCACCTTCACAGTAAAGAATTTCTTCCAAATATCTCATCTAAATCTCTTCTCTTCATTTAAAACTGTTCCCCTTTGTCCTGTCACTCTCTGCCTGTATAAAAAGTTCCTCTCCCTCTTTTTTTAAGTCCCCTTTAAGTAATGGAAGGCTGCAATGAGGTCTTCCTGTAACCTTCTCTTCTCCAGGCTGAATAACCCCAGCTCTCTCAGCCTGTCTTCATAAGACATGCTTCTGCCGTCTGATCACAGTCAGCCCTCCTCCAGACCCTCTTCAACAGGTCCATGTCCTTCCTATGTTAGGGGACCCAGAGCTGGATGCAGCACTGCAGGAGGGGTCTCACAAAAACAGAGCAGAGGGGCAGAATCCCCTCCCTTGCCCTGCTGCCCAATGCTGCTTTGGATGCAGGCCAGCAGAGAGCTGGCTTTCTGGGCTGCCAGCACTCATTGATGGTGCATGTCCAGCTTTTCAGCCATGAGAACCTCCAAGTCCTCCACAGGGCTGCTCTCAGTGACTTCATCTCCCAGTCTGTGCTCAAAACTGGGATTGCCCCGACCCAGATGGAGCACCGTGCACCTGGACTTTTTGAGCTTCATGACATAGTGCTTTGTTACAGCTACATGCAGGGACACCATGACCTCATCTAGCAAGTCTGCCCAGTCCTGCAATGACAGAAGTCAACTACTTCTAGATAGTAACCCTCCACTGCTCAACATACAAATGACAACGAGTTAAATTAAAAAGAGTCACACACAGTCCTTTCTTCATAATGATTTTGGCTTATGTTATTCATTTGTATTAACTAGATCTATGATGAAGATACAGCAATTAGCTGAAAATAACACATAAGGAGGAGGTATAAACAACTTGCAGACTGCTGCCCAGACCCTGCCAGACCAGTCATGTGAATGACTCTACCAGAAATACTGCAGGACTGAATTAAGGTTCAGTGGGGACATGGTAACTGCCTGAATCCAGAGCAAAGAAAGGTAGCTTCTCCAGCAACACAAAGGCTGCTTCAGGCTGCTTGAAGAGTATTCTCAACTCCTCAATTATTTTCATCTGCTCAGTTATGACCAAGACTTTTAAATGTTTTTTTCTCAAGGTCTTCACCCAGGAAAACAAGTCACACAGAACAAATTGCTAGGCTCTTTCAGACAATGTAAAACACTTCCCTTTTAGGAAAGGTGAGGGGAAGTCTAAGGGACACATACATAATAATTAAAGTGGATTCTTTGATGTTTTGCTGAAGAACTGAAGTGCAAGACGGAAGTGCATACACTCAGCCACACCAGCAAGCCCAGTTCATCCCTGATGTTCAGCTACACTCAAGTTAGCACAGCCACCACTGTGGGGCTGGTGCTTGGGGGGCATGCCTTGCCATATTCATTAATGGGCATGTGAAAGTGCTCCTGTGTGCCCACATCCTTCAGTCCATCATCAGCGAGGCCTCCTGTGCTCAAACCAGAGGGAAGCTCCAAGATCTGTGCTTCCTTTGCTGGCAGTGACAAAGGCACTTCATTATCTCTGACAATTGGAAAGAAACACAGGAGGTGATGAGGACGTAATGACAGCAGCATGGGAAAAGCCTGACAATTGATTTTATAGACATCCTTTCCTCTTCCCTAACAGCTTTTCAGAGGATGCACAGCACAGGTCCACGCAGAGCCACCTCTACTGCCAAAATTAAGAACCTTGGTTAACAGAAACAAATCTTGAGAAAACACACACGTGCACACATCCTGGTGCAGGTTTTTTCTGGACCTAAATTTTAACCACGTCTTACAGACCCAATCCAGCACCAAGCATGTATCTGACTGAACATGCAAGCAGCTTCAGCGCTTTAAGTGCAGCCTGTGCTCTCAAAGGTGAGAGCATCCTTCACCCCTTCCCTCACCCATCTTCTCCTGTTGCCACCAGGTCAGCTCTGAGCTGGCTGGAAGCCGCAGGCACAGCTTCATGCCAGATTAAACAGAGCTGAGCCCATGGCCTGTGCTGACACTAATGTTTCTCTGACCACAGTAACCATGAACTAAACAGGGCTCTGAAAATGAATTTGGCTAAATTAGCCAAATGAAAAATAACACAAACAAAAATCATCCAAGGAGTTTTCAGCCTGGTCATTACATAGTTACACATGTACCAGTCTAAGCTGAAGAGGGGCCTGCAATACAGCTCCAGACCAGTTCCACCTCCCAGGAAAGGGAACAGGCAGACAGGTGCGGCTTGTGCATGAGAATGGCAGCTCAGACTTTGATAGCTTCAAATCTGCTGTAAAACAACAAGAAGAGTAACTAACACAGGCCACTTGAACAACAAACAGTACAGTCCTGCTCCTAAGTGTCTTACCTTAACCTTTACCTTGGGGCAGAGGCTACATCCATTACCCCACCAAGTAGTCGTGCATCATGCAACTGGCCAGCCCTTCTTCCATAAGGAATGGCTTGTCCCAGCAATCCCAACTGGCAATGCCCAGTCTCCCCATCATCTCTATTCCCCTTGCCATGTCAGCACAACTGTTACCTGCACTGTAACCTGAATTGAGGACTTCAGCTCAAAAGCAACACAAGAACTAAAAGAAGAGTGGAAGATAAATCCAGGCAGATCAGTTGTTTGTCACAGAAACACAAAAGTTCATGTGTCAGGAAGGTGATGGAGCAAACAGTCAAGGGAGGGAGTGCAAACATAGCTGAGAAACGGACTCATCAACATCACCACAGCCCAAGCCCAATGGGTAAAGAGCAGCCCACTCCTGATTTCCTACACTCTTTCAGTGCTGCTTAATACGCTTTGCATCATGTTTTCTGTAGGTGAGTAGCACAGACAGGCTCAGTTTATTTAACCTAAGTGGCCAATCTCCTCTGGTAGGTCAACGGCCTGTCACCGTGCAACCAACACCTCAGTTACTCAGCAGGGCACCTGCCTGCAGGCTATCTTAACTGAGAGCAAGATAACACAAATATCTTAGATATAAGGTTCAGAGGATTCCCTGGATATTGCCAGCTCTCCCGTCATTACTTGAAAAGAACTGGTTGTGCTTTGTACAGCTCTAAAACAGTTAATTCAGGCAGATTCTGGTGCAAAGAGTTAGCTCTGATGTAAAGTCAAGCAGCTGGAAGCCAGTGAAATGAAGAGTGTTATTTCCATGCACAGCTTTAGGAAATCTATTATTTAAATATTCTGTATAATTCTCAGGTTTGCAATTCAAAAACAAAACCGCAAGAGTTCAAGAAAAGTTCTCCATAAATTGTCTAATATCTTGCAACTCCATTTACAGTATGGCTCTAGAGACTTTTATGATTTCTCTAGAAAGAGATGACCATTGTTTCTACACCTATTAGTCTGAGGAGAAAATTTTTGATCTTACAGAGCTTTTCTGTAAGAAAAGTCTTTCTTAGACAGAAGTCTAAGAAAATGCATTTCAAGTTAAACTAGATAAACTCCAGTTTAAGACCACAAAATATCCTTTTAATAATTAAATTAACAGTTGCACCAGCTTGTTCAGGACATTAACTTTTTAATGGAGTCCATATCACATGAAGCCTTTAACACGAACCTGAGGGGTTGTTGGGTTTGATTTTTGATATTTTTTCACTTTAGCTTCTCCAGATGTTATAAATGCCATGAAATTCTGACACTTCTGTTATTTGGATCAGTCTAGGTGATAACTTTAAAAACAGAGGAGATTATTTCCACCCCCGGTGTGAAACTAAACTTTCACAGGAAACCTCAGTGACATTAAAAGAGGGAGGACAGGGTCCCATCTCCCTCACCTTTGTGCATATGCAGATTGGATCAGGAGATTGTAACAAAGAACAAGCAGGGTCCTTTTCCTCTCACTCCAGCTAGCACTGATCTTTCTACAGGATTTTACCAGATATTATCACATCAGAGGAAAGAGGCACTCCTGAAGGAAGTGAGGCACATCTGAAAAGTGTCCCAAAGGGTTTCCCACGGTTCCTGTCAAGATGCCCCGGCAGAGCACTTATAAGAGACAGTGCATTAGACGAGGACAAGTTGGACATCAGCTCTTGCAAAGCTCGAGGACCACTCAGGAGTGGATCTCAGAGCCTGCTCCAGACAGAGGAGGAGCCTGGCTGGATCTCCACGACCCAGTTATGGACCACGTACTTCTAAGAATAACTACCACATCAAGAGAGGAGAATTTTCTTCTCCCATCCCCACAAACATATCCTTTACCCTCACTGCATTTTTATTAAGACATCTCTCAACATAAGTACCAAATAAACCTTTCAGATACTTGAATTTCTTCAGCATGCACACAGTCAGAAGCATGTGTGTATTTCCCTACCAAAAACAATGCAGAATAGACACAAAGTGGAGCCCTCTTGACAGGATGGATGCCCAAAGAAGCAGAGACCAAGGAAGAAACAGCAGAATAGCAGAGAGGAGCATAGGGACAAAAGCTCCAACCTTTATAACTGGGCTGTTCACTGAGACAAAAATACTGCAGCGAAGCCAGCGAGGTCAAACATCATTTCCCCTCATCTGGTAACGATGACTGAGGAAGTTTCAATTCATAAAAGGCACAGACACATCACACACCCTGGAAAGACAATCCTACCAGCCTTTGTTCAAAGCAGGAATCCCTATACAAATAAATCAGATTTTCAAGGGAGGCAGAAATAGGGCTTGTAACAGAATTTTTCAGCCACCCCTTAGCTCAAGCAGCACTAGTGGGCATAGCTATAATCACAGCAAACCTACATAATGGGTCTGAACTAGCTTAGCCCTTTCCCTGCAAGCAGAGAAGCTGCCACATCAGTAACTCCGTTGCTAGGGCAACTGCTTACTTTCCATATCAACTGCAAACTCGTTGCTATGGAGACACATATACAAGAAAAATTCCTCTCTATAGCCAAGGACCAGATGGTAGCGAAGTCATGGACTAACGGGCTGTATTAAGTGGGACACAGACTACAGGACATTTAGATCTGTCCATTCACAATAGGATTAATCTCAACAAGTAAATTCACAGGTCTGGCAGTATAAACAAAGCCAGGGAACTCCGCATCTACTCCCCATCATGTGATAACTTCATACTCTGGCCAACTATTATTAAACTGCTGAGCTCAATGCAAAGAGGTTTGTACAATCAAGGGCTCAGCATTTTCCCTTCTTCAGCCCAGCTCTCTGTCTCGATCCAGATCAGCCTCATCACAGTTACATGAACAGCCAGGCTTTTGGTTTGCCAGGTAAGCCTGATGGCACTGCAGCTGAAGTGGAATAGCAGCAATGTAAAAACAAATCCTCTTTTCCCAGCATTCCACACCAGACATAAAAGCACCAGGATAGGGCAAGTCAAAAAACAAAGTGATGAAGCCTGTCCTTTTTTTTTATTCCCCCCTCTCTATTACAATGATCTCACATCAGGAAATTCAAGCATTCATATGCAGGCAGAAAAAGCTGCAGACTATTAGATGCATATTTAGCCCCATGAATATGAACTAGTGGAACTCAAGACTGAGAAAACTACTATGCAGAGGGAGTTCAAAAAAGAATTAAGTGTTCAGCAGAACTTTATTTAGAAAAATGATTACTGAAAGGCTACATAAACAAACACTGGAAAGGACAACTATGAGAGGAAAAGCTTCTAGTTTCCCACTATGTGTCAACGCACATCACTGGAAAATGCCTGCAATTCCCAGCACTGATTAACTCCTTCCCCCTATACTGTACATGTTTCAGAGCCCATCTTGTTAGCATTTCATAACATGCCATTCCTTAATTTATGCTTTTTTCTTTTTTCCATGCAAAACCAGTAAAACAGGCAGACCCCAACCCCGTGATTTGCAAAAACTGTCTGCAAATGAGAAGTAGCTTAAAATGATTCCCTACAGATGAAAGCCCCCCGTTCCCCTGCCCCAAGCCCCCTACCAAAACCAGAGAACCCTTTAGATGGACACCTTCCTTCTGAACAGCAGTATTTGCTGCAAGGTACCGAATCAAATCCAAGTGTGCATGCACACACACGAAGGTATTTTCAAAGCCATCAGCTGACATTTACTGCTTTCCAAGTCCGCAATTAGCTGTCAAGCACCTGATTCAGCAGCTCTGACCCAGGGCCAATTCTGCACTCAGGACTCTGTCTGCCACATCCCTTGGCCAGGCACGAGGAAAAACCCAGCAGGGAACTTGAATGACCTGCTGTGGTGCATTTTATATTTGAGATTCTCATCTCATTCACCTTAAAGCTGGCTACCTGCAGTTATTAGCATCTTCAGGAAGTGGAAAAAATTCTTTCTCAAAATCTGGGCTTCTCCTGGAATTAATAAAACTCCACCTTGTGATTCATACAGGCAAGGCCTCGAACCATACCTTGTTGTCTAGCAATGTAACCATGGCCATAATCACGAATTTGAGACGTGGGTGACCATTCATGCATTGTGCTGTGCCACCTCCCCACGGATCAGCACTGCAGTGTGGTATTGTTCAGATGAGCTCAGTGGATGGCTGGATATTTGACAGATAGACAAGAACACAAATTCCTTACAGGAAGGAAGCTGAAAACTAAATAGTCAACTTGTAAACAGAGGAAAAGGGACAGAACAAAATACAAATGGCAGAGTTAAACACATGCCTTGTCAGTTACGTATTTTAGTGGGTTTTTAAATGCATTGTGTGAAGACTTCTTACAGTCTGGGACAGGGTCATAAAAGTTTGTTGTGGCATTTGTTATTATAGTCTCACTTCCAAACCAGAATTTAAGAGTCTGGCTTACATAAAACAAGATCCAGTTTGGGAACAGGTTTTTTTAATTTCACACACAAGCTTTCACAGCAATCAATTGATAAAAATACAAACATACAGTGTGTGATCGGCAATATGAGGACAGTGGATTATAGGTAATAATACTTTTTAGAAAGAAAGAAAAAAAAGATAGACATGTCAATCCTTTAAAAATGAAAGCTCCATAGAAAAGAAAGTTAACTCATCTAAAATGAAAAGTTGCTAATTTAGGATAGTATATGACTCTTCCTCTAGAGTTACTTGAGCTTCGATTCCAGAGCTTTTAAAGTTAAATTGCACACAAAATAGGGAGAACAGCACCACCAAGAGAAGTTTAGTTCCAGGGTAACAAGACAATCACAGCATTTAACTCACTGAAATACAAAAGATGAGTGCATCTATTGTTTCTGCCAGGGGGAAGTGTTCACTTTCTGATCTTCAGCCAATTTCAGACCATGAGTGATGTGATTTTACCTGCTAAATATTTCCCTAACCTGTGAGAAGGCCTCTGAAATTATTCTGCAAGCCAGTATTTTTATCAGTATACTCATACTTTGCTAAAGATTCATGCAGTCCACTGCTTCTTGAGAAGGTCTCCTTTGGAAACTGATTCCTGCTCCCAGGCAGACTGACAGAGTAGAAGGCTATGCAAGGGACTATCCCCATCACTCTGCTCACTTTCCCATTCCCTTGCACACAGCCTCTTCCTGCAGACACTGCTGGGGAATCAGCAACGAAACCACGAGAAAACAACTGAGATCTGAAAGCAAAGATGTGCTCCCAGGGCTTCTGCCCCACACCAGCTGCAGAAGTTACATAAGCCCAAAGAACACCAGAAATTCTGGTGAATGGTAACCTTCACCTTTGATACCAGACCTGTCTCCTCTCTTTGATGAGTTTCTCTAAAACTCCCTTGAAATGGAACAAAGCTTCATCACCATTACCCTCCTTATGTAAAAGAAAGAAAAGTTTTTTTGGATTACAACACAAACCAGACCAATAGCAATGGACGCTTACATAAGGCATACCCTTTCACTATACATTTGTATAAGCCAAGAACAGCAAGCAGCCTATTTATAACATGATTACATTCATCTAGTATAGCTGGAAACCATTACCACAGCATGATAACTAAAAACAATATTTAACCACTATGCATGAAGACACCAGCTGGGGGGAAAAAAACACACACACCGAACATTTTCTTACAGATGTCTAGACAATGAATTTAATAAAATCGGAATGAGCAATGCTAAAGAAATGTTGGCTCTCTGAACTTAATCGACTACATTACCAGGCACAGGGTTGCACATTCTGTATTTCACTGTTAAGGACATATTCTGGGACTAGCAGGTGAATATTTTCAGAGCCAGATAGTTTTCCATGGTTCCAAACTCACCTGACTTCGGTCTTTGTCCACTTTCTTAAAACACTTATTCAAGGATAGATTATGTCTCACAGAATTTTTCCATCCAGTGGGTGCATTTGCAAAATACGGAAAGTGTTCCAAGATCCAGTTGTATATATCCTTTACGGGCAGTCTTTTGGTTGGCGAATCCTCAATGGCCATAAATATGAGGCAGCTAAAGGAATAAGGAGGTTTGCAGTTGGGGTTCTGCTTGGCATCATAGGGCACGTCAGAGTGGGCAGGGGACGGCGGTGTATCATCACCGATGTCCTGAACAGGGCTAACGCTCCTTAACACCGAGTCCCCAAAGCTTTTCAGCAAGTTCTTGCTCTCATGTAACCAGTTCAAATTAGTTAGTTCTTCATCTTCCATGGCCCCTTTATCTAATCTGATGGCAGGCAAAGAGAAATCTAGGTCCTCATCATCATGAAGTGCCTTCGATAAATCGCTATCTTGATAACGTTGGCTCAATCCACTGGGAACACTAATTCCTGAGCCCTCTGGCTTCTTACTGGGAGGCATGACTGGACCCATTTAGACAGCAGCTCCTGGGAGAGTGAATCCAAAGAAAAGGGAGAAAGAAAGAAAAGTTAGCTCATAAAAAGGTCCTGTGTAACATTTTGACAGCTTTTCCCTAACTGGTCACTTGGCCTTTTGCCATCTGTATTAAACTTGACAGTTTCACATAACACTCATCCACAACTGTTGAGTAAAATAATCTAAAGTCAGCACAAGGAAAGAAATTTCAGTTGATGGAATAAAATGGTAAGCCATATACACCTCACTTCTACATGCACACGAAGCCCCACACAGGAAATTCCAAACCGTGTGTCTTTAAAGAGGAAGTGGTGTTTTTAAACCATTGACTACTCCAATTGTATCACTTTAATAAGGATGTGAACAAAAAAAAAAAAAAATAAGTGAATTATGGCCAGTTGCTTCAGATTAATTTCAGCTGTTTCACATTTCAGGACAATACAACAGCACCATGATTAAACTCACTCTGGCTAAAGGCCTAGGCAGACAAACACCCAATCTGACTTGGTTGCACCAAAACTCAGAAATGAGAGCATAACTTCAAAACCAGTAAGGTCAGGGAGAAAGTACAAGGGAAAGCAACAACCAGTAGTTTTGGGCACAGGGCCAAGAAATGGGGAAGGCAAGTGCCAGAGCAATAGAGCACTTTAAAAATGTATGTAAAAAGATGATTTGAACATAAGCTGAACTTATTTCAAGCACTATAGAAAACAAACAGTCAGAAAGACCACTGTGATGCTCAACAATGGCCTGTGAGAGGTGGGATGAGCTGCTGAGGGCACTGCACCAGCAGGCCCTGGGGGGAACACCTGTGAGCACCAACATTTGGGATTACCCAAGTACTTCAGAAGCAAAGTTAAGTTGCCCCTGCCGAATTCGAGAGAAGCAGACAAGCCCTACTTGCTACTTCAGAAGCAGGAGACAGGCTCCTTTAGCTTCTACATACTGTCAAACTGCCGGGAATCAGGTCTGGAGACATGAACAGAAGTAGAACAAAAACTAGACGGAGTTAATAACAGAATTTAAATGGACAAAATTTTCTGCACAAACACTGAACATGAACAAAATGATTCCCCGTACCTAAACCAACCCCAGCAGTTACCTGAGGTCATGCAGTCACACAGACAATACTGTAAATGAAAGGCAAAAAAAGCTACGGGTAATAACAAAATGAACTATCTATCTGCAGTGAAAACTAGAGCAACACAGCCATTATAGGAAAGAAAAATAAAGGATTTTAATTTAGTTGTCATAAATAGGCATAAGTGGAAACTTTAAAGATATTTATGTCTTTCTATAAAGAAGTTACACCAAAGCATACATTTATTAAAAACACACAGAACTCTTCTGCACAGAAGCCCATCAATACACTCAACACGTTCAGTGAAAATGTGCAGTTTTACATGAGTAAGTATCTGGAAAAGGAAAAAATGCCGAGGCAGATATAAACACTGGGAGGCCAAAATTGTGTCGGCCTCACTTCCTAGTTTTCAAAACTGCGTTCAGCACAACCAGAAGGTAAACAAGGGAATGGCCAGCGTCCAGGGGCACTGGCATTGCCTACCTACGCCGCACACTCAACTTTGACTCCAAATGGAAGTTCCGTCCCATGAGCTTCTAAACAGGAAAATTATATGATGGCTGACAGTAAAGTAATTTAATTGCACTGTTGCTATGACAACATGCTGCTCTCTTTCTGTTTAATTTCCTTATTTGCCAGTATCCTCCCAAAGGGACGTATCACTTCATGATTTTTTTTCCCTGTCTCTCTCTCCCCGTTCCAGGCAGCGGGGCTGACCGGGCGGCCGCGGCCCGGCGGAGCCCCCTCGGGCCGGCAGGAAAGTCCGTCGGCGCCCGGCCAAAGAGCGGCTCCCAGCGGGGCCGCCGCGGGCGGGCGGGGTGCCCGGGGCAGCCCCCGCGGCGGCGGGGCCC
>VZSR01000520.1:33138902-33251868 GCA_013398615.1 Brachypodius melanocephalos
CGGCGTCCGGGTCGTGCCGGGCCAGCGGCGCCGGCCGGGGGCGGGCGGGTATCCGAGGTCGGGCGGGAGGCGCTCGGGAAGTCCTGATGCGCAAAGAACCGGCAGCCGCGGCGCTCCCACTTGTGCGAGTCTGCTTTCCCCCGCCCGGCCAGGCCGCCCCGGCTGAACCGTGGTGTACACCGAAGGCACAGACGAGACCCACCAGCCCACAGCTTAGCGCAAAGGAGCCTTGCTTCTACTTCTCCTGCAAGACGAGCGAGGGAGGCATCTTTCAACACCCTTCCCAGTGGGCAGGTAACTCCTGCCGAAAACGGGGAACCTGCCGGCCCGGCGGCCGGAGCCAGGCACCTGCCCCGCTGTGTGAAGGGAGCCGGGCCCTGCGCGGGAGTGCGGGCAGCGACGGGCGCGGGACCCCGCACGGCGGCTCTGCTGCTGGCTCCGGGAATCGTGAAACTACGGCCACTGCTGTGGTGTGCGGTGCACAGTAAAGAACCAAAGAACCGTGTTACAGAAATCTGTAACTGCCGACGGGGCGGGGGGGATGAATATTTCCTGAAGGAAATCTGCTTTAAAAGAAGGCTCGACTCAATTAGGAAGAATAGTGCATTTTCTCCTCTGCCATCATACCCTGACATAACTAGTATTAACTTGAGTAAAAAACCCTTGCCCATCAGTTGAATTAATTGAAGGGAACCAACTTGATTTAAAAATATCGAAGTTGTCCAGTCTAGACAGCACTAGCTGAACGTACAGTCTCTTACATGTTACATGCCAGATCTCAAGTAGCTTCAGTGATTTGTAGCACGAAATTAGAGTATGGCTGTCTACCCACAAAACAAGTACATGGAAACTGTTTCATAGCTGATCCACAAAAATCAAAAATTTTCCACTCTGGGTAAACAATGCTTGCGGATTTAGCATACTTTAAAATAAAATTGCCTTTCACTATAGAAAACGCCTGCTGCAGAAATGTATAAACAATATCACTTAAGTCAGAAATACAGGTATCCTTCCCAGTGCAGTCCTCCCTGGACACAGAAATTGTCACTAAGGCAGGAAGGAAAACATTTTAGCTGTTTTATTTAGAAAAGTTAGAACAGCTGCCTCAAGACCTTTAGGGAATTCTGCATTATTTCCCAATGGATGGGTTACCTCCTTTAATCTCTTCAACACTCACGAAATTCACAGTTTTAGATAAGAGCGGCAAGCACCTCATTCTCAAAGTGTAGGGATAAGAAGCATTTCATTGATTCTCTGGAACTAGAAATTCCTGTCTTAACTAGCTAAGACTTTTTTTTTTGCCTATAGCTTTCCCTCCCCTGCCCAGTGAACTGCTATTTCACATTCTTGCATATTTTCAAGAAGACACACCTGCAGCTGAATTGCAGAATGGGAAGAATACCTATCAGGCAGCAGAGAATCATCTTTACCCACTGGCAATCCTGCCCTGTGACTCCACCAGCCCTAACGCTCCAACAGACAGCAAGACCATTAGTTTACACAGCTCTTATCTCATGGCCGTTTGGTTTCAAACACAAACTAAATTATCAAGTCATAGGTCCACCCACCTGAACCTACTCCAAATGTTTGAGACATTTTTCTGAGTGAATCAACATGCCTCTTTATTGGCAAGCAAAGAGATTTATTGCATTTATTATCACTTGTAAAAGTCAAGTGTCTTGAAAGACTACCAAGAAGAATTCAGCTAATGAGAAGTATTTCTGAAGTGAGAAAGGGGAAGCCTCATGAGATGCAGGGTAGTATGCAAAGAAAATTATACCCTGAATGCATTACATATGCATCCTATTCAGCTCAGTTCTGTTCAGAATTAGTGGCCAAATTCCCCATGAATGTTGGTGGAATATGATAAGTTTCAGAATTTTCTGGTTTTTCCATGGCAGGTAGGCATTTCCCCAGAGTGCACACTAGAGGTTGCATTGAAGGGCCACTGTGAGACATTTGCTGTGTAGGCAGAAAAGCCGGCAGGATCAAGCACAGAGGCCAGCAGCAGGTGGCAGAGAAGGTTAGAAGAGCAGGGGGACAGGCTGCTCACTGGGCCAGAGGGCTGGCAGACGCTCCCCGCTGAGGTGCCCCATGAGAGGCAGCAGTGCAGGGCAGCCTCTCGCTGGCTCCCCTGAGATCAACAGCAACTGGAGCTGCTGACTGGCACAGCACTAAAACACCAGCAGCAAGGTAAACACTACTGTCTTGCCTCTTGGGAAGACTGTTCCCCAACTTATCACTTTTTGCTGGAATACCTAATACAACTAATTTAAGAAAGGAGCAGAGTCTCATGCAGCTCCATTGAAAGGACATGAACTGTTGGCTTAGAGACTACAGCAGCAGCACCAGAACTAATGTATGGCCATCGAGTAACTAAATACTCACTGTAATCTCAGGCAAGCCCCCCAAATTTATTAGGGTGTTGATTTCCCCATTTCTGAAGTAGCAATAATACTAATTCATTTAGCACGAGATTTGCAACACTGACAGATGAAACTGTTTGTACATAAAGACCAAAGTACTTGCCGTACTGAAGGCTGATTAGAAGTTCCAACAGTGCAGAGCTGCACTTTAGCCTTGTGGGCTAATATACAACAGTCTAATCTTTCCGCTCAGATTTCAGAATACCAACTGCAGATGTTGCAGTATCTTATTTAATGAGGATTTCCAGCCATCTCCCTATACTCCTTTATCTCTTATCCTACTCTAGATTGGAATCCCTGAAAACTTCCCACAAGCTATCAAGCACACAAGCACAGCAAGGGTCATAGGCTCACGGGCTCATCTTCCCCCCTCAATCTCCATCTCTGCTGGGAACATCTTGCTTTGCTAGTATTATGACCATGTGTTGTGGTTTAACCCCAGATAGCAACCAGATACTACACAGTCACTTGCTCCTTCCACCACACACACAGAGTGAGAAATCAGAATTGAAAACAAAAAACCCCTTAACTCATGGGTTGAGATAGGAATAGTTTCATAATTCAAACAAATTAAAATATGATGATCATGATGATGATAGTAATAATACAAGGCAGAAAGAGGAATAACACCTAAGAGGAACAAATAATGTGCAATACATTTACTCATCACCTGCTGGCTGATGGCCTGTTCATCCCTAAGAGGTAATTGACCCCTCCTGGCCAATTCCCCCACAGTTTATATACTGGGCATGACGCTTTATGGTATGGAAAATTCTTTTAGCCTGTTCAGGTCCCTCCTGCTCACTGTCAGAGCACAGGAAACTGCAAAGTCCTTGACTTAGGGCAAGCACTGCACAGCAACAACTAAAACATCAGTGTGATAACAACTTAATTCTCATACTGAATCCAAAAATACAGCACCACTGTTCCAGTCAAAAGCAAGACACCATGTCACATGACCTTGCTAAATACTTCTACTTTGTGCCTTCTGGCCTCACTTGCCACACTTCAACAGTCCTGCAGTATTTATCTTCACCTTTAAGCCCCTCTTCCTAACTTGGTCTGCAATTATCATGTCTTTATTGACTGGTGTCCTTGTCAAAGTTTACACTCACTACATCATAGTCAGATTTCTTCCCTGAAGTCTGCTGCAAGTTTGCCTGCAAAGCTTACTCATTAGGATTTAGAATCAGACACACAGCTGTACAAAAAAACCTTCCTAATTCTTAAGGGTCTTGATGTAGTTTTTGAAGAGTGATGTGGACAGGGCTGCTGACTTGTGATCAGATCCTTGGTGTGGGACACAGCTCAGGACACCTGTACACTGACCATCTCATTTTGTGGCAGTTCTTCCCCCATGCAGAATAACTGGTGTGTCCACATCAGTCTTCGTATTTGTAATCTTCTGTTTTCTCTGAGGCAATGGATTTAATCTTGTACAGAGCACAAGCACACTGGACATCTTCAAGAACTTATAAAAACTAAATCATGAATAGAGCATGTGTTTATTCATTTCCTCTTTCACAACTCCTGTTCTCAGCATTCTTCTCCTGCAGTATCAACACTTCTTTATTTTTAACCACAGCAGACTAGCCTGGTTTTGTTTTTTGCACTATGCCTGCTTTTAGGGCAGAGAAACAGCTGTGTCTGAATTCCTGGAACAGTACCAGAACAGCCAGAGTCTCTGCCCTGTACAGAGGTAACACACCTGACAAACAGTGACCTGCTGCCCTGAAAAAGAGTAACTCTGGCTTCACAGCTGCTCTGAGTGCAGTTGTACCCTGCCTGCCCGTCCCATGGCTTTTGCAAGCATGCCCTCACCTTTCTTCACCCACAGCAAGCACTAAGCTATAAGCTGCACATGCAATGAAGGCACAGCTTATTCCAGCTCACCAATAGATCTATCTTTTGCTCATTCACTCAAGAACACGGAATCAGATTTACAGAACATTTTCCCAACCTTGCATTTAATTAGTCTTCAAGTTCTCATTTTCCCCAGCAGGAAAAACCCAACGGAAACAGAACTGAATCTGTGAGAAAAGGAGCACCAATACAAAGCTTTGTCAGAAGTGAGAGCAAACAAAACTATCTACAGCATTTCTGTTTCACAGGCTAAAATAAAATTAATTTCTTCCAATAAAATCCAGAGTTTTTATTAAATAGCTCCTTTATAAATTAATGTATGCACATTTACGATGTTATTGTAGTAACGCTTGCAGTTTCTAGGGAAATGAGTATACTTAGTGCTAAAATTATATACAGCTGAGAAGCTACAAGCAATTGTGTTTCTGTGCATGAGTGTGGTGGGAGGAGAGCATCAGGCACGCTCATTTGTCCTACATATATTTGTCCATATGAGAGATTCTTTCACAGTGTAATTACCCAACATACAAGGACCCCAAGCACAAACCTGGCTTATACTGGGAAAGAGAAGCTTCTGCCAGTGCAGCTTATTTTGGTAGCCTGGTCAGTGGAAACCAAATGTGACTAGGATAAACATATCTTTACTGGAGTCTTCTGCTATAATGGTCTGAACTCACCTAACTAACTCAGTTGGTACTTTAACTGCAATACAAGCCAGTATTTCTAGCACAGTTGCAGTGTTTAAAAAGGCTGAAAAATGAAAGAACTGTGTTCTGGAGTTTGGTGCTCAGACTCTGCTCTCTGTTGTAAAGGTGTAACGCCACAAGACGTGGCCTGGCGTTATCTCGACATCAGTATTCACCGCTTGGCAGCTGAAGTCAAACTTACAAGTAATCAGCAGAACCAGAAATCAACTGTATTTTTGTTCTCAAAAGCAGTGTGGAGGAACAGCAGCAAACAAGTAAAGATTAGAAGTTTTGGGAAAAACTACAATGGAAAACTGCATTCTTTTTATAAAGCTCCTGAACTGCATTGCTAAGTGGAATTTCTAAAACTAAGACAAAATTATTGCAAGTCAACATCCCAAATTCTGCCTCAGCTTTCCTGAATACAAACTGTTCACTTCATCAATTATTTTATGAATTTGTCCTTTATTTATGCATGCAAAATTAAGTTTGCAATAGGACCTCACAGGTAGTGAAGTTTGTGTTCACATCCCATCAACTGAAGTTCTCAGCAACTGACACTGAACATAGTTTACCATCACTACTGCTGTGAGCCAGAAGACAATTATTCTCTGACCATTTGCTTGTGCCAGGTGCATTTCCTAGCCACAACTATACTTGTGTGAGCCCCAGCCTGATTTCCAGCTTTTTGTAGCACAGGATATACCAAGGCCCTTTCCTTTAATCACTTCTTGGCTCTGCTCTTCCTGTACGTTTCTTGAATGCTGTTCCCAGAGGAAATCCTGTGAAATGCAGATTCCCAGATTGCAACAACACAGAGACAACTCTGAGAGCCTGTATGAGGTGGTGCAGGGATGAAGCACAAGCATGGATGTGCTGACCTACAATTGTGTCTGCAAAGAGATGCTGAGAGGGTGCAGGTTGTGGGAAACACACTAAGTGCATAAAATGAATAACGAAATAACTACCCTTGGTGTGGTTTTAGTGCTACAGACCAGCCCATCAAAAGCACCAGGGAGCAAGGAACGGAAAACAATTAAAAACTGCAGTGGAAGGACTAAAAAGAGTCAGTACCATCTGCATAAAGGTTCTGTCTTGTCCTGTGCTCCCCTCCACAGCCACAAGTGAGGTGGTCTCCAAGGCTGAACCAGAGAGCAGCCATCAGGCAGAGCAGGTAAGAAAGATTTTGGGAGGAAGGAGGAAAGCTGGCATAGCAAAAAAGCACAGCAACCCAGCAACAACTTCTGTGGCCAGAGAATCATCCCCCTGGCTGCTACATTCATGTCCTGTGAGGTGGGTTTCCCTGCAAGCAGCTTTGGCTTCTCTATGGTGACAAGAATGCTTTATTATAATGGACTAACTTATTCACTGGGACATGCATTTCTGCCAGGCCTTTTGGCACTGCCCCAGTCTTTCTGGCAACAGGTAACTTCAGTGAGCAGCTGCAGTGATCTGGGGGGTATGGTGCATCTGGCACCTCACAGAATTTTTGCAGGCAAATTTCACATTCCACAGGTTTCTCACGGGGATACCACAAGGATGGGGTGGGCCTCAGCTGCTGAAGCACTATGAAATAATCAGGGAATGTTTTTCTCTCTAAATCTGCAGTCCTGTAAACATTGATAGTTAAGCCCTTTTCTTAGGTTCAGCTGGTTCCAGCACAGTTTAGCACTTCCAGAAGCATTCCAAGGACAAAAAAAGGTTATGGCTATGTTGTGGTTTAATCCCAGCCAGCAACTAAGTACTGTGCATGTGCTTCCCACCCCTGGTGGGATAGGAAGGAAAATCGCCAAAAGGTAAAACCTGTGAGTTGAGGTAAGAACAGTTTAAGAAACGAAATAAAGCACTACTACATTAATAGTAGTAGTGAAAAGGAAGATATGAGAGAGGGAGAGAGAGAAATAAATCCCAAGATGGACACAAAAAATGATGGACAATACAACTGCTCACCACCTGCTGAGCGGTGCCCAGCCTGTATCCCTGCAGTGATCAGCCCTTCGCAGCCAACTCCCCCAGTTTATCTGTGCTGGACACGATGCTCTTTGTTATGGAATATCCCTTTGGCCAGTTGCAGTCAGCTGTCCTGGCTGTGCTCTCTCCTGGCTTCTCGTGCACCTGCTCACTGGCAGAGCATGGGAAACTGAAAAGCCCTTGACTGAGGCTAAGCACTGCACAGCAACAACTAAACCAGCAGCGTGTTACCAATGTCATTCTCATAATAAATCCAAACAGCAGCATTGTATCAGCTACTAGAAAGAAAATTAACGCCATCACAGCCAAAATCAAGACAGGATATAACAAAATTTTTAAGAACATTTGAGAAGGAAGGTCACATTTATTGCTTGTATGCAAGTAGAGGGTTTTACTTATTTCACATCACCTCTCACATAATCTTCAATATTCTTTTTCACAACAAAAACACCCTCAGCACGAAAACAACAGAATATCAAACCAAACACCACATGTAAGAAAAAAGAAATAAGCTATCCCCAGAAAAACTCCTGCAGGTTATTGGACCACTACTGGGCAGCAGAGTTGGGGTTTCAGCAGCAGACAGGCCAGTCGGGGCTCTGCCAGCACAAACTAGGCAGCCGCCTTTTGTCATGCCTGTGAACAGAAGACCCATGTAATGACAACCACAAAACTCACTTAAGCTCTGAAAAGGTGACTAATGAGCTCATTCATACTGCCTATAAATTATTCACGACAGCACTGAACCCACTCAAGACAAATGGCAAAGTAAACTTTAAATAGAGGGAACAGGAGCCTCCCGTGTTGTCAACTTCTGTAAAACTTTTGGCAATGCAACAGACACTTCACTTTCTTCTGCCCCCTTGTTAAAATCACTCCAATGTTTAGATCTTCTTTTTTACTACCTCTAGCAGAGTTAAGGCAGCTAGAGCTCCTAAATATTTATTTTGTCACTGCCATGTCTTTTTCTTTAGTAGTTCCAGGTAATCACAAAGCACTATACATAGCTTTAAATTACATTCTTCAGAAATTAAAGTCTGACCTCAAAATGAAGTCCAGGTCTAAAGAAGTAAGAAGACAATAGCACATGCATGTTTAATGAGAAGCAGCCCATCTCCAGAGCCTGCACTTACTGATACTTCCGTGAACATCTGTAATTTGTGCCAAAATAAAAAAACTGAGGTCTTAAAAAAACAGTTTCATTTCTTAGGTGCTGGTCCAGAAAAGCTTCTGATATGTTTAGACACAGTGTATTTGTAAGAATGCTTTTGTTATCCTGTTTGGTGTGTAATAAGAGGCAGACAATGGTCGGATGTTAACAGCACAAGTGGTGGAGTTTGCTGCTGTGGTGGCTGGAGCTTTACTCCAGGCTTTACAGGCTTTTACTCTCTTCAAACAGTACTTTTCTTCATAAGATAAATTACTCACACCATTTATAAGTCAGCTTTAGTAACTTGTTGCAGGTTGAACTAGCAGGACAGAGTGACATTAAAGACAATGTCTTATATGACATGTCTGATCTTCAGTGGGAAAACATTATTGGCACCTCTGGTTACAGGATCAACTCCAAAGGTCGGGAACAACTAGATAAAAGGGAAAACCAGGAATTACACAGCTAAAGTCCAGTAGAGTAAAAAGTAAGGCAAAGTATGGGACATACAAGGCAACATCAAGGTGATATTTAAACACAAGAAAAGAAAAATGGCTAGCAAAAAAAGTTTGCAAATGAAAATATTATTCCAGATTTCACTAATCACTCTCTTTCTTCCAAACTGTCAATGTAACTAAGCAGACTAAGAAATTCTGCTCTACTTGAAGACAAAGATTTTAACACCTACCAACAACTATGTAATTACTCTTAATTTACTTAAATCCGTGATTCTGAAATTACCAGAGATGCGCAGAAACCATGTTGCCGTTAGTGACTGGTGAAATGGTGATTAGAAAATAGCAAACACAAGACAGCAATGGAGCAGCCTACATCACACAGCATGCATGTTGACTTTTCAAAAGCTGTTGCATTTTAACCCCAGCCAGCAGCTAAGTCCGACACACCCACTTGTTCACTGGCCCCCAGCCCCAGCTGGAATGTGAAGGAAAACTGGAAAAGGTAAAGCTCAAGTGTTAAGAACAATTTAATGACTGAAATAAAGGTAATAATAATAATAATAGTAATAATAACAACCACAGTAGTAATAATAGACGAACAAGTGATGCATAATACAGCTGCTCACCACCTGCTGACTGATGGCCAGCCTGTACCCCTGCAGTGATCAGCCCCTGGCAGCCATCTCCCCCCAAACTGAGCATGATATTCGATGGCATGGGATATTCCTTTGGCCAGTTTGGGTCACCTGTCCTGGCTGTGCTCCTCTCCAGCATATTTCTGGACCTGCTCACTGTTAGAGCGCAAGAAACTTTAAAGTCCTTGACTTAGGGTAAGCACTGCACTGCAACACCTAAAACATCAGTGTGTTATCAATATTACTCTCATATTAAATCCAAAACACAGACCTCTACCAGCTACCCAGAAGAAATTAACTCTATCCCAGTTGAAAGCAAGACAAAAGCTCTCCATCTAGTTAGATTCCTACCCCTCTTGTAACTGAAGGGCGTTGGCAAAGGGCTACATTGAAATCACAGACCCCACTAACCTGCCTGGCAAGGGGTGTTCACCTCCCAGTTCAGAGGTGGGAAACAGTGGCACTTCCTGCAGCTGGCTCCCCACACCCTGCTCCTCATTTCCCTAATGAGGCCCAGCAGTGATGTCAGTTTTGCCCAAGGCATGACTTGGTCTAAATAATAACCAACTACAGTTGGCTACATAATCAGAGGAATGCCAGATCTGGGGGAGGATCAGCAAACAAACTGGCAGGACAGCTTTTAACTGTGTGCAACCAAGTCAAAACACGGCTACAAGTGTCAGTGAACCTCTTGACTGGCCAATGCCACTACTCTTGCTGAGATTGCCCTGGATGGCTTTGACCTAAGAGGTCACCAGGGAGGCTTCCTGAGATACCAGTCTCTGCAAACTCCTGCGAGACTGCCATGCTATGGGTGGGGCACACAGCCAGCACAGGGTAACAATGACACCACTTTGGGGCCAGCTGATGCTGCTGAGGCTAAGGCAGCTGGATTGTGCTGGGTACCAGGGCAAATGCAGCTCTATCCAAAGCCACTCTGGCTGTTACCTCCACTGGAACACTGGTCCTGCTACTCCTCCTTCCTCTTGGCTCTGCAAACAACACAATCTCATAGCTTTCCGGATCCCAGTGTGTGCCGATCAGTGGAGAACGCTGGGCTACTCTGTGCTTTGGTCATATCATTACAACAAACTGTAGGTATTTCTCACCTGCAAGTAGAAAGTTTGGATGTTCATAAAGCAAAAAAGTAATAGATTCGACAAACAGGAAAAGCTGTGGCCCCTTTAAATTGCATAATACTCATCTCCTTATGAAAGAAATTCCCTCTCTGCTCATCCATTACCTAGCACAGTTCCCAATCAAAAAAAGACCAAGATTTATATGCTCCAGTGATTACAGGGTAGTCACTTTGCCAAGTGAGAAAATCTGTAAGTGCTGACCAGATGAGGCCAGAGAATACACACATCACCCTTACTTTTATGTATTTCTGTCCATTGTCACAACTTCTACAAAAATGGAGGAGGCAAAACAAATGGGCTGAAACAAGCACTGCCATCACTAATTTCCTACCTGTTCTTCTGCTACAGCTCTGGTCTTGCACACTCCTTGTACACAGCCAGGGTTGACTCAGAATTCCTATACACACACATCAGATTTAGGGTGCCCCGGACATGCTGCATTCATGTGTGAAGTGTGGGTCTGCTGCTGGGCCCTTTGTGATACATGTATTTGTGTGTGTGAATGCACACCATGGCAAGTGTGTGCTCAGCTGTGTTCAAGACTAGGATTTTAGTCATCAAGTACCCAAAGGGGGTCCTTACTGAAGTTAACAGGTTCCCCTTGAGCCGTTTCTGCTCTCATAGGTTGGGCAAATGGAATAAGATCTTGAAATTGGCCAGGTGGGAATTTATGCTTGTGCTTGTCTTACCGAGCAGGAAGTGTGATGCTGGCACCTGCAGAGTCCTTAGGGAGCTGGGCTGAAGCTGTCCTCAGGTACCCCAGTACTTTGTGCACTATTTGATTGCATCCTTGGATTTATGCCAGTGCTAATCGGCATCCAACCCTCTACTTTTATTTCTTCCTTACCTCCCTGTCACATAATTCCATTTAATGTTTACTGTAAAAGTTGAAGGAGCTAGTCAGAGCAAAGCTCCTCTTGCCCACATCATTGTTCCAGACATGTCCTAAGGAAGAACAAGGCAAATGCACAGTGATACACTGCAGCATTCTCCTGTACTTCCAGATTCCTGCTGGAAGTTAAAAGCTGAAGCTAAAGATGCAATCAGATATTGTGGTATGCTGTAAACCCAAAGATATTTTTTTTCTATGAACTTTCAAAAAGATTCCTGTAAGCTTCAGCATCAACAACAGTCTGTAGCAAGAAGTTCCACGCTTTAACTATTGACTGTGGGAAAAAAATTCTTCCTTTGCTTTAAATGTGTCACCTCATAGCTTTGCTTGAAAACCCTGTTTCTTGCGTATTATGGTAATTATCATTTATCTAGGACACATGACTCAGGTCTATGCAGACTTCTCTTGATTTTATAGTACCTTCCTACTGCTCCAATAGTGCTACTAATAACCAGCATTTCACCCTCTGAAATAACTACAGGTATACATAAACATCAGAAAATAGATAAACAAACCTATCAATCACCATCTAATCACACAGTCAAAATTATCAGCATTGCATCTACCCAGACAAAAGAAAAGGGAGTCATTTTTCGATAAAATGGTTCTAACAATATGTTCTCCCTTGTAGTCTCAGCCTGTAGCTTTTTTTTCTCCTTACAGACTCACTTGAAGTACCTGGAGCTTTTCCAAGCACTTAATATGTCTATACAAAATGTGGAAGCAGATCATTCCAGCTGACGATATCTTTATCCATGAAGAGAACAGCAGCTGGAAGATGCTGTCTCACACAAACAGTAACTGTACCAGATCAGGCCCTATGCAGGTTCAGTCCTTTCAAAAAGCTGCAGCTTCAGAGCTACCAAACTTCTCAGGGCTGCTCCACCAGAAGTCCATGCCTCCAGCTTCTACCTTGCATCTGCCCAAGGTAGCAGGAGCATGGCCAAGGTGGAAATGGTCTGGGAGATGAGGAAGCACCATGGAACATGGTGGGAAGGGCTATAGGGAAGCAACAGAGAGAGAGAGTGCTTTCAAAGGGTGATGTGGAACTAGGTCAAGTCCAGGATGGTCATGTGGGAATCAACGGCCTTGCATCATCTTCTGCTCAAGTTTCAGCTCTGGCCTCACGTGAAAAGGGCAACAACTCTCCGCTCCAACAACCCACAGTCATCATTATACATGATCCTTGCGCTTGGATCAATGGAATAATAAGTGGTAAGTAAGTGTGAATGCATGAACCTAATTTCTGCTGCAAGCATCCTCAATTCCTCACCTGTGCTTCCAGCTCCTGGGAGCAGTTCCTAGCCACAGTGCACACTGTGGGGCAGGAGACCTGCCCATTTGAGGCAAAGACCAGCAGTGTGTCAAGGCTCAGCTGGCAGGATGTTTGTGAAAGCAGCTCAGTTCAGTCAACAATCTCCCCCTAGAGTCCAAGTACATCACCTCGAAAATATGTCTCAGCTCCTCTGGCATAGAGCCTGGGAACCCAAATTTGTTTCTGATCCAGGTCCTCTAGCTGGCAGTGTAACAAATTGCTGTCCTGCCACCAGGATGAATAAAGTCATTTTTCACTCATTATGTTATTCAAAAATAGAGCAGGAGCTTTATTTAAAACAAGAAACTAATATACTGGAAATTACCAGAGGAAAAAAGCTCTTCTGTTTTATAAACCACAAGGATAAAAGACTGAGTTAGAATAACCTGAGTTAATATCCCAAGGAACTCAACCAGAAAAGAAGATACTCGGGTTACAAATTCTACTGCTTCTGGTCTTGCAGCAAAGCCTAATGTTACACCCATGTCAGGGAGTCTGGCTTTTCCTGCAGATTACTAATATTTTTCCCTGCAGTCTACAGAATGGCTTCAGGAAAATGGTACAAGTCCACATCAGCTGTTGAACTGGATAACCTATGGTTGCTTTCCCCCAGAAGTGTGCTGTGGTGAGTGACACCTCTGCTGTTCTGACTGCACCTCCCTGAGGTGTGAGGCATCACTCTCCTTCCCAGGGCACAATTCTGCAGCTGTTCCTACCATGACAGTGAGCTCTGAGATGAGAAGCAGGACTCTGAGAATGAACCCTGTTTACCTAACAAACTGCGAGGACTCCGCTGACTCTGTCAGTGCCTTTAGATCCGAGGTGTTGCTTAACAGCAAGTTAAAGAAGGACAGACAGGTGTACCTTGTGTCACCTGATGGGAACATGATTACAGCTGATTCATGTGCAAGGACACACTGCTCTCCCCTCAGCAGGTCTCCCTTGGACTCTCTCCCTCGTCTCAGTGAGGGAAAGATGGACTGGCCAACAAGCCACTCACACTGACTTGCTGGCCTTTGCCTGCTGGATCTCTCCATCCTTGCCTGTCACCTACCTGGACTGGACTGATTCACTATCAGCTTTTATTACTGACTGGAATATTTTTCCTATTAACCTAAATCAATACACTCATACAGTACACATCCCAAAATTCAAGTCAATATAGAGAATTCGTAAGGTATTGCAGATTTATAGATATTTACAGCTTTGATTAGAGATCCTCAGATGGATGGTGCAACGGAGGCACAGCCAATAGATTAGAATTTCAAGTTCTGATGGTAACTTGTAAGAAAAGCACTAGGAAGATTTAAAAGCCCAAGTCTCACTGACTTTTAAATGACTTTCAGTGAAGTTAGTATTGCTTCAGCCTTCAGGTACCTTCAAGAGTGCAATCTTATAGCCCTGCCTGAAGGTTTGCTTCTCTCCCTGCTGACACAATGCTTGTGAGAAGGGAGGGCAGTCACAGCGGAATGCTCACCTTTCAAGATGCTTCTCTTGCCTAGGGCATGGTCCTGCACAGAAACGAACATGGTGCTGGGTGTACCTGGCCTTTGGCCATTACACAAACCAGAATGGCCAACTGTGGCTGCTCTTAGTCCTGTGCCCATCCTGCTCTGCTGCCAGCAGGAATGGCAACACAGGCAACCACACTGGTGTCTCCCTCTCCTCCGATAGCTCTGCTTTTCATTTCTACTCAGATGACCAAGATAGTAGCACACCCTGTTATGCATTTTTTTTCTGTGAATTGTTTCAGAACTCTGCATTGCAAGTACTGGTTTAGGTGATTAGGTCCTATTCTATGAGGTACTGATCCCCAAAGGGAACATGCCCAGCTCTGTGCAGACAGAGAGCACACTCAGTGCAAGAGAGGCCAGAGCCAGCCCAGAGGGATGAAACCACTGTCAAATCATGTCTCTGCAGAATTCACTGCCCATATGCTTAGTCTGTCTCTTGCCTCACTCTTGGGAGTACATTTGAGCAACGGTCTCGACTTTGAAGCAAGTTGAAACAAAAGGGAACCACAACATCCTCTCGTGTGATAATCTCTAAGGATGTATCTGCTACCCCCTGCACAGTACAGTGTAGGGACAGCCAAACCATGACA
Source organism: Brachypodius melanocephalos (assembly GCA_013398615.1). Taxonomy (NCBI): domain Eukaryota; kingdom Metazoa; phylum Chordata; class Aves; order Passeriformes; family Pycnonotidae; genus Brachypodius; species Brachypodius melanocephalos. Next base: position 33,153,542 of record VZSR01000520.1, read on the forward strand.
CATCCTGTAAACAATGTCCCAAAGATAAACTCACTGTCCAGAAGGCTGAACTTCTTCAAGAGAACTCCCCTGGAGGTCACTGGGATACCTTTTGCAGAACGCTATGCAGGCATTCCCCTGGAGACATCAGATTGTTTTGGTTTGGTTCTTTAAAGAATGTTTTTTTTACAAGCAAAAGTCACATTCAAAATATTTAAACTTCCTTTATTCAAAATTTTATTTAAATGAATGAAAATGTACCAATAAATGAAAACTTATCGTTTTGTCCTGGACTTCTACTCTGCAGAACAGGGACTCAGCCCAGAAACATCTGTAAGACTGTTACACAGTATTCTTCTACTTAAGTAGGTCACCTGACAGGGGAAAATATCTATGCAAAATTTCAGTGAAGCCAACAGATTTCTGATTAAGACTGGCACCTGGCAATAGCTATAGATTTCCACACATTTATCCCTCTCAGCATAGAAGTCATACATCTCATGCTAACTCACATGCTTATGGAAAAAATCTTGCATACATTAATACAAAATGTAGCAGCTTCCTTCAATGCTTTTAGATCATCCTCTAGAAAAACGAAACAGCATATATCTCTAACAGAGTTCTGAAAGTGGATCAAAAATCCTATATAAGGAGAGACTTTTGTATTTAGCTCCAATTAATTTGACTTCAGTACAGATATGCTTGAGCCAAAAATAAACCCTAGACTGTTTGACTCCCGTTTTCTGTTCTAGCCACTACACCACACTTTGCAACGACAGGTACTTTACATAAACGCTGGTTTCTCTCAGTACTACATATTTTCAGTTGCTTTTTCAAATCCACTCCAATTCAAGTGGCTGCCACATAAACCTATACTTTGAATCACAGAGTCCAATTTGACACTTTGCAGAACTGCCTCCTTACACTATACAACCCTTGTGATGCATCTAATTCTTAGGCTCTAAATATGTGGGTTTTATCAGAATACATCTCTCAGAGTTTATTACCCTAGTGACTGCTGCCAGCGGAGTGCAGTATCAGGCACAGGCACAGCATCCAGAAACACCTGCTTCAAAGCACAGAAATAGGAATGGGACTTCAGCAAGAGGTAACGTCAGGGAAAACACCAGTAAGAGAAACATCCCAGTAGGGCTGCTACCAGTTCCATGGAGGCCAGGTCTCACTGTTAAGTCTATCAATTTAAGGACTTCGAAAAAAAAAAACCCCAAAACTTTACTTGGACATCAGTCTGAGGGCCCAGAAAGGGCAGGTCTTTCCAAATTGGCACCAAATCCTGCACTCATTATTCTTGGAAAGATTTTATTTACATTATTGCAATTCTGGGTAAGGATTGCAAGATGTAACACTGAGATCAGACCTCTAATCCTGCCTCTCTGTTTACTGCATTGATTGTACTCTTTTAGACTCTGATCTCACATTCCTGCTTAGTGCAGGCTCCCCTCTATTGGGGATGGGGAATTAAAATGGGATTGAACTGAAAAGCTGAGGCAGAGCAGAGAATGATGAAAACACATCATCTGCCATGAGCAGCCATCACCATGGCTAAATTTAGAATGTAGGCTCCTCAGGCAGAGAGATCATCCGCCATCCCTGTGGGCCACCAGTCACACAGTGCTACATAAATATTAAAATAATAATTGATGATTAATTAATAATGGCTTCCTTTTCCTCATGACCCTCTCTCAGCTGCCATAAGAAATAATCATTTCCTTTCTTCTAGATGCAGATACAAACAATCATTCAAAAACATATCTCCTCAGAGGAAATTCACTTTCCCATTCCTTTTCAGTAAAACAGTATTTTCTGCAGCCTCGGACATGAGACTCTGAACCATTCACAGGCACTCTGTTTAAGAAAGAAATAGTAATTAAAAATGCCTCAGAAGCCACAATAACCAAAATAAACATCAAAAAGGCAAAACCGAGGTTTTTTTTTTTTTTGCAAAAAAGAGCAAATCAATTCACTCCCTCTTGCTCTATTATTACTCACTAAAGACAAAAGTGTTTTAATAAAACACAGGATAGATGCTGTGGGGAAGCATCTTAAGGATACCTACATTCCTTCAGCAACCACAGATACAGACATCTGACTGATCTAACAGCTGTCTTTTACCAGTGTATTGTTCTTGCTTCTGATATGCATCAAATGATTTTGATAGTCACTTTACTTTCCGTAATTAAAAACCTCCAGAAATTCAGCAAGCAACCCACTCCTTTTGCTCATCACCTTGCTCTGTCCTAATCCAAGGCAGCCTTACTGCACCTTCACCTCCCACCAGCAAGCTCTCTTGCTGGTTACTGATACATCACTCATCTGTCCAGCAGATCTTGTAGCTACTAGCCCCTCTTGTAACCTCCAAGAGTTAAATAAATAAAAATAAATAAGTAAAACAAAAATCCTTTGTTCTCCACTTGCCATATTCTATTAGCATTTAGCCCCTCAAGCTCCAAAGTTGGTGTCTGCAGCCTGAGTTCATTACTCTCCAACTCAGCCTGCTTTCTAAATGTCAGATTCTACCAAAGCCCGCCCTTACCAGTAACACTACTACTACTCTTCCTCCACGCCCTTTTTTCTGTTGGTTTGTATTCAGGCTTTTTCCCCAAATAACCAGCCTTACCTTGTCCCAGCTGCTCAGCACTGCAAGTGTCAACCACCTAGAAAACCCTGACCAAGCCTCAAAATCCCATTTCGTTTTCAAGATAATTATTAAGATAATTACGTTTTTTAGATAAAATCGTTTTCTTGCGGAAAAAAAAATCTACAACATCCAGAACATCAACATTTGTCTACGAAACTTCTTCATGGTATTTTTACTGATAATGAATGCCATCTCTTAATAATCCCCCAGGCCCTCTTTAGAGACAATTATTATAAAACCAGATCTTCCTAATGAAGATGGAGTTACTAAGTCCAGAAGTTTCAAATCACTAATCAGGACAGCTGTGAGACTCTGTGCAGCAATTAGTTTTAAACCCAGTTCCAAGATGAAGTTGGATGGCTTTCTGCAAGGGAGGGATGCTGCAAGCCCAGGGATGAGTGAACCCTGCGGGGCTCAGTGTGCACAGACTGGGGCCTGCTGGGTCACACACAGCACAGGCACTGCCGTGTGCATGTCACAAAGGCACAGCAGGACCAACAGCACCTGAGGAGATCACAGGAGGAAATAAAACAACCAGAGCCTCTGGTGTAGGAAGCAGCACAGGGAACCCCTTAGGGAGCCCTGGGGGCAGCCCAGCCCTAGGCAGGCTATGGGGGGCAGGCGTGGACAGTGCCCACTGCAAGGTCCTCAGCATGAATATACATGGTCACAAACATGACAGACACTGGAATTTACTTGGTTGTCCTGCACCTCCTGAACAGTGGCTTGGATGTAAGAACCCACCTCTGTAAAGATTTCACCCCAGGAAGTAGCTCTCCACGCTTCTAAAGCCCATAGCAGAAGGATGGCCACTGTCTCCAAGAACATCATCTCATGCACTGGATGATATACACCACTATACTAATTTTAAAAATTCCTGGGCAAACAAATGAGGGGCCAGTCCTTCAGCCCAGATCCTGCAGCTCCCAAGCCCTTCATTCAGGCAGAAGGCTCCTGCCTCCTTACTCAAGGACAGCATCAACAAATGAGTGCAATTAAAACATAGATAATGCATCTGAACATGTGCATTCCTCATTTATTTAACAAGCACAGTTTAGCTTTAATTATTTATGATAACATTTTAGAAGAAACTAGTAAACATAGTGCTGTAGACTCTACAGAAGTAAGAAAGCCCTTGCTGCAGGAGACTACTTCATGGTCTCCTGCTTGGAAATGTCTGCTGGGACAGGGACTCAAACCTCACCTAGTAGAGGAATTACAAGGTGCAAGAAATAGGGCGAATGAGGTTACTGAGATTGTATTCGACTAAAAACTTCCCATCAATATGGATGGTCTTATTCAGAGTTGTCTGTGGTGAAATCCTCTCACCTCACATGCACATGCAGGATGGGTAGGTCCAAGCAGCTCAAGGAATCTTTAGACCTACTTACTCCTCCTCCCTGTTCCATCAGCAAAATCAGAACTTGTTGCAAATCAGCACATTTACTGTACAAGTAGCTAAGGGGAAGGAGAGGCCTTAGTCCATTTGAGGCAGGCAATGTGGGATCAGACCCTGCCCCTAAAAAGCCTACAGCCCATGTTAGGGTTGGGGACATCAGCAGACTGACATACTGCACATGTCGGTTTAGTGCCATCAGTGTCTTAAGCTCAGCTGGGAAAGAGCTTTGTTGGGAAGGGCCCATAAAAGGAAAGGGCAGGGGAGGTCTGGACATGAGAAAAGAGAAAGAGAAGGAGCTATGAGAAGAGCGGTAGGAGCACACAGCCAGCCACCTCAGGAACATCTGTTGAGCATCACCTCCAGGCCAAGGCACTGTGGCACTGTGACACAACTCTGGGCACCCCTTCCCACCGTTCTCCCTTCCACAGCTGCAGCACCAGTGTTTGCTCCAGCTGCCCTGATCCCAGTGCAGCAAAGAGACCTTCTGCAGCACACATCTAATACCCCTCTGTGGACTTCTGCCATCCTTGCTAATTTAACTGAGGAGGAGCCAGAGCTCTTCCATCTCCATCCTTGTTAGCAAAGCCTCTGTCCCTGCGGACAGTGCTCACTGTTGGTGCTCTCAGAGACCACTGGGAATTTCAGTGGAGGGCAATGCAGTAGGAGGGCCCATTCTCAGTCGCACTGCTGCCTGTCAGCTGCCACAGAACATGCTGCTCTCTCTTAGCCTGGATTAGTGCACCAAAGATGTAAAACAATGGTTTGAAACAGCAACTACTCCAAAGTCACAGCACTAGTCCCTGCCTTCCTGAGATGATTGCAGTGTGTGAAGAACCTGTGGTGTCTACTGAAATCCATGCATACCACCTAATAAAGATGGTCACACTGAGCACTGCCAGGCAATTGCAGGACCCCTGAACTTGAATGAAGAAGTATGTTCAGCTGGTTTGCATGGATCATAGGTGAGCAGATGAATAGTGTCTCTGCAGGCTCTGATAGCCAACTCAAACCCATTCTGATGCAGAGGTGTACAGAAAGACAATGCAGCCCCTTCCAGACAGCCATGCACAAATGCAGAGATATTCAAGTCTCAGGCCAACTTGGGATTGTTACTCACCAGGGAAACTTGTGACTAACTTTAGCACTTATTTGGAATCAATTCTTGCCTTTACTCTATAAAAGTCAGGCCTCTTCCTTAATGAAAGAGGTATATGCACCTTGGCTTTGCCTTTTCTATATTTCAACTTAAGGTATCACTGGCTGTATTTAATAGTTTCACTCCTGCAGAGCAACCTTCTGAAAAGGTCAAAAGAAAACACTGGGAGCCAAATTCATCGCTGGTACTACTCCATTGACTTCGGCAGCATTACACCTGGGATAGATCCAGCCCTAACAGCCTCCATTACTGTAAGTGGAAAAGAAGTGTACCTGCTGTCTTAACTTTACTTTTCAATTGATCTGTTCTCTCCTACTCTCTGTGTTTCATTACAATCAATAGGAATATATCTACTAGAGAAAAGTTACGGCACAAAACATCTGAATAGCTTTTAAGAAACTTGTCTTCTTGGTTTATAATGAACATCAGGGAGATGAGAAGGTAGGAGGCATTCAGCCTGCACTCAAGTGTTTTATCTTTTAGGAGAGGATACATGTAAGCAGCTACCATAAATATTTTTATGTATAAGGTACATCACAACCAACAGAGATCTTCTTTAAAGATCTGCTCTTGACAGCAGGCATGAGCTGCCAGTCCTGAACAGCAATGTCAAACAGAGCTCAGATATTACAGGGATGGGCACTATAAATGTTTACAAGCAGTTAGATTGGGGGGAATAAACTTAAATTCTCTGGGACTATGTTCACATTCATCATGTTTTGCTCTGCACCACAGTAGCCATACTGATAGACTCCTTCTAGGCAGAGGTAAGATTACAGGAACCTTATTTGTTTTTCAAGTGATTGTCTTCCTTTCCAACCTTTCAAAGCTTCTTTCTTCAATTCTTCTTTACATGCCATAATGGCACTTTAACACTGTACTAGTACCCACCACTCTGGCTGAAACACCACCCTAAGCACCACTAGCTGAGCCATTTTTAATAAGTGATCCTGGAAAAATACCACCAATTAATCTTCTAGATCAGCTTTGGTCAGCCTTGAGGATGTTATGAAATGAGATGACATTATCATACTAGATTGCTTAGCATTAAACTGTAGTCATGTGGCTCTTTTAACTTGCAATTTAGCATTTCACTTAAATATTTGGCGCAGAAACATCAGAAATATCTATTAATGCCTGCCATTATTCTGGGTTTTAATTTTTATTGCATTTCAGTGTCATGCATCATTGCACTGGAAGCTTCTGAAAGACACTATGGACTACCTGGCAGTATGCAGGAACTCCCAAACTGGGACGTGGGATGATGGGTTTGACCAAGACATGGAACAAGCAAAACTAAACTCCAGATTCATCACTCCAACACACATATGATATACATTTTTAGATGTGAGATTTGGATTTTGAGACCTTTTACCAATGGAGAGGCTAATTTGGGCTGGAATGTTACTGTGCTCAACTGCAGCCACAGCATCTCCTCTGCTTAAGGAAGCTTACGTGGTCCCTGAAGCACCAGGGCACTAGAGAATATCCATGTGCTACCTCTTCCACAAGATAAAGACCCTCTATCCCAAACTGGCAACTTGTGCAGTCTCTCACTGACTCCCAGTTTGAAGGTTTTGTTGTGAAATTCAGTACCAACTCTATCCCACAGAGCCTTCACCGTTTATCTCATGCAGTTCAGTCAGTACCAGTGACTACATCTCACATGCTAATGGCTGTCATTTAAAGGTTGCTTTTAATGTAGAATCAGTCAAGGAAAAAGCAATTATTTTAAGGAATACTATTGTATTGATTTAGTTTGCATCATTGGGATGTCTTAGCATAATGGATAAGGCATTCATAACCAGCCCTGTGAAAACAATCTTAAGATAAAAATAATGAGGCAAGAGGATTTGTGACAGGGGCTTTTTCTGCTCTTTGTATTTGCTTGCTCTTCTTTTAAACTGTGTATCACTCACTTTAATGTACATATTCTGAATAGCTGTGCAACTGAGAGTAATTCAATTTTCCCCACCACAATCAACAAAATGTTCTTCCCTTGATCACTGCACTTTGTACATTACTTTGTGGCCACTTCAGTGTCAAATTCAGCCTTCCCTTCAATACCCAAATGCTTCTAACACAATTTACAGCCTACTTAGAGACTACCTTCTTGGAAATAATGTTAATCAGGATAATTTCTCCTCTTACTTTAAGGAGCTCTTGATTGGGTGCTTTCAATCAGCTGTTAGCCAGAGTTACCTCAGAATTTCTCAAGTTCTTATGGGGAAATGGGACCATGCCATTTAGCAGTCAGAGAGCATGTTTAATGGATCATGCTAATCTCAGGGAGGGCCTATGAAGCTCTAATTTGTCAGGTTTCATTACATTCAATAATGACTCTAATTTTCCCGAAGTGTTCTGCTCACTAGTAAATTATGTACCATAGTTTTGCACCCCATTTTCTCTAAGTCTGTATTCGGAAAAATTGAAGGTATCTCGTCCTCCACGGCCACTGCCTCGAAGGGGCTTGAAAAAGAGGGGTTAAGAGTTCACTGTCAGATGTATTTATTTCAGAAGCAGGTATAATTCTTTGCAAACATCTAAGTGTCAGTGCAAAACCAAGCTGATTCAGGGTAATAAAAGCACTTCTGCAAAGCTTTTAGGTGACACTATATCCCCCACAAGCTATCTCCACCCCTGTGTCCATTTTATCATTCGATACCATCATTACCTTGACCAATCTGCACATTATTTCCTTTCCAAATGGATCGATTTTAAGCCAGCTCATCTGCTAATGCTCAGCGCAGGTTTGGGTGATTCTCCTATTGTTTCAATTACTTCTTTGAGGAAAATTCAATCCTGTTAAGCAAACAGTGCTTTTATCTCAGCTGAAGATGCGAGAGCTGTGGTCGCCAGACAGATCAAGAGCTTCTTATGAAACCCTCCTTTCAGCTGTAGCACCCTCAAGTGACAGAGATGTCCCAGTTTAGCTCATTACAAGTAATAGACAGTGTTAGCTATAACCTGGCACATTAAATAGTTGGCACTATTAAAATTAACCACATATTTCTGGAGGAAGATGTGCCATCTCAGCAAATGATCTGGTGATCCCCCTGATTTTCATCTCCTGCAGCAAAGGAATGACTTCCCAAAGAGCCAAACAAAAGGCACATTTGCCTTCACCCCAATTTCCAGGGGCTAATTCTGGTCTGGAGGGAAACACAGCACTGATCGAGATTCGAAACTGAACCTGTCAGGTTTTCTCAGATGTCTTTGGAGATTTGGCTTAGCAGTCCATAAGTAATGCAGAGATGTAGTGCAGATGAGAAAGCCCCAGGGAGAAGAGAGTGATCACAAAGGAATAAATAGAGCAAAATAGATGATCTTCCATTTGCTGCTTGTGGGGCAAGTCCACTGTACTTTCACATCTCTTCACTTGAGGATAACAGTGCCTATGCTCTTTCTGAACAGAGACTGAAGTGGCTCTGTCCATAGCCATTCAAAGTCCTCTGTACAAGGTACTATATATTGAATAGGGGCAAAATAATTTAATTGTAAATGTCTGCAGTCACATTTTAAACCCTACAATCATCTCCCAGGATAATTTTATGTAAAATTTTGTCAGCTATGCTAAGGAACAGTGTTTATCAAGATCTGCCTTTCACAGAGTCCAATGCAGCATTGCTGAAAATAAACACCAGCCTGGTCAGAGATTCTAATTTGCAGGTGTCTTATGCCAGCACTTATATTATTTTCCCAGTCTTGCTCAGATATGCATGAAGGGCCCAAAAGAACAGCCTTACTGTAAGCATGAGACCAAAGAGAGTCACTTTCTGTTCATTACTGCCTTTAATACAAGGGCCCGGTGCTGGAAACACCATTCTGTTGCCACCAGTGAAGTCCTGATCCGAAGACATAGCTTTCCTACACGTGAGACTTAGAACTTGTCCTGAATAAACCAGGAGGAACTTAACTGCAAAAACTGTCACCAGAGCCCTAGTCAGATGACAAGCATCATTTCACTTGAATCCTTCTAGTCCCCTAGAGAGAAGCTGCTGGGAACTAGGAAATCAGCCCTGTTCAAGGCAAGGGGTTCAAATGTCTCTTAAACTTGTAGATGGCTGAAGCCAAATGCAGACTTTGTGGCTCTGCCCATCACCAGGTATCTAGAGATGCCCTGGTATGCCAAAGCAAATACAGTACATTACCCTACTATTTCTACATGGCATTATCATTCCTGATTTGAAAAAAGCTTTTCAAGTGAAACGTGCTTTGCAATACCTGAATGCAGAAACAGCTTTCTGTTTTGCTAAAGATGTTTCAAATGGCCCTTGGTTTCTGTGCCTTGGGCCGATACACACTCACGCCAACAGCTCCAAGGCTCGAGCCCACACTGAGGAAAAAGCCAATCTGCGGTTCACTGCTTTAGTATCAACACAATAAGAATCAGAGCACTTCTGAAATATCTGCCATGTCTGTGTTTGTGACTTGGACACTTGGGAAATTCACGCCACTTTGAATGATGATGTTTTATTGGGAGGACATCAGAAGTAGCAAGATATCTTATATTGACATATTGGTTCCACTTTGCTAGACATACGAGATCAAAGTCATCCCTGGCGGAACTCCATAACCTTCAACAGATGGGATAAATTTGGCCCCATATGCCCATAGCAGCTGGGGACTACAATTCCTTTCCTATTTTCAGCCATGTTTTGAGGATACAGAGCCTGATTTTCTGCGTGCAAAGCAACTTGAGATTTTGACATATGTGCAACGTGAGGCAAACAATTTGTATTATCATAGATGGCCCTGGTATGATTGTTAGGGTCATCTGCAGCACATACCTAAATTTAAAATTAAACATGTGCTATAAATAGCCTAGGAAGAATCAAGCTAGAGATTATTTTATCAGACACTCAGCAATCTGTTCGACTGGCCATCCTGCTCACTAGACATGGCATCAGAGTCTCTTTTGAATGCAAAATTGTGTTTTCTTCATGTAGCCTCCCCTATCATCTATTGCAGTCATATAGAGAGAAGCAGTTCATAAATACCATTTCACATTCCAACCTATTTACTATAGGCAACTATATAATTGCTTTGTTCAAATAAATTTACATAAATCACTATTAGACTGTTTTATCTTAGCAACTTTATTTTGCTCCCAGAGCACAAATTAAATGTGTGCATAAACCAGAATATTTTAGAGGGAGTTATTCCTGAATTGTTTATGAGACAGTAGATATTTCCACCTAATTTTTCATTCATAATGTAATTTCTTTAGTTTTCTCTGTGTAGTTAAAAACTGCACATCTAATTTGCTGGGGTTTCCCTGGAAGTGCGCAATAGAGTAGATGGCTGTGCTGCAATCTGTTCATCCATCAGCCAGTGCTTCCTTTGACTCACTCCACATTCTGCTCAAAACACTTTGTGGGAAAGGCCAGGAACAACAGTAAGTCCCACTTGCTGCTTGACATGATCGTATTAGGAGTAAACTGTTGTTAACCAAAATGTGCAAACAAAGTCAGTGGAAAATAAATCTATTTCTAGTAAACATTTCTGTGTTTGGATTAATTGAACAGAGCTCTCAGAGTCCTCGCTAGCTCAGATTTACAGCTCAGCACCCACCCATGCATCTTGTAATGAAAGGCACTGTCCTTGTTAGCCTTACTCAATTACAAACACACACATCCTAATTGTGCTTGACTCACAGACCGTAAGGAGTGAATGGAGAAGAAACCCAGCAGCCACAGTTACCCAGTAGCTGCCCCTCAAGCTCAGCACTTCACCTTGCCCAGCCTGAAGGTGCAGCAGACCGGTACAGCACACGGCTGTCTGTGCCCTGCGCCAGGCTCGCGTCCACTCGCCAGTGCCACGGGTGGGAGCTGAATAAAAACCAGCACCCAGCAGCTCTGCAAGAGTCCTGTCCTGCTCATCTCCACCCTGTGCCCCAGAGCCAGCCTGCAGGAGCAGTCCCCCCCAGCACAGCTCCCTGCATGAGCACTCGTTTTGAGAGACCTGGAAGGCCCATGCAGGTCAACCTGGAGACAACAGGTCTCCACACCAGGCTGCAAACTCCAGGTCTCCACACCAGGCTCCTGTTAAAGCCCAGCTGCAGCTTTTCCAGCAACGCTGCCACCCCTCTGGCAGCTCCCTGGTGTGCCACCTCTGCACCACAGCTGTTACGTGGCACAGACTTGATGAGAACTTCTGCATGACCCTTTCTTCCTCCAGAAAGGCAGCACATCACATGTCTGCTGTCACATTTACTCCACTTGCACGTCCTGTTGGAGGCATTGCTGGTATGTCTCAGCTGCCAGCCCATCAGGTACAGATCAGTTTAAGCAGACATGAAAAATGCAGCAGAAACAAAGACATAGCTGAGAAGTCTGTATCAGCATTCAATGCAAATACCACCTGCCCTCGTGGTGTTTCACTCTTGATCTCAAAGATAAGATGGAGTTGTGCAATCTGGAACGATATCTGGGTCAAGCCAGGAGTGTGGGAGAGGTTTAGGCTAGAGAATGCTCTCTTCCAGGGCCTCACAACTTTGTGTTAGCATAGATAAATAACTCTGCTTTATTTGGGATAAAAGGGTGGAGGGTGACTGCCGATAGTGGAAAAACCTCTTGCAGGGCCTTGCCTTTCTCCCTCCTGAGCATTCCTGTCCTCAGAAACCAGCAGAATTTCATGCAGAGCTGAAGGACCAAATCAAATCTTTTTGCTTTTACTTCATCTAAGTATACAGCGTATCCTTATAGGTCTGGCCAGATCAGTTCTCAAACTAGCATATCACAGAAAATTGCATCAAATACAGAGGCTTTCCATCCCACAGCCACGGTAATACCGTGTGAATAGCAAGTAACTGGGAACCCAGTGAAGCTTCAGTAATACAGCCATGGAAGACGGCAATAATTTATTATCTCTGCTGTAGTCTAATCCCAGATGCACCATTTGCTAATTTATTTCCATATGTACCTGGCAGACAGATTAATCAGCTATCTCTCTCTGAAACCTAGATTGCACTTTATCCCTTTAGTAAGCAAGAGAAAACAAATGTACACAGCAAAATAAGAGTCCCTTACAGAGGAGCTTTGTCAACCTTTATAGCTTGTGGTTTCCTTTTTCAGCTTAACAATGGCTTTTCAAAAATCTAACACCCAAATCTACTTCCACATCAGTGCACTCCTCCATCTACTGAGGTCTCTTTGCTAACGCTGGTGAAAATGAAGGCAGAGACAGAGAAGGCACATCCCTTAGATTTCTATACTCAGCTGGAGACAGCAATATGGTCCAAGAAGAGGGCAGCAGCCCTGCATGAGAGCCAGGGCCATCCCCACAGACAGCAGTGACTCCTCTCTGAGCCAAGGAGGCCGTTTCTCTGCCACAGTTTGCAGAGTAGCAAAATCAAGATAATAATATTTTACAAAACATTTTGAGCTCTACTGAACTAATTACTATTATCAGCAGTAATGTGCTTCTGATACACTTAGCCCTTCTTCTGGAAAACTCCACTAAGGGGCCGCACTTGCTGGAGCCGAGCAGCTGTTAGCACTTCAGCGATGTTATTGGTAATAAATACAGCGCCAATTGTACGCCTGGTGCCCTTTAAGGATCTGTTTGCAATCCACTCTTTATTTTGATTATAAGACATTATCTGCATTAAACATAATTAGTCATATTATACCATTTGCCAATCTAAGCACAGTCACTCGACAAGGCAGGATGGAGCTGAATGAAAGCGTGGCGCAGTCTGAAGCCCAAGGAGATGAAGGGAGTGGGAACTGGCACAGACCCAGGCAGGACACGGACCCAGGCATCCCCTGGCCACAGACTCTTTGTGAGAAGGCTGTCACTTGCACAGCCATGCTGTGACTCCTCCTTGTGTCAGAGTCTGAACAGGCATATACAAAATGTCATTGTGAAACCACGGAAGAGTAATAAAACGATTGCTGAAAATGAAATTATTTATGAGCTTCAGTACCCTCGTAACAGTTATAATAATCAAAATACATAAATATTTGGATATGCTAGTGACAGATGGCATATACTGGAATAATCATAGAGAATATGTCAGCTTTCAGAATCAGCTTATTCCAGAGTTGGCATGTTTCAGGGCTTTCTGCTACTAAAATAAGCACCTGGTATTTGAGCCTCCAAAAATGTATTTTCACAAACACATGGGTGTCTTTTGATAGAAAAGCTATTGAGCCTGTCACCATCCACACACAGCACCCAAGTAACAGTGTGCTGCCACCAGCTTCCTCTGCTCTGCTCTGCCTGTCAGTGGCAGAGGCAGTGGAGGCCTGTCTCGTTAGAGCTGGGGTTGTCAGGACAGAGTGACAGTGCCTTGCCAAAGTGTATCTGCACTCTGGGTTTGATCCACACGCTGCTGGCACACAAACTGTTTCATTTGCAACCCCAGGAAGAACAACCCGCCTTCTTTTGCCTACGCTCCTGTGTCGGCAAGTTTAAAAACCTCCAGGCTTTTGGAGAGCTCTGGTTGGAAATTAATGTTCATTAATAATGATTAAAACAATTACCGCAGACAAATATCTTTGTTTGTGTTGGGCATCAATGAAGCAGTAGCCTGTGCCCTGGACTAAGAAACCCACAGGGAGGGAACAGCCACAGGTGGAGGGAAGGAGAAGGGCAAAGGCCATGTCCATGTGCTGCTCCTCCTGCCCCACAGCCGGGACAGCGTGGGACAGGATGGCACGCACAAGGGAATGGGAACACTGTGCCTGCACCCCTACAGGGTTATTATGACAGTCTCCTTCCTCCCTGCAGGAGATCCTTCCTCACGTGGGTGTCTAAGCCATCACTGGCCCAGGACTTCTGCAGGCCACATTCTCCCCTTAGAGACTCTGAAACACTTGGGCCATGGCCCTCCCAGGTAGTGATTCCTCTCCACAAATAACAGTATTTCTGGAAAGCTGTTTACAGCACCACATAATAGGCTGTTTTAGCAGACAGTAAACAGAGAAATTTTAAAGATTAATAGGCATTCATTTATTATGTTACACTCTCTTCAGTTTTCCCAGACAACCAAATTGGTAAATTAGAGCCATAATTTTCCACCAATTAATACCAGATGTGACACATTTTGACATTAAAAGAGTAAATATAAGAGAACTGTCAAGTACTTCATATTCCTAATGTACTACTGTCTGAATAGAAAACCTAAAATCCTCATGCCTCAGACTTATTCTGAAACACAGACACAAAGGATGCTGATGTTTCCAACTACTGCACGTTCACAGGCTGCACATTGTCCCCTTGACAGCTGCTAGCACCTTTCCCAAATGCATCTTGACTAAAAAGCCCAAACCCAAAGCAATATTTATACCTGTAATCCAGCACAGGACATACTGTCACAACATCAGAGGAGATAGCAATAAAAAGCAAGAGAATCTGCCAAAGACAAATGGGAATTATTGCATGTTCTCAGTGCAGTACAGAACAAGGGTAGTTAGCAAAGCTTTTAGGCAAGAAAATGAAATACAAAAATGTTGTTTTAGTGGTTCTCTTTTCCACCAGTTTCTACACTAGGACATTGCAGCATCAGTTCCAGGCCAGTCTGCAGAATGCCACAGTCCCAGACTTACACAGGCTCTGTGTTAATACAGCTGATCAGAGCAACCAGGTCAAGGGAACCTGCTTGGCACACGGGGACTGGGGGACAAACCTGCTCTCTGCGGCCCTCTCAGCTCCCTCAGGCAGGCTGGACCCTACTCCTCAGGACCCAGAAGTGCTGCCAGCACTGGTCTGGTATCCAGAGAAGAGAGACATGAAGCTCTGGGAGCAATTAAAGCTCATCTCCTTTAAACTCTGATCAGCTACAGTACTGGGGAGGTGGGAACATACCATAGAACAGCTCTCCTTTGCTTCAATTATCTCCATACTCCCTTTTTCCATATAGACCCAGGCAGCAAAGATTTTTGATAGGCTGAAGGTGACTTTGCAAAGAAGGAAATATCCCCTCCACACACCACATTGCCCCTGCCAGGCCCTCAAGCAAATCTACCTATGAATTTTCCCTATTCATAGCATGGAGATAAACTGGGATCATACAGTCTATCATCAGTGTCACAGAGGCCTCACTTGGTCAGCTGTCTGCCACAAATTCCAATTATCTCTTCCCAAATGCACCAAGCAACAATTTCTGCAGACTTCAGGTTTCACGACACCTTAAAATAAAATGGATTGCAAACAGGAGGACGCCTAGAAACAAGAGGTCTTTTCCATTGGTAGTTGCTTTGCAACCTGAGGCAGCAGGCAAAGATCCACCATAATTATATCCCGTTGGCAAAGTCATTGAAGTAAAACGCAGCCGGGTGAAAATCACTCTCCCTCTCGTAGCTCACCGTGCTCGCAAGGAACAGGCTTCCCACGCACAACCATATGTCATGTTTTGCCAGCACAGCCAGGTAGCTGACAGGTTTCCTAGTGGCCAGAACACAACCAGCCAAATCTGGTACTCAAATCAGAAGTTTTTTGACTTGATTAGAAGACATGAGCTTTGATGTGTTTTGACCCAGATTAACTGGCTTCATCAGGCTCCAGAAACAAAGCTAGACTGGAAAGGGGCTCAGTTAAAATGGCAGCGACATTACCAGGAATCTGCAGAAGGGTCCCAGAAGGGTTTTGGATCCAAAGCAGACAGTGAAAAGTTGCAGTCAGCTGGCAAAGGGGAGGACCAGCCCGACTGGCCCTACAACATTCATGATGGGATGAAATACAACCCAAGGCTCCAGAGTGATTACACAGCCTGCCCCAGCCTCTGTAGACACTTTCCTGGAAAGATATAAGAATAGGGCTTGAAGCAGAATTGGACCCCAGGCAGGAATATCCCCCTTCCAGTCTTTTCCCATAAATAGGCAGCAGGGGGCAGAGGGGAATGGACTTTAAATGGTTTTGCAAGAGGAACCCAGATGAAAGCAAATCAGCTACAACTGAGAAAATCCAATCTACTTAACTGTCCCGCACAGAACTAATTTTGCCTGGTGCAGCTGTGACCTTCACAAACATCAGGTCAGTAGCAGCCTTACTATCTCCAAATGAAGGTAGAAGATAGGCATCCCTCAGCAGGCCTCCCCAATGTCAGAGAGAAAAGAGCTCTTTCATAAAGCACAGTCTCTGCATCAAGAGGCATGTTACAGAAAGATTACACTGCAAACTTAATCCCCTATCCCTAAGGCTCAACAATCTGATACATGAACACGCCTTTCATCAAAGAGCTGGTGACTGCAGTGTTGGGCAATCTGAGCAATGGGTAGGGAATGGGGTTGCCAGCTGTGTTGGCCAGCTCAGGCACAGGTGGATGGCCACACCAGCTCCTCCTGGTAAGGAGTCCTTACACACACGCTCATCCAGGTACACATGGCAGCACATCTGGTCAAGGAGCTTTAAAAAGGGCCTTAAGATTTTCCACAGTGCTGGTACAAACCATATCCTGGTCATCTTGTCTCCAGTTATTTGCAGAATGCTCATCAAATCTGACTGCTTTCAGTCTTAAACGTTCAACCTGACTTTTGACAACCTCGTTCACTCCTCCCAGATAGGGCAACACAGCACAGGCCAGAAAGAGTCACATTTGTTAACCCATTCTACCCACAAGGCAGGCACACACAAAAGGTGGTGAGGCTATAAGGTTTGCACTTCTAAGCTCAAGAGCCAGAAGGAAAAGGGTATTTCTTTCATAATCTTAAATCAGGAATAAGCTCAAAGCAAGACAATATAGAAACATCACTTTGAAATCAGAATCAGGCACATTAGCCACAAGAAGTTCTTTTAAAGTACTCAGAGCACATGGCCTAAAAAATGTTTAATGACCATGTCTTCCCTGTAGGAGTGATCTCAGAGTGCACAGAAACTACCTGTGTCACAGACCAATGGTTTTCAACCAGTGAAAATATTGTTATATACTGTGAACCCCATTTAAGTATCTACAAATAGTAATGGGAGGAGTAAACCTCTTGTCAGGAGGTGTAAGTTTGCTATACGAGGAACCCTCATCACCAGTAAAAATTTTTAAGCGGTCTGCAGTGGGAAGAGGTGCAAAACCACTGCTGGAGATGCCTCCATAATTGGCTATGGGACACACAGCCCAGAGATTGACATACACCTCTGCAGCTGAAAAATTCTTCGGGATGTTGATAAAATAATTTGGCCAAAGGGAGAAACATGCCAAAAAAGTTTCATCTCATTTATTCATTCAGTTCCTGTCACTTTAATAGAAGTAAAGAGTCGATCACACGCTCCATGCCTGCACAGCACATGTAAGCACAGTGCTCACCACCACCGGTGCTAGGATAGCTGTGACCTTTTTTGTTATCACAACTCATTCTTATCACACCATTTGTTACCATACGCTCTTTTTGCAGGAGCCTGCACTCGTGCTCTCTGAGCATGAATCCCAGACTGTCATCCTGAGAGTGGGGCACCTCCAAGTCATGGATCTCCTGGCTTTGCCAAGAGATGCCTGCTAAAGGATGGCTGGAGACGAAAGCTGCAAGGATTAAAACTAGCACTAATTCACCAATGCAATAAACTACTACAGGAAGCAGTGATCTACACCTTGTCACCTCCAACACGTCAGGATCCAAATGCAAACAGCATTTAATAAAAGACCAGTTACTGATGTACTTCTCCTCTGTATTATATAGAGTGTGATGCTCCCTAGTATTATGAGAGCTTCTCCACTTCAGGTCTGGGACTCTGTGACTCCTTGTCCACATACCCAGAAGACTGACTGCACTGCTCCTTTTATGATATATGAGAGATGTGAACCATTTTGGACTTCTTCCAAATCAGCAAACATTTTTTTTTTCCCTCTAGCAATCTCCAGTCTGGAATTCCTCTGCTTCTGTCGGAGGAGTTCTTGGTGACTCACATGTGGATTGGGAGCTTTCTCAGCCCACAGCTGAAGGCAAGGGTGTTAAATATTTAATAAAGAGACAGCTTTTCTCCCAAATGTTTTGGATAAATAGCTGCTAAAAGAAACCAAAATACAAAAGGGTTTTAGCTGCTGGAATAAAAATATATTTTCTCTTTCCAACAACCATCGAGCTGCCCTCACCTGGGTTCTCTCCCTGGTGCTCACAGCTGTCCCCAGCTCCCACCACTGGCCCATGCCTCCACTCAGGAGGGAACCACACTTCAGTCAACCTCCTGCAGCCAGCTTCAGTCACTCAGACTAGGAGGAGGAGGAACAGTAAAAGTAGCACAAGTTTTAGTTGTAGTCTAAAAGCTGCTCTCGCCTTACAAGTGTGGTGCTCCTGGCTGGACCCAGCTGGTGCTAACAGTGGTTAAGCAGCAGATATGGTAACAGTGGCAGGATGTTCAAGCAGTTTTACCCTGTACCTGTTGCCACATAGCAAGGCACAGGAGACACGCACCCTCACGTGTCTGAGGGTTTTTTAATATTGGAAAGCAGTGAATATTCAAGAATTTCTAGTTTTTGATGTCCAATTAAGTATCAGTATTAAGGAAGTAATTGGACCTCCCTAAGTCCACAGTTCCCAACACCTAATTATCTGCTAACTTTATTCCATATGACTATTATGGACTACGTTCTTCATTTCCTTTCCATAATTACTACCTAGTTAAAATACTCCAAGATGGAATGCAAAAAAAAAAAAAAAAAAAAAAAAAAAAAAAAAAAAAAAAAAAAAAAAAAAAAAAAAAAAAAAAAAAAGAAAGAAAAGATCAAATTCTTGGACAGTGAATCATAAACTCTATTTGGTATCTGCCTACAAACATAGCAGGATGAAACCCTTATTTAAGCATCAAACAGGATTTATTTAGGCATTCTGTTATCTCTGTTGAAGAATCAAAACAGCACACACCATTGAGCTGCTAAACCCTATCAGAGTTCCTGCCATATAGGGGTGATAAGAGGTATAGACACTGGGTCAGGATTTGGCCACTGCTCAGCTGAAAGAGAGAAATGTGCTTTCTCTGTGCTTGTCGTCTAGTTAAATCCTCTGCTTTCAACTTGAGGGTACACACAATCATCCTCAGTGTTATGTGTAGCAGCTGATGATCTCCAAGACACTGGACTTTTTACTAAAAGCCCTGAAGGTGGTTTACACCAAGCACCCTAGCACCAACCTCTTCCTCACCAGTTCATTTGCTGGGCATGTGAAAAGTGATGAATTTCAACTTGTGCAGCCATGAGCAAGGACCTGTCAGTAGAGAACCCCAGGCTTTGGGCTGGACTGCCACCTGAAATGTGCTGCTTATTATAAAGGTTACCTCTGGCATTTAGCATCCATAGGGTGAGAGGCAGGACTCGTCTGCTTTGGTGAACCTTCTTCCAAGCCAGTGGCACTGCACGGATGCAATCAGTGTGTCCTGCATTGTTCCAAAGCTGTCAACATCTGTCAGGAATAGTAAATTTTACTTTATCGTGTTTGGGTGGAATGGGTTTCCATAAAAAAATTATGTAAATAATGCTAAGAATAATAAAGAAAATTAATTTAAACAGCATGGCAGCAATTAGCCAGAGTTCTTACAGGGACTGGACAAGCACCACAGTACCACACTGCTGCCAGCTGCAGCCCCAGCTCTGCCAACCATGGAAGAAGGAAGAAATGGAGAAAAAGGCTGCATGGCTGTCCTGGGCAAACTGCAGGACAGGACCCATAAATACAGTAACACTTCCTACTGGAACTCACATTTTAAGACCGAAACTACATCCCTACTCAAACCAAAAAAAAAAAAAAAAAAAAAAAAAGAGAGAAGAAAATATGAAGAAACCAACTTGAAAGCTTGTTACTGATACAAACCAGAGGAATAATGACTAACTCAGAAACATCAAGTAGAGGTCAATGTTTGCCTTTCACTGTACTTCACATAAATACACAGTCCTTTCTATTCGCTTCAACGGCCGCTTCAAATGAATCAAGCTCTTTGAGATATTTCTCTAGACTAAAATCACAAATTCTGATTTTGCTTACGCATTGCTTCTGCTGTCTACAGTCTCCCCATCTTGTTTAAGTACAGCATGTAACTGCAAGCAGAATGGCAGCAGCCTTTCATTGCCCCATGGTGAGAACTGAGTAAGCCAGCAAAGACGGTCAGCTGCTCCTAAAAAGAAAGATGGGCCCATCAGTAACCAGCAGAGAGTAGCTAAATATCTGCAGTCATAATCATGGGAACAGTTAACATGCCACACACATGTGCAACTCCTTGTATTTGAGGATCTGTATATAGGAATGGTTAACCTTTCTATAACCTCTCCAAAGACTAAAATAACAGAATTTCCCCTTTGGCCCCTGCCAAATCTCTAAATTTTGCCCGCTTAACTCAGAGAAGGAGACTTTGCTTGCACTATCTTCAAATATTAATAGTGAACTGCCAAGGCACATTTTTTACTGTGATGCACTTGTATAGCTCTGAGTAATTCCCACTGGCATTAATGAGAATGGCTTATATAAATCTCTGCTTCATCCCATAATCACGATCATGGCTTTAAAGAGGGCAATACACATTTTCTGTGTCTCCCCACTACAGGACAGGGCAGTTCCCATTTTCAAATTCTCTGTCCATCACAGGTTAGTCAAGCTACACCAGTCAAACACCAAGTTAGGGCATCACCTCACACCTGCACCTCTCATGGTGCTAAATTGCAATCACTTTCCTATAGAAAGTATTTTCCTTGCCTGGATGTAGAACATTGTCTGAGCCATTCTGAACAGGTGGTTCTGCTCTGGGAATTTAAATTCCTGCTGGAAGGAAGAGCAGAAAAATACTTATTTTTGTTTACAGTAACATCTCATTATAGCAGTTACTATTACCATAATTTCATGGCCCCTTTTCCCTGCCACGAGAGCTTAGAGGGCTTTTTAGATGAAGGAAAATCTTCCACCTCACAGTGACTACCTTAACTCAAAGTGTTCATCTGAGGGCAATTCAAAGAGAGAAGACAGCATTTGGTACCAGCAGGTGAATTCCCTGGGTCCTGGGGCCTTGTGGGAGCAGCTGGTTCCTTCCCCACCCACAGAACTTCCTCAAGCCATCCTTGGAAGCCCCTTTGAGGGCAAATTTTCCCCAGTACCAATGGGATGCTGCAGCTCTGTACTGCCAAGCAGATATGCCTGTCTAATTCTAAAACAACTCTATTCTTGTACTGCAACAATGCCAGCTCATCCAAGCTCAATGAAACCCCCCAAGAATGATTCACAGCAAAGTGAAGCATATTTACTTTCAGTTCATTATCACACTCACAACTGGTAATTTTGAAAATTTTATATTCTGAGTTCAGCAGCAGGCTACAGGCTGCACACCTCTTGTTACCGTACATGCCTGAGAGAGATGCCTTTCTCTTTTCTTCATCTCCCTCCCTCTTCTGCCTCCTTAGAGGGGAATTAAGGCAGCAGGGAACTGTGAAATTTCTGATGGTATCCACACCACAAAATCCTAAGTAACATATGAATCAGAGGAAAAGCCATCTTTAACCTGCTGGACCAATCCCAGGATAAATGTTTGCTCTAGGCAAGGACAAGACAAGTAGGTTCTTTAGTATTTTTGGTTTAATATCCTTTTAACGTGAGCCTGGACTGGTGCACAAATGAGCACAACTGCTCAAATGAGTCATACTTCTTTTTTAGGGCCTTGTTCTGGCAAAACTCCCACTGAGCTCAGCAGGGGTTTGGAGGAGTGGGAAATGAGGAGCAGCCCAGGACCCAGATCTGTGGGATGGGTACATGAGCACAGGGCAGCATTTGATTAAATATATCCAAGTTCCAAAACCTGTGAATATTGGTAATCTTCACAAATGGCAAAACAATACAATTTAAACCAAAATGCTCAGAGACAAGACAAAACCAGTGCTGAGATGCCAGATTGCATCGTTATCAGTTCTTAAAGCTCATGGTACCTTAAGTGCATTTAAAGGATCATAACTATTACAGCCCAATTACCACTGGAACCCCAGAGCAGGTGCACTCATCTAAACCAAAGCCTCAGAGAAAGTAATTCAAACTGAAATTGCTACAGGATTTTCCAAGTGTGAAAGGGACTTGTTGAGAGTAATTAAAGGCTCCAGGATGCAAAATAAAAAGGACATATCCTATCCAGACACACAGGAAAGAAAGCACCATCTCCAGATCCTGATGGCAGAAGGGGAGCTCTCCAGCAGCTCCAGGAGTGGGCACCCACGGAGGGCCAGGGCAGCCAGGCCAGTGGGGTAGGCAGAGGAATCTGTCTGCATGGACCCTGCTTGATACCATGCAGTTATCACAAAACAATTCATGTGACAATTACTAACGTGCATGCTAACTCCAGGTAAACATGGTCTCCACCATAGCATGGCATGGCCAAGGGAAGACCTCGGCAGGCAAAGGAGGGTGGTGGCTGGTAGGGAGATGACAGCCACAAATTTAGGGCAAGACACTTTGGTGTTATCAGCTGAAAGCACCAGGACGTTTTAGGGAATGCAGAAACCAGCAGCAGAACAAAACATACAGCAGTGCTGAGTCACAGGCTGAACTGGAGTAAAAGAGAACCCAAACATCATCCCCCCAAGCACAGACAGTAAATAGAATATAACAAAGGAAGGCAATAGAAAGGAACGGGGTTCCCAGGATGTGCTGCAGGTTCAGGTGGGATCCAAACAACCCTGAGCCCACCTTGGGAGATGCTCCCAGTGGCAGCTAAAGATGAGAAATGCAGGATTGGTAATTAGGTTATGATACTTCTAATCTTTTATCTTGTAAAGAAGTACTGTTGTGGGATGGTCTCAGGCTCTGCCTACCTCTGAAGGGAAAAAAAAAAAAGCCATGCAAGTCAGAAATCTAGCAGTTCCAAGGAGGAACTATTCCGAGGAGACTGTGCTTGAATTTCAGGGTACAGCCGGCAGGGAAGGGCTCCAAGGAGCAGAGGAGCAGCAAGGTGGTATCCATCAGGACTCTGGGGCATTGCACCCCAAATGTTCTTTGCTTTGGGTCACACCACAAGAGCTATGGCCTTGGTCCCCTCCCCTGCCTCAGGAGCCACAGCTAGGAAAACAAGCCAAGGAAAACACAGGCAAAACCTGCATTTCACATATTTCCCCCCTTTTCAAGAGCCCTGACATGCTATCTTGGGATTTTCGCAGTCCACAATGATGCCTGGGCACTCTGGCTTAATCCTCAAAGTCGAAAAGAAACTTAAACATTGGAATAAATAAATAGCAATGCTACCCTGCAAAGGGTATTAAAGCATTAATTTCAACAGACAGATGGCATGGAGGAAGAAGGCTATGTCCAGAAGAGTGGAACCAGCAGCTGGATGTGAATTCTTGACCCTGGCATTCCTATACAGTGAAGTATCTCCCCCTCTCATTAAAAATGAAAATAAAATAAAACATTTTTAAAAAATGAAAAAGAAAACAAAGCAAAAAAACTCAACCAAAACCAAACCCCATGACCCACCAAAAAAAGCCAAAACATAAAAATCCAAACACACAAACAAACCTACAAAAAAGCCCCAAACCAAAACCCACCATGCACCTTCCATTTGTAGCAGTAACAAGGCCAGAAAAGTGGTACTACAGAGCAGGACCTCAAGGTTTGCCCCAAGCAGACAAGGGAGATCTCTCAGAGGTGCTGAGTGGTACATTGTTTCCTACTGCCCAAACCCACTCAAAAGCCCCCGCTGTGTTCTGCCAGCCCCGCACCCCTGGCAGTGCCAGGCTCCAGGGTGGAATGCCAGGGCGCATGGTGCTAAGCAGGTAAGGGCAGCACACCTGGCATCATCTCTTTTTCTCATGGATCAGTTGAGTTCATGTGCCAACTAACCAGACAATACACAGTAGCAAGGAAAAATTACGGGCACATGCTAGATCTCTGACTGCCATAAATTTGTAATTTTATTGCAGTAACATGTCATAAAAGTGATCTGCCTGCAGCTATTCTATATTGTGGCACAATCCTATCAGATCTCAAAACACAAAGGAGACAGCACAGGACACAAGCAGGAATTGTGTGTCCTGCCCTCGTCCCCTGTGCCAGCCTCAATCCTGCACCCCAAAAGCAGGTCAGGGGGATGGTGTGCATGAAGATGCACTGCCCAAGGGAGGCCCTCTGCCCAAGGCAGCTGCCTCACAGCCTGGCTGCCACACCACAGCTCCTGCTATTCCCATGGCACTGCTTTTCCCTGGTCTCCCGTGTCTCCTCCTCACCCTGCAGCCCCCCGGCCCCAAGAACACAGGGCAGTGCTCATGCCAGTCTGGGAGCAGTGGGGAGTCAAAATCTAGTTTTGCCAACACTGCTGAAATAACTGGATTCATCTCTGGGCATATGGCGGTATCTTCAGGGAGAGAGGAAGCCACTGCTGGCCTTCTTGCCAAATTCCTAGTATTTCTGGAGTATTTACATGTTGTGCATCTCAGGTTTCTCTTCTCCCTCTGGCTGCTTGCTGTGGCAGGATGACGCAGCCTGGCTGGCGGGGGCCAAGGATATCCAGCCCACAGCCCTTGCCATGCTAACTACAGACAGCCAGTTTTAGCCATCTCAACCTACAACAGTTTTTCCCCCGATTTAAGCAGAATTGCAAACAAAAAATTAGCCTCTTCTAATGCATCCATAAAACACTACAGCCTCCTCCATGAGACCACAACAGAGTCCAAGGAGAATTTAGGAGAGAAAGAGCCCATCACAGAGATGGGTTTTTCATCCCTGTTCAGATATGTCTCTGAAGAACCGTGAAAGACATGAGCATGAAAGCATAGATAAGTATTTTCAACATAGGAAAGATGTTTTCCAAGAGGTGCCAGCTTCACTTTTTAAGTGGGCAAGGAAAATCTACCAGCCAAACAACCTCCGGTGTTGAATTGCCTCCACTTCCACTAAAAAAAAAAAGTATCACCTTTGCTCTCAGAAAGGAAGCAGAAAAAACCCACAAAACTGAGGGGACAAACTCTCTGATTGCCTGCACCCAGAGGCTGGGGAACCAGAAGAGATTTCTTACAGATCCTAACTTTGATTTGGGCTTCACCAGAAGAAGGACTTGCCCAGCCACCCCATGCGGTGGCTTATGCCACAGCAGGAAGAGGCTGCACAGGGTCAGAAGGCAGCCTAAAGGAGCTGCAGCTGACACCAACCAGGAGGAAGGCTCAGCTTCAGCAACACAAGCCTTGGCTTCCTTTGAGGTGACATTCACACAGAGATTGGTTATACTGTAGAATTACTCTTCCCTCCCAACTTGCAGCCCTGTGTTGAAACACAAACATCGAAAATAACCTCAAGCGAGGCACAAGCAGCCTTCAGCATCATCAGATGAAGAACCACGACCCCAGGTTACTCCACTGGAAGACAAGAAGAAGCCAGCAAGCACACAGTGCCTGGAGGCACCTCCTCGACCCAAAGCTCCCCTGTGTGAGCCATGAACTCCATCTGCTCAGCTGTCTCTCCCCAGGACCCAGACCTGTTCCAGAGCCACAGTTTCAGACATGAAGACATCACAGCTTAGTACCCTCCAGACAAAATGAACGCTGCCATGCTGATGTAACCATTGGCAAGCACAACTACATTTACTTTGAACTGAAAAAAATCACTTGCATTCCCAAACTGAAGCCAAGAGCAATTTTGCCAATATATCCAGAAAAGGGACAGTCTTATTTCTCCCAAATATTTCCAGAAGATATTATAGAGGGGTTGGATCTTTATTAATGTGTGACAACAGCATAAAAATGTATCACAATGATAAAAAGCATATATATCTTCTCAACAGTACATTTTTGAAAAGAAGCCAGTTGGCATACAAATAGGTCATGTATTGAACAGGTTACAAACAAATACATGTTCTAACAAAAATGTTTGCAACTTTTTCCACTAAGCATTTAAAATATATTGACAGCAATAATTATGATGTTCTTTGAATATTCAACAAAGAGATGGCGGAATTTCAAAAAATCCACTTTCCAAAGACTGCATATAATTCTGCGTGCCAGTAAGATATGTTGGAGCAACAGCCACATATTTTTTCACATACATACACTTACAATAAGTATGTATTAATTTATATTCATAAATACATATACTTTATACATGTATTTTATATACACATAAAATACGCATATATAGGAACAAGTCTTATTTAAAGTTAAGAAGTAGAATTCTATAATGTCAGAAATAAAACAAACTTTAGATTAAATTTAAAAGTCATGAATCTGCCTGATGTAAGAACGGGCAAAACTTCTGCTCCAGGCCTATCTTTTGCACCAAAATCTGCACATGATCCGTGCTATCAGTTTGGTTTAAATTTTCTCTAATTATTTTCACAAATAGCATTTCACTCTTGCTATCGCAATCTGAAGATCAAAGTGGCTGACAAAGGTGATGAGAAGTTAGTGAAGAAGTAACTGTCCCAAGCTCCTTTCAGCAGGGTGGTGGTGGAGACTTCAAAGCTTCATGAAGCCTCAACATTCACAGGGCAGCTGGTACAGCCCTGTTGATAGACTTACCTTCTTTATGTACTACCTTTTGTTTCAATTACAGCCCAGGAGAAAGCGGCTTTTCCAACACAAAATCTTCTAAATCACCAGAGGGTATTCCAGCAAAACAACTTTCTGTTTTCCAGACATGTTCTTCCTCATCTACACTTCACAGTAATTC
Organism: Brachypodius melanocephalos; assembly: GCA_013398615.1. Taxonomy (NCBI): domain Eukaryota; kingdom Metazoa; phylum Chordata; class Aves; order Passeriformes; family Pycnonotidae; genus Brachypodius; species Brachypodius melanocephalos. The sequence continues at coordinate 33,180,283 of VZSR01000520.1, forward strand.
TCAGCTTCCCAAAGAGAGTCAAACATTATTCTTAGGAGTCTTCATAAACTACTTGTAGATGCCTTCACGAACTGATCCCTCTTTCCATCACAGACCCACTCTGACCCAGTTCTTCCTGTTCCTTCCCTCCTCTGTAGGCTGACTGAGGAAAGATAGGACAGCTTCAGCCTCCACCCAGTCTCAGCATCAAGTAACCCTCATCCATGCAGATCTAACATGCTCCCATCTACATCAGAGATGGCAGAGCATCCACCCCCAGCACGGATGGCGAAGATTCCAGACACACACTGACTAGCAAAGAGAGACGGCTACCAGGAAATACACAGATGAAATGCAAAACTTCCCCCAACCTGGGTTTAATTCCAACCTCTGCAACATCCTACAGCCAACAGAAATAACCTAGAAACTGCTGAGTTCTAGCACGGATACTACAGACTTCTCTGTAGCAGGGGAAATGAATTAAGCAGTCCCTCTTTCTCTTCTTTGCTGCAGCTCTCTACGGATGTTCATGAGAATCTGCAAATGATTCAGACAGCAACATTCACCAACAAGGTCAGCTCTGCCACTTATACTTATCTATTAAATTTAAAAAAACCCTGAGAGGCTGAGCCTGTCAGAGACTGGAAGATGAAATTAATTCACCCAGTAAGAAAAGTTTTTAGGAAACTCTTGTCACAGAGTGCTGGCTTGAACCCTCAGTGGAGACAGACTGTGGGCTCCACCAGCAAGAGCAGAATCTTAGCAGACCTGTGTATTTTCCACAGTGGAGCATGGCACAATTAGCAGCATTAATGGACAGACTGTTCATTTAATTCAGTTTTTTGTTCCACAAATAAAGTCCTCTGTCTGTTTTTTATTTGGTTTTATAAATTAACCTCTTTCTTTTCTCATTAAGTAAACAATGAATGAAGGATTACTCTGTGGGAAAGATGCAAGTGCAAAGGGCAGCGGTTTTATACTGCAGCAGCTATTTCCTTTCACGCTTCCAAATAACTCTGCTCTAGAAGGCAGAAAATCATTGATGTCTAATCATTTATTTAGTAAGATACACTGTTTTCTTTTAGCTTAAGGAAACTTGTGGCTGGAAAGCTGTGCTGAAAGTTGGTCTGTTTATGAATGAGCCCTGGTCCTTACACGGCGATGGAGAAGCTGTTTGCGTGCACTGGACATCAAGCAGCGATGCGGCACAGGGAAGGACACGGCCTGGTGTACTTTGCTGTTGGGACCTGAAGTTCCTGTCAGTCTCATCACAGGGTTTTCCATCTCCAGTGTACCTCTGGTACTAGGAAGTCACGCAGCCGAGGATCCCAGAGGGCTGGCTGAGCCATAGCTACCTCTGAGGTGGATGTTTCCAGCACACACTTCCCTTGCCTCAAGGGCACCTTCTTCTGGTCTGACTGCCCCCCCCCGACTTCCCTTATATAGGTGGTAAAACAGTCACATGCTGGGATCTTGCTGAGAAGAACTAAGCTTTACCACAATAAAACCAATTTTTTTCTCTTAATTTCTCCCCTTTTAAAGCATAACAGCAGGCTGACAGAAATGGCCATTCGCCTCTGCTCAGCGCTGGTGGGACAGCCTGAGAGCACTGGGTGCAGAGACAGTGAATACTGGAACAAGACCTGTGGAGGGCTGCTATGGTCAGGGAGCTGCAGGACAGGACAGGACAGGTATGGAGAGGCTGAAGGAGCAGGGCTTCTTCAGTCCAAATAAGACAAGGCTCCAGGGAGAGCTGTTTACAACCACCCAGGTATGAGAGGGTGTAAGAAGCTGAGTGGATTTCCTTTGGAGGACTACAGGAACAGGGCAAGAGACAACAGACACAAGCTGAGCATAGAAAGTTCCAGCTGGATTATGAACAAAAAAAATTCCACAAAAACTACAATGAGAGTAGCAAAGTGTTTGAGCAGATGAGCCAGAAAGGCTGTGAAATCTCCATCTGGGAGCAGCTGGCTTTTGCTGGCCCTTAGCAGGCCGTTGGACCAGACAACTACCAGCAGTCCTTTCCAGTGTAAATTATTAGTCTGTGATGCTGTGGTCAGGTTTTGGAAACAAGGAAGGTTTCAACACTGCAAGCACAAGCAGATCTGGCTCAACCAAAGCTAAAAGCAGTAGCCAAAGAGTAGTTACCTCCTCTGCCTTTTGAAAATCTCCCTCTTCAAAAAACAACAAACCTGAAGATGTTTACAGAATCTTATTCCTGTGAACTTACACTTGGCCACTGCCGAAGGCTCTTGGCACTGGTATGGCCCTTATAAAGGGGTACCTTCTGCCCCTGTTGCCAATGGGGTCACTGCATCTTCTGCTTTCCAGGCTGGGCAACAGCTCTGTGCTACATTTCTCTCCAGATGCACAAAAAACTTTCTTACTCAATTAGATTTAAAGGAATTTTGGAATTTTGTTTCGGTAGGGACAATTAACCAAAAGCACTGTATCCTACTGCCCTCATTCTCACTTCATCAATCTTTGTGTCACGCAGAAATTTTATCAGAAATAATTTTATATTTACTTCCATATCACTGCCAAAAATGATGAATAGCATGAGGGTTCTGACTGATCCCTGCAGAGTTACATTAAAAAATGTTCACATTCAGTAAAGATTCCCTATTGACAACTACTTCTTGAGCTCTGTCAGTTACCTTGTTCTTAATATATTTAAGATACGCCTCAGTAAAAGTATATAGTACTAATATTTTAATAATAATGTCATGTGGAATAAAATCAAACGCCTTACAGAAGTTAAAGTATATTATATCTACACAGTTATCTTATCCCCCAAACTTGCAATCTTATCAGATAAATCAGGTTTGTTTGACAAGACATATTCTCCAAAAAAGAATGTTGAATGGCATTAATTATATTCCCTACCTTTAATTCTCTAAATCCTTTCTCAGTTCTATTCTTTTGCCTGGGATTGATGTCAGGCTAAGCTGCTGGCAGTTACCCGGGATCTTCCTCTTGCACATGTTTGCTCATTGTGAATTTCCAAGAGGCTTAAGAAGTTAACAGAAACAGACCAGAGATCTTCTGTATCAACTTCCTCTGGAATTTTTGACTGTAAGTTATCTATAGTCACTCACCAGAAAATGCTTAAGCCGTACCTCACTTCACCATATTGCACAGACGGAACTGCAGGTAGCTCTCCCTGGACTTCACCACACACAGCAGAGTCAGAGCACAGAGACTGACCTGCCAAAGACTGAGATGAACTGGGTGGAAAATGGACAGTGCTCCAAGGAGTCTGCTCACACTGAACCAATCCCCTAATTTCAAGGAATGCTCTGCCTTGCCCCCAACTCTTCCCTGTCAGTCAGCCCAGGCTTACATTTCATACCAACACTAAACTATCCCACAGAAATCCTCCTGAATTCTTTCTGAGAGTATTGCCATCAACTTTGGGTAGGAATCTCCACCCTGTTCTAACAGATGGTGAACTTGCTGCAACTTTTTGTGTTTTATCATCTCTCATTTATCAACAGCCATGCAATCTACCAGGCATGAAGCCTTCAGTGCTATGGAGACTGCCACAAAACGCTTTGGTGCATGTGTTCAGCAATGTAAGACACAGCTGTCCTACAAGCTTTGTACCACCCAACTGCATCAAATCCAGACCTGTGTCTTCAAGTAACCAAGTCCACACACGACAGGTCCAAGCTGTCTACAGCATCTCCAGCAGTGCCCAACTGAGGACTGTGATCAGCAGTCTGAGTCTTCACGCACAGTAGAGCTTTGTATTGAGTTAGGAAAGCAGTGCAGGAAACACTTCCCTGAGAACTGGATGGAGTCTGGGGCTAACCTCCCAGGAATTAAGGGAATCTTATGTAATAAAACATAAAATAATACACTAAATTCACCCACCACAACAGATTCTAGTATTGCATCTTCGAAATGGATCAATGCATTTTTTTGGAAAGAACTCCTCTGCTAAAGGATAATTCATCTGCCATAAAGATGTGGTGCTCCAGATAGCTGGGACACACACCAGAGAGGGAGCTTTATAAATACCATCCAAGGCAATACAGAGCCAGCATGTTTGCTCCAGTCAGTGTTGTTAAAATGGGAGAAAACTACACATTTAAATAAAACTGTTCTAGCAGGAGGTACAGCAGCACATCAGTGAGAAGCATTAACCATGCTTATTCCACTTCACCCATTAACTATTTTTAATTTTTAAGCAAGTTATTAGAGCTACTATAATATTATAAATATTGTATTACTCATTCAAAAAGATTAAATGGTCTCAAAAAAGAGAAGATATTCTTGTTGCTGCTTTAGTGGCTCTTTGTGATCAGCTACCTTGCTTATTTACCTTTCCATGCTTCTCTAGGACACCATCGAATGTACTGGATGCTCTCAATTCCTTTCCATCCTAAGGGACAGTAGAAATACCCAACACCGAGCAGAATCAAGCTCCGAACATGTCCTGGCTAAGTAATATGACACTGTGAGCCTGTTTTGGTGTTACACCTGTGATCTGCATCACATAATCCAAGATGCTGCAAAGTGCTGATCTCTGCCTACCACCTGGGCTCCAGGGGAGAGGCAGAGCAGCATTCCTAGAGGCAATTATCTCATCAGAAGCAGTCCTTTGGCTGAGCCAGTTTGTACCCTGTGTGCTCATTTCTTTCTGGGGTCTGTGAAGGGGTGCTGCCTGCCTGCCTGCCTGCCTGCCTGCACGGGTGTGTGCACCCACAGCCACCAGCCAGGTGAGTCCCACTGCACAGGACAGCCAGCCAGGCTGGAACACTTCCAACATCTGTAATAAAGGCTCTAAGCTAACAGTTTGCCTGCACCTACTACAAGGTAGTTTCTTATACTATAAATCCATGTAAGACTGGAAACAGTCCTTTTTGGTTTGTGTTTATAGAACATGGAGTAAAGGCAGGATCACAGGTCATAACCAGGTTCACTAGGAGTCTTCACAGTACAGATTAATGATGTACTTGTTAGGACCAGCACTGGTAAGGGTGAGCATCCTTCCCTGCCCAGACCCCAGCTGCCATTCTTTTCAGCATGCAGCTTACAGCACATTCCCATTTGACTCCTCAGTGAAGGCAGAAAAAGGAAGTAGATCTAACCATGAGAAGGAAAGTCTTTCTTTGACCTGTCCTGAAATGGGAACTCATAAGCAGCAAACCATTATCTCTGTCAAAAGGAGTGGGATCCACTGCTGTATTTGGCTAAAGAGATGACAAGACACAAATCTCATAATTAGGAATGAATATGACAAGCGTTGTGCTCAGACTGGGACACGAACCACTTGTTCCCTGACCACACTTTCAACTGCAAGAAATGTTTCTCCCCAACCACCCATGAATTACTCAATTAAAATATTAATATGTAGCATTTTGGTGTTATCCAGACTTCTGTCTGGTAAACATGATGTTAGTTTTTCATACTCCCTATTTGTTTCCCAACAAATAAGCAACCAGCATTTGGAAAACGTTCCTTCTTTTGAACTTCAGCCATCCAATGCCCCACTTCCAGGTACTTTCCTCTGCCACCCTGTACACAGCCATTTTAGAAACAGCACAGACAAAACCAACAGCTTTCATTGAACAAAGCTCTGCCATCCAGGTGATGGAAGTTACCAATCTAGAGCTGAAGGACTTTAACAAAATGAATAAGAAAGAATCCTTGCAAAGTGGAAGAACAAGGAGACAGAACAGCAGCTTTTCGATCAAAAGCCACACACTATATGCTTTAGGAAATAACAAGTTCAATAGCCAGTTGATAAATAGTTTGCCACCAGAAAGTGGATTTGAAATAACACATAACTGTCACATATATAAGCCCAGAGTAAGCAAGAGCCACGTTGCCCTCCCATATGCTGGTCAGTGCTGCTGCTGGTTTTCCCTGCCTGCCCATACAAACACCATCTCTCAGGGCAGTCCCTGCTCCCCTAATGTCACGGGTACATGGACCAAGTCACCCCAGGACACAGGTGCAATAAATAAACAGCTTCACAGCAGCTGCATGCCCACAAACAGCTGCTCCGGAGCAGAGATAGAGACAGCAACACAGATGAAGCACAGCAACGTTTCTTGGGTTGGGGCAGATTTTTCTCAGCTTAAGGAGCTGTAAAATGTTTTTATTTCAGGAGAATCGATGCTTTCCCTGATCCCCCTTTTATGTTTCTACACCCTAATTTGCAGTGGTCAAAGAACCTGATACAACACCAATGCCAACATAACCCTTTTTGCCTTCCTCAGGCTCCCAGGACTTGCTTTCTCAACATCACTCACACACATCCAGATCCAGCACAGCACACATTCAAGTTTTACCCTGTCGAGAAGTTCATTAGTTTCAATAGGCCTATAAAAAGATTTAAAGTCAAGTACATTTCTAAGTGCTTTCCTGAATCAAACCCTAAGTAAAATGCTTGTCAACATAAATAAAGGCAACAGAGGCAGACCATGAAAGATACCTGCAATTACTCAGGTAGGATTTTGTGCGAGGTTTCCAGCAGGATTTAGTCCAACCATTGTAAAAATGCAAGGATTTTAAATTCATCCTTGAGAACAAGACTGACACATCTTCGAAAGGAATCCAAACAGTGAACAAATGCATCCTATAATAATGAAATATTCCACAGAATGAAGGAGACACCATCAAGTCCTATTTGGCATTAAGATGTTGGCTTTGCACAATACTCTACAGTGGAAAGAGCCTTCTGATTCCTCCAAGGGCTTCTTAGGCTGCAACCCAACAGTGTCTCATCCACTGTGTGGGTGGTCAAGTGTCCTAGTGCTGGTCAACCACAGGACAGGGAAGCACAGCCAATGTGCAGGTCAGACCTGGCCATGCCAACTGAGCCCAATTCAGGAACAAAAGAAACTACTAAAGAGAGAGAGGTCAGTGACACATACAGCATTTGCTGAGCTCCTACAGCCCATGGTTTTATTTGTTACTACAGATAAGGACCTTTCCAGAAAGGCTTTAAGACCCTGACAGAGGGGAAGAGCAATGCCATCAATGTGAACGAGCTCACAGCACCTGCTCCCAAACCAACGTGATGTAGTCAACCGAATTAATAGTTTTAACGAGGATGGCATGCAATGCATTTTCTCCAGCCCCGGCAGGAGAGCCAAGCAGTGAGAGAGGCGGCATCCCCCCAGCAGCTGAGGCCGTGCCCATCCCCTGCGTGCGCAGTGGATGAGGCACCGTGCGTACACTGCAGCTCAGCTAAAAGCGGCGCGGGTGGCAGGACATCCATCTTCCTCCGGGAAGGTTGCTGGGCAACTGGCAAGTGTTCAGCTGGGCGCTGACGTCTGCACGCACACACGCACCTCCTCCATCTCTTGCAACTAACTTGATTTTGATGGATTAACATAAGATGAAAATCTACCGAGCTTCTCTCTCTCTCTCTCTCCCCGACACACAGGGTTCATTAAGATACAAAGGAAAATACAATAAAGCATCGACTTATAATGCATGCAGAAGACCATGCAAAGGACAACGCAGGCACTAATAATACCAATGTTCTTAAGTGATCCCTTATTTTACAGTAGAGAGAAAAAAATTACTAAAAATCTCATTAAAATAATAATAATAAAGCATAACACATGCCCAAACTGTGATTCTCTTGCATTCTTTTCTCTTTACATCCTTTGGAAATGCTGTTTATTTTTTAACTGCTCCTTGTAATAAGATGTTTTAAGATTATTTCCCTTCACCTGCTGGAGATGCACCACTGGGACATAGAAGTTCCCTCTAATCCCATCCAGCCAGGCATTTATACCACTCTTATTAGCTTGGTATCCCAGTACCCTACTGAGCTGCATTATCATTAATTGTTTCTCAAGTGTTAGCCACAGGCTCAGCTTTACACAGTACAAAGCAAAGATGTGATCCCTGCCCCGAGGAGTTTTACATGCTAAACAGATGGTTAATGACAGCAGCGTAATGACAGCCTTTGGACTGGTGGGGGATAACATTTATGGAAAAGGGAATAAATTAGCTGGGATTCATGACAAACTCCACTTGCTTTTCCTGGAGAAAATTTGGGGGAGACTGCTTTCCAAGATAACCTGGAAATGTGTACTGGGCTTGAGATCCAAAAAATCATAACCTCAGTATTTTTTGCAAATGAGAAGCTTTATGCTAGCAGAACTTTTTCACTGTTAAACTGATCAACCTTCTTTCACCAAACACACACATGGTGATTTGCCAGAAAGAGGAGAATTTTAACTAATCAGAAAATATTAATGTTAAAAAGACAAAACATAAAATGTTTTAATAACCCCTGAGTTTAAAAATGTTCTTTAAAAAAATAAGAAAAGGCAAAATGGAAAAAACCTGAGAAGCTGAATGGGAATCAGAGGTTAAGGTGTCAGGCCATGGCATTGGGTGCATGCCATGCCAAGCACAGTGACATACCAGGCTTTGGGCAGGTACAAATAAAGATCTGGGCACAACATGGTAGCTTTAAGGAGAAGAAACTCAGACTTGCAAGGGCAGTGAAGGAAGCTGATGAAGATACCCCTCCACATACGCATTATTTATTTCTCCAAGATCAGCATCACTTGCAGTGCAGGCTCCTCCCAGGCAGCAGCAGACACAGCAGCACTGCTGCAACATGAACACCCACCACCCAGGCTGGGACCACCAGTGGGACAGGGATGGAGGCTGCTGGGTGGCATCTCCCACTGCCTGCCTGACAGCAGGGTGTTGAGCTCAACTAACCAATTTCAATTAACTGGGGCAGTTCTTGTGCTCCTAACATCTGGCTGAGACAGGGCTCGGAACAGCATTTCTGTACTCCTCACCAGCCCATGTTATTGGTTTCAACATATATATGAGAAGATGGATAGCTCAGAGACCACAAACCCAGAGACCCCAACTTCTGGAGTGCCCCATGCTCAGTGATGCATGTGGGTGGGACTAGCAAGGTCAGGGACAGCTTCACATCTTCTGATGTGACAGAATTACGCCTGTTGTGTTTTACTGCTACTGACATTGGTGTTAGTATCTTCAGTGCTAGAAAGCTGTTCATAATTTGGGTAGCACACTGCACGAAGTACAGGGTATTTCTGTATGATTTCTACAAGCCTATTCTCGATTTTACAGTATAAGCACATAAAAGTTTATTTTCTACTCTGTTTTGCAGTGTTATGAATGGTTGGGGTTTTTTCTCTCAGCCTTATTGTGACCTTCTGGTATGGGGCGGGCTGCACCAAAGAGACTTCCCCACACAGCAGTCCTTTCCTGCATTCTAGAAATGCATTTCCAGTTTTTTACTTGACAATAACTCACTCTGAATTCCCCTGTGAACTTCACAGATCTTTAGATAAGACACTAAAGCAGGAGCTGTGATTACAGAAAAGGCTTTTCCTGTGTGGTGGAAGATGTAGGTCCAGCTACTTTTCAGTTTCATTTCCCATTTATAGTCCTCCAAGTAATATTTGAGAAGGCTACTAAAAGACAAAGTTCCCTTTTCCTTTCCAACTCCAGTATTTAAGATCTTGCAGCTCATTGAAAGCCACAAAAACTCAAACACTTGTGCCATTTCTAAACAGGCTTGCATTATTTCTATGTCAGCAGCCAAATATTTTGCATACAGGTAAAATGCCTCCAGAAACTATGTCACAAAAAATAAATCCTCAGCAATTACATCAAGACCAAGAAACATATAAGCACTGAGCATTTAAATACGGAGACAATAGAACCTTCAGCCCAACAGGATAAACACCTTTAAAAGTCCCAGTAACTTCAATGCAAATTTAACTTATAACAGCCCTGAGACGATCTAAAAATGAATTTGTGAACAGAATAATTGATAAGACTCTTGAGTCTTTATTTCTGTGTGCTCACATAATGGCAATTAAAGCTAAGCACCTTTGAATGGCCTCTAAACAAGCACATGGAAATCTAGGAGAACCTTTGAGTGGGGATTATGCATTAACCTAATGTTCATAATCATGCTCAGAAAGTTTCTCTTTGAAAGCTTGAAACAGAAATGTTAATAATCCCAGGCAAATAAAAAACCTTAAGCTATTGCAAAAGGTAACTTTTGAATCAAGTACATAATAGGTAATAAAACTTCAAAGGATTCATCACTCACTGCAATTAAAATGTCCAACACAGATTTTTAAATAGCCTTCTCATGTATAAGGAAACTTTTTTCCTCCAAGTAAATAACTGAACTTAGGTGAGCACCAGATTTTTTTTTAAATGAATAAACAAAGGCTTTAATCTGTGGTGCAGTGAAAAGAGCACAGCATCATAGACCAAATTGGCCATCAAAGCCATTTCCACTTTGCCTAGTTTTGTTTTTAAAGGATTCAAAGTATCAATCCTCCTCTTAAAAATCTTCAAGCATGAACAGTGAACATAAAACAATGAACAACTTATGTGAGAGAGTAACAAGAAGACTTTAGGAAAAAATACTGCCCCCTCCCCAATTTGCACACATTAACTGAAAATCTTCCATATTTTGGTAGAAGAGAGGATGTCTGTCTACAGCATGATGACAGATAGGAGCCACAGACAGGAGCACACTCTAACAAGTTCTCCCTAGGTTGCCTAGAAGAGGCCAAAAACAAAAACAACAGAAAAAAACCCAAAAATAAACAAAAAAACCAAAACAAAACCAAACAAAACCAAAAAAAGGGAAAAGGAACATCCTCTTGTAGCTGTGGTTTTACAATGAATTGCCAAACAAAAACCAAGCAGGCAACTCCCTGTCAGGTTTGACAGGACACCTGGAGTCTTGGTCTCGTCACCACAACTGCCAGTTACACAGTCCTCAGCGCTGCAAGAAAAATGCATTGACTCTTCTGGATCCAGGCAGGCAAAATCACCCTGTTTGACTGCAGTCTCCAAGCTGGAGAAGCAAAGGATGCATCCATGGGATGGGAATACTTTGTGATTGCCTTATCCTGTGACTGGGAACAACTGTGGCACGAGGGCAGGTCTTGAGGAGCAAGTTCATGACATGTAGGCCCACAAAAACTCTATGACAGCTGTTGCTTTCGCAATACACAAAGAAATCATAGCAAAGCAGATGAACAATGAAAATTTTATAACTAAATCAACTACAGAAAATAGAAACTTCATGGTATTTATGGCAGGAAGTCACGTACATCAGCCTAAAGGACTTATTTAAGAGTGGTCCTACTAACAGCTGAACTAGCTTGGAGTCTTACATCCAAACAACACAGTTCAGGCATTACTTATTTCCACTAAACAATTTCAAAAACCTGTTCTTCTGTAGTACAAATTTGAAGATCTGAACGGAAAAAAGAGTCCCACACGTCACATCCAAAATCACTTCAGCTTATCTGATGCCTTTAAATTTTATAGAAAAAAAACACAAGCTTATTTCCAAATCACTTTGCATTTAGTAAACTTTAAGTATTATAGTATCCTTTATCTTCAGACAAGGCAAACTTTATCCCTTGTAACCTGACCAAAATAAAACAGAATCAAACTGATGCTCTTGTGCTATAAAGACTGAAATCTGAGCATGATCATTTCCTTTCTTTCATTAGCAAAAGAATGCATGTGTGGGACATAGGATGAAAACATGAAAGTGCTTAGATTTGGGGAGAAAACACAAAACAAAACCAGGGCAACAGGAGCAATCAAAAGAACAAAAATTAGAGAACTGCATCCCTGTGGCCTGATAGAGTCTTTTACAGATTATCTAACAGAGCCAATGAGGCTAGCCTACCACAGATGACCTCAGCATCTTCAAAAGTCATTGATATCCTTCATTAGGACCAGGATTTTATCCCAGTCTCTGATACAGATGGCCTGAACAGAGGTTAAATTTGTTACCCTATCTCCTCAAATGCTACTTCAGCTAGAAGAAAATCCACAGACAACTAAAACCTGAAAGCAAAACCTCCCATGGCCAGGCACAGCAGTCCCAACAGTTCACAAATATGTTCCTTTCCACTTCTTTTGAGTAGAGCGATGGCTTGTGAGTGATTGCAGCCACTTAGCTGGACACACATGGATTTTCAATGCGTTTGTGATCCAGTTTTATTCACAGACTTCTGGAAATCCCTGCTTTGACCCAGACCTGAAGCAGCACTATCTGCAAAACCAGAGCATGTTATGTGCCCCACCAGCATGGACCTGCCTCCAGCTGCAAGCAGCTTCCCAAGGGAAAGACAAGTCTTGCAGTGACAACTCTTCACAAACACCCAGCACATCTGGATTTTGCTCCAGCCTGTTCCACCTGGAGCATTATGATCCCCATCTGCTGCATAAGGGCAATTGCTTTATGAAACCCAAAAAAATCCTACAGATGTCAGGATAAAAAACAACTTTCCAATCTTTCTCCTTTACTATTGAAAAGGATGTCAATGTTCTTCTCACAAAAACAAAAAACCTCAAAGCCCTTGTGCTACAGCTTTGTTAAAGGACCATGTCTAAAACCTGAGGACTCTGCTAAATTTGAAGATGCATGGCAAACACATCAGGTGTAAATGCAGACCGTGCTTTATGGCAGTATATACACTATGTCAACAGATACACACCAGCTGAGGAACTGATATAAGCATATGCTTAAATGTCTGAAGAGAGAGACCTAGACCAAAACAGAACTACAGGAGAAGCTGTTCCCTCTCTGAAATGGCACTGTGTAGGAAGAAAATGCTTTTTGCTATGTTAAAACAGCTCCACATTCTTCCTTCTTGTTTTTCTTATACTTTCAAAACAAGACTTCTGTACAGAAGGGTGCAGGCAGAACTTAATACATTAAAACAGACACAGATTTTACCTCAGTAGCAGCTGCAGATCAGTATGTGTATGGTGGCACTGAGCTTCTAAAACTTGTTCAGAGGAACTCCTGACTACGTGCACCAGCAGTTTGCCAGAGAAAGGCCATTGAAGCCTTTTATAGCCATTCAAGCAACAAAAGGACACCCCTCTATACACAATCATCACAGCCTGGCTTATCAAAGCACTTCACAAATCTTACTGCTCAGCATCCTTATTTTTCAGCAATTATTGTTCTGACGAGTAATCTTTGGGCAGTGTCCAAGAATAAGGGGAATTTCTGCTGCAGGATGCCTCCTCCTCTGGTAAGTGAAGCAATAAAATCAGTGTGTGAATGTGTACAGAAACAACACAACCCACTTGCCTTCCAGTTGTGCCTAAAGAGGTCACAGGGTGAAAAAGCAGCCCATCTGGGAGCTTCCTCTTGGTGTCTCCAAGTGATGCACTATATACGACTAAAAGCAGGCAGCCCCTGTCCTTAGGTACCTGTGCATCAGCCAGCTTTCCCTGAGCCAGCCATCCAAGCACAGGAAAAGGAGCTGGTTCTGAAGGCACATTTAGTAGAAGAACCAATGCTGAGCTTTAACCTTGGTGCAGCAACTGGTGAAATTCAAGGGCATCTGTACACAGGGTTGCAAAAGCTGCTAACTAGATACTAACTGCACTAACCAGGAGATTAAAAATCGTATCATGGTCCATGCTGACAACTAAACCACTGTTTGGCTCCAGATTAATGAATATAATACTTGACAAGAGTAATTGGAGATTAATGGCCTGTAACTGCTTGGCTACCTTGCACTCTATAGGGTCAAGTACATTAATGTCAGTAGAGAAATAGTGTGTCTCAACCCAGTGCTAGCACTACAAAGACCCATGAACTTGGAGGTACAAGAGCCAAGCTCTCAGAGCCACCTTCTGTCACTAGGGTCTATTGGTGGCCAGTTCTCATGAGGAAGAGTCCTCATGCAGGGCGAGTTTAATGCCGCCACAGCACATTATGGACTGGCATGTGCCACTCTGCAGGATTGTGACTGAGGCAGGAATTCAGGGCAGCAAAGGCAGCAGACATGAGGGCAGGTCACTCTGCTCCCACCAGGGCTGGGATGGAGGCAGCCTAAGACCCAGACAACCCCAGGCAGTCCCCTGACTCCATGTGTTCTTTGCTTGGCACATTTGCATTTCACAGAAGAGAAATACAGTCAAAATCTTCCATTGTTCTTGGTCACTGCATTTAACTGCAAAAAATCACTGCTCTAACATTTGCAGAAATATGGCCTCTGATTTCCAAATCCAGGATATTTCCAGGGGTCTCAGGATGTGACCTGAGGCCAGGCTCACTGGAGCACCTGTGCTCATCTCCAAATAACTGATGTGCTCAGCCCATGCAACACTGCAACTAAAAGTGGTAGTTCTCAAATCTGGACACACAGATACCCATACAGAGACCCCAGTTCTGCCTTAATTACAGTTAGATTATTTAGCCTCTTTATCTAGGAGGAAAAAATAAGCCACAGATAATCTGGAGATTAAACTAGAACCACTCTTCCTGAGAAATTGCTTTCTGGAATGCATACCGAAGGAAAGAAAAAAAGTGTGTAACTTATACAGCTCCCAAGGGAAAAATGAATATGCCAGTTGACCTTAAAAGAGTCCAGTAGAACTGCTGAGTAAAATTTTAAGTACAAGATGCTGAGCCTTCTTCAAACTCCTTCAGAGGAACCTTTGCCCTACCTCCTGGAGGCAGCAGAAATTGTTTGTGAGATATGCTCATATGCATATTCCAGGTGCAGGCAAAAGTATAATAATACAGGAAAAAGGTGCATTATCCTATGCTAAATCTTTGAACAACAGAACAGTTTTAAATAATCTGTGAATCCTCTCCCATACCCTGTGTTCCTCAGTTTCTCAAACATAACGATGCAAAGGAAGACCAGAAGGCAGGGAGAGGGAAGGACGACCCAGTGCCTTCTCCAGGGCTGGCACCTTAATACACACACCAGACAATGAGTTGCTCTGGTACAATGGGAGAGGGAGTCACAAGAGCCAGAACATCCCTCACACTCAGCATGTGCTTGGGAAGTGTGTTTTGGCCACAGAGGTCATACAGCTTTCAGAGATGCTCCTGGCACTTGGAGAGGGGATGTTCAGTATCCCACCGACTCCTCTCAAGCCCCAGGGCTTCCACAGGGCCAGCAGCCACAACCCTGCTACAGTGACCAAAGCTCCCCAGCAACTCTGATTACTCCCCTCCTTGCAATCTCCATCAACATTCCTTAAAGAGGACTTGAAAGGAGCACCAGACATGTGCTGTAGGTATCAGCTCCTAAAACATCACTATAGAGTACACTGGAGCAAATACATAATAGAGCACATCAAAGAAAGAAACAGGAGGTAAAAAGTGGCAGCGTATAAATGCATCTTTTGACAAGTTTTACTATGCAGTCTCCTCAGCTAACAGTGCTTGACATAAAAGTGCTTTTTTGACAAAAAAGCCTCCAGCTCACCTCTAAGAGCAGTGGACCTTTGGCCATGAGGTGGCCATGAAGTAAAGGGGGGTTTCTGTATCCAATATCACTCTTTCTCCCCTCTGAATCCTCACCTGATTTCACATACCACCTCATGGCAGCGAGCTCCTTGGGGCAGAAACCCTTCTCTCTGTGTCTGCAGGACGCACACTGCAGCCAGCCCAAGCCTCACAGTGCTTCAATACCATCAGTGCCATGGCAAGTTCCACCACGGCTCTTGGACCCTCAAGTGCAAAATCAGCTCTGTCTAGCCAGAGAACAGGAAAGAGACCAAAACAAAACCCTGAGCACATTTGTCTCTGTAAACTGTTTTTTCCAGAAATATAACATTGAAGCAATTTCACGTATTTCCTGGCAGAGAGATTGTATGGTGGTTCATAGCTAAGATCAGCAAGAAATCCTTTGAAATACACATATATACACATTAAAACTTGAGTATTTTACCTTTCTCCTTCAAAGCAATTGCTGCTGTCAAGTACACCCTTCTCTTACAGCCATGTTCTGTTTAAGAATACCTAATCAGAAAAAACATTCAGAGGTATTTAATCAGATTTTTCTTTTCTCTTTAATGACCTAATGTTTTGGTTTGCAACTGCTGCCAACTCATGCTGGGTAGAAATTTAGTACTGTCAGCATTTAATTATTATTTTAACACAGATTTCTCTACATTCCTACAGTGAAGAAATAGCTAGAAAAATGCCACTATGAGCAGTTTTTTAAGCCATTAGACACCATCCTTGTTATTTAGCCACGCTGGAAATTACCATTCAAGGACACCCAGATGCTCACTCTGCCATCCCCTGCTAGGGCAGATGCTCTCCACTGTGCAGCTCCACAGCCAACCAGAGGGACAGTGTCCAAGGGACACCCTGGAGGGACTGTAAATACCCTACCCCAGAAGCTCACCAATCTGGGATACAGCTCACCAAAAGATGTGCCAAAGAGCTGGAACACAGAGCACCTGGTTAGTGTTGTATCTTGGGCCATAAATAACAAATCACACTGTTTTCTTTTTGTCAGCTTAAAACCCATTTTCCTAATTTTTCCTCTCCCTGTCTGAAACAAATAAATTTAATTCTGTAGCCTGCAACAGGCTACAGGGGAAATACATGTGTTGGTCTGCTGCAGACTGCAGGACAGGTTTGTTTCATTCACACAGTGAGGGGAAAAAAAGACCCAAAAAACTGGTTCTATGAATTTCCAAAGAAATCAAGAGCTGAGCTCATGGTAAGCTCCCAACATCATGTAAATGTTGCACCACACGGTGTTTTGCAGACAGGACAGGTGCATGGAGAGTTCCCTTCCCACTCCCAGCCAGTCTGGTGAATGCCTGCTCCTTGTTCTCCTCCTGAAAAGCAGGATTTCGGCTTCAGCCCTCAGAAAACTCATTGGAGAAATGAGTCTGCACCAAAGCAGGGCTTGTGATAGCAAGTATTAAATGGTGCAGAGAAGGAAGGGCTGTGAGGACGTACAGGGAAAACTCCATCTTCCAGAGCGGATGGAATAGTCAGCCACACACTTATTAAAACAAGCATTAGTCTGTGATAGCAATCTAAGATAACACTAAGAGGTTTGTCACCCAAGGTAAAAAAAAAAAAAATAGAGGCCAAAACCAGATGCTACTGCTGGACCTGTGTCTATAGAAACCACATTTAACCTTAGCAGAGGATCCAACTACACAGGTGACCCTCTATTTGAGAAACACAAGCAGCCTGTTTGGTGTATGCTGACCTTTGCACACAGTCACACTCCTACTTAAAAGAGAAACATGTATATGGAAAAAGACAAGAAGAGAGGCTAGCAACAGGGGAGTAACAAATTTCTGCAACAGGAAGGTAAAAAATTTCATATCTCTGATGGCAAAGCAGGGCTCTCTTACACAGTCGGCAGGAACAAAACATTGCTCCTCTCTACCTGAAAAGACAAAGTTGTGGATATGGGATTTAAAATCCAGATGGTCACCATCAATGGAACTTAACTGTGATGAATAAAGAGGCAGCTATTTCATCTGCTTAACATTAACTCTTCCCAGAGTGCATTTTATAAGTCACATGCAGAGAGCAAAGGGCATCTGCTTAAGAAGCCACATAGAAACCGAGTTTTGCAGGGTGAAAAAAAGGGAAATAGCCTTGGTCAGTGAGAGTATTTGAATGTCACTCTGTTAGGCTGTGCACTGCATTTGACAGAGCTAGCAAAGGAAATGAGAAATGATAACTGATAGTGCCCTGATTAGATCAGCCACCTTGGGAAAGGTGCTGAAGCAGAGATATTTCACTAAAATAAGGAGAATCCTGGGAATAGATTTCTGGTAAGTGATCGCAAAGGAGATATGGCCAGAATTAGAAATGGATTTTGCAGGCAGATAAAATGTAATAGATAGAAGGCAGCACAAAATAATATATCGTGAGGGTCTACAGAGCAAGTATAAAGTTTGTTTGCAGATATTTAACATATAGAGATCCTAGAAAGACTTAACTTCAAAATACACTTGCTGTGTTATTAACTTTAATGTGCAGAAATAAAACAATGTCGTATTAAAGTTCTCTAGCAAAAAAGGAAGCTGACTTCTCCCCAGCTATCCACCTCTGACTTCAATGGAGTTGTTATTATTTTATACCCCAAGATAGAACAGGAATATCTTCTTGTGCTTCTGACTGACAAAGATACATGAAAATGTACATTTCATTATCTTGAAGGAAATCACTTTACTAATAATGGAAAACTAAAGGCAGTGGTAATTAACATATTGTACTAAACACCTTATATGCATTTCTATAGCTTAACCATGTTTCCGTCTTCTTGTGAAGCTCATAGACAAAGCAGTTCTTTAGACTGGTACTTAGGCATTTTAGGGGAGTTAGCTTTACTAGCTATTAAACAAAGTCTTCAGTGATCCTGCTGTCCACATCTGTCTGTCTGTTTCCTCCTCAAGAAGTTTAACCTACCAAATATAAAGACAACCATGTTCCTGCAGTTCTGTACAGTAGAGTGGCCAGGACAGGAACCCGATGACAGTAACATGGAGAGGGGCTGCTACCTGGGCTCAGTCATTACACATCAGAGTTCCCCATCACAAGACAAGTGTGTTGCTAGCCCATCTTCACTTGCTCCTGTAGTGTCACAAGACTTTGAGATCAGTCCATAGGCTTAAGAGACTGCAAGGCAATAAAGACAAATACAATGCCCCCAGGGGCCCGAGTCCAGCCCTCTGCTCCTTGCTTCATTGACTGGTAGAATAATGAATTTTGCGCGAACAAGTAATGGATTGCATGTTGTTCAGAACAAAATAAAGATATCACAGTTACAACAACAAAATCTATGTTGCAACACACCTGTATTACGAGATCTTCTCATCCACTGGCTCCAAAGAGCCATATGTGCATCGCTCATACTGCCAAAATGGTAATATTCACATAAATCACCTTTGGTATCAATGGAATATGCACCTGACAGCAAAAATGTCTGAGGAACAGCCAAATACTAATACTTTACCACTGGGATACAAGTTAGTGATAACCATTATCACCATCACTATTATCAGTGACGGCAGTGGAGCATCAAATTCTGCATCCATAAAGCCACTGCCTCTACATCCCTAGGGAGCTGCCCCTGAATACACAGTGGTAGAGATGAAATATAAACTATTTACATGAACAAACGCCAAGCTATTTACTGAGGCAAAATCTTCACTGAAATCAACTAGGACTATCACAATCAATAGATTTTGGCATGAAAAGGGACAAGCTTCAATTTTTGCCAGCATTCATGCCCATACTGGCACCAGAACGGATGATTTTCCAAAGTGCCATGCTGCTTTCTTCAAAACTTGTAGAAGACATGGCACTTCCTCACCTACAGATGTCCCACCTAGGCTGAACCTCTAGTCCCTCGCATTTGGAAACAATCAATCCATATCAGATTCTGCACATGGGATGGAGCAACCCTGGATGTATGGACAGACTGGGGAATGAGAGGCTGGAGAGCAGTGCTGTGAAAAGTGACATGGGGGTCCTGGTTGATGGCAAGTTGAGGCACATGAGTCTGTGTGCCCTGGCAGCCAGGAGGGACAACCCTGTCCTGGGGGCACCAGACCAGCACTGCCAGCCGGGCAAGGGAGAGGATTGTCCTGCTCTGCTCTGCTCTGGGGCAGCCTCACCTCCAGTGCTGGGGGCAGTTTTGGGCACCACAGTATAAAAAAACCATCAAGGTGTTAGAGACCATTCAAAGGAGAGCCACAAAAAACAGTGAAGGGCCCAGACGGGAAGCTGTATGAGCTTACGAGGTCATTTCAGCTACTTCAGCCTGGAGAAGAGGAGACTGAGGGGAGACCCCACTGCAGTTACAGCTTCCTGTGAGGGGAAGAGGAGGGGCAGGCACTGATCTCTGCTCTGTGGTGACAGTGACAGGACTGAGGGAATGCCCTGAAGTTGTGTAAGGGGAGGTTTAGGTTGGATATTAAGAAAAGGTTCTTCACCCAGAGGTGGTTGAGAACCAGAACAGGCTCCCCAGGGAAGTGGTCACAATCCCAAGCCTGACATAGCTCAAGAAGCATTTGGACAAGTACATGGTGTGACTCTTGTGGCTGTTCTGTGCAGTGTCAGGAGTTGGACTCCAATGATCCTTGTGGGCCACTTCTGACTCAGAACGTCCTATGATTCCCAGCACTAGCACTCAAGAGACTCCATCAAAGCAGAGCTCTATTTTTGAAATAAACCCATCTCTTTCCAATAGCCCAAGAGCTGAATTCTGCTGCCTTCATCATTGTTGTTTTGAATGAGCAAAATGTAGGAGGGAAGTTTCTGTCAACATTAATCAATATTTAGGTGGTTTCCTGCCCATTCATTCATGTGCTAAAAGTGTTTTTGACAGTAAGAAATCCACTGAATGTAAGCAGGCCAAAGCAGCTGTTGAGAAATGTCAATAATACTGTACATACCTTCCAAATTTCTCCAATGTCCCTATGTTATTAGCAGGTGACAGGAGCTTAAATAAAGCACGCGAAACATGAAAGCAGGACAAATAATTATATTGCTATAGAGACTTCTATACTGGAGCGATTTTTGCTCCAAATACCTTATAACAACTGTAAGTTTTTGGGGTCAGAAAGAAAATTGTTTTTCCACACTATGCCTTTGAGAGAGCAGGGTACTTGGAATCCCTGCTGCTCTGTGGTCCCAGCTTGTATCCCCACGGAACTAGCAGTAGCTAACAGTAGCAAGCAAGACTGAACAGAAACTCAGAATAAAAATTATGACAAAAAAATTCTGCTCCAGATTTCAAATCATATCCCTGAGCTGTCCACATGACACTGTGATCGGGCATCCTCATTTGAGCAGAAAGCAAAAAAAGCAAGACGGAAGGAAGCCTGGATCAAATAAACCAAGTGCAGACCTTACGGGGAGTGGGCAGAGTCCCTCGGCTTGGGACATAACCCTCAAAGGGAGAAAGGGCAAGTGGGCAAGACTAATACTATTCTCAACATCAGCATAGCAAAGGCTGTTTCATGCAGCTCTTTGAGCAAAGATAGCACTGCTTCTCTGGTAAAAAAAAAGCCTTTGTAACTAGCATTGTGAAAAAAGGGGCTCAGGGGCTACATACTTGTGCCTGGCCCTCTCATCTGCTCCATTCCCTCAATGGAGCAGGCACAAACAACCAGACAGCCTGATCCTACAGCCACAGTCTCTAATCAGCCTGGTGACAGCCGAGGGCACATGGCCTCCTTGTCAGCCCTCTAGGAACCGGAGCAAGGGTGCTGCAGGACCACACACCAGCCCTCCACCTCCTGGCAACTGCGCTGGAACAGGGGCAGGCCCTCGGAGTCCCAGCCTCAGACAGGCAACTGCTTTCTGGGGAGAACCCACGAGTGACCCATGGTGAAAGGCTTCACATCTGTTACCGTGCCTCCCAGCCCACCACATCTTTCCTTTCTCCAGGAGTCGTCTCTCAACCATTTTGGCTTCAAGATGCCCAGCCTTTTTTCTCAAACTGCTGCAATGGCAGCTTTCCATACAACTAGGAAACAAAGAAATCATTCCACTTGGAAAGCCAAAATGATTTCTGTTTCTAAAGACACTGACTTTTCCACCCAGGCTGGCAGCTTCTGAAGTGCTGGGAGATCACCAGAGTCAGCAACAGGGAATGGGGATTTCCTCACCTGTCAGAAATAGTACCCTGGCTTAGCAAAAAATAAAGGATTTTTAAAACACACTTAACTTTTCACAATTCATGCTGGATTATTCAGGGTCTTTTTTTCTTGTTTTGGTACAATTAAGTCAGTCCCATTTCCAGGCAGGCTGGTTCCAGTTGCTGCGCTTGGCCTCAGGACTGTGAATGGCTTACAGTCGCTCCACTAATTGAGACCGGCTCGTGAACAAGGGTGACCATCCTAATACATATGCCTAATTTCTGCATTTTTTCTTTTTTCCTATATTTTAATCTCGTTTTTCCCATATGTGACCTCATTTCTTTCAGTCTGTGTTTTCTTCCTCCTCGCACAAAGCTACTACGTCCCGAGTGAGATCTCCTCTTCAGCCACAACAAAAACTGAAGCTGCAACATTTCTCTCAGACCTTCTTCATCACAACCCAGCCCTGCTCTTGCAAGACATGGCAGATCAGCAGGAACCCATCAGCTGCCTCCCCTGCTTCCCTGTACCCACAGATGCTTCAGCACTGCACCACTCCCTGACCTGGGCTCTAATACCTGGGGTGCAGCAACTGCAGCTACAATGCCGGTGTATTTAATCAGAACACTGTGACTTCCCAGCCCCTCCTGGAATTTCCTGAGCACCATGACTGCAGCCTGCCCCAAGATCCCAGCTGCAGCAGGCACAGCGCCCAGCTGGGGGTCCCCAGGGTAAGCTGGGGCTGACAGGACCACGTCACCCCAGAGGAGCTTGGCGCAGAGCTCGGCACGGCGCAGCTGCGGCAGCACCACAGCGCAGCGCCCATTAGTGACGCTGCTGTGACCACCCCCAGGACATTAAGGTCTGCTGCACCATTACAGGAGACTACTTTGCAGCAACAGAAGTGAGGAGGGGAAAAATTAGACATACCAGTGAAGATGTAGCTTATTTATGGCTCAGCTTTTCGAAGTTTACTAACTAGTACAGATTAGTCATGGTTCATGTCTTTAAAGAAGTCAGTGTCATTCCATTTCTATTCTTAACCGTAAGTAATATTTTATGGTTCTGCTATTCCTCTTTTCAGACTGAAAGACATTTGTCCCATCTTGGCTTTGGGAGATGCTGTCTTCCAGCCCTCTTCATCCCTGTCTAGCGATTGTTCTGTCCTCCCTATCCTCTCCCCAGCTCCTGCTGTGCCCTTAGTCTTGGCCAGTTCTGTACACCCTCCACATCCTGGGCATGATCTTAGTCACTCTGACACCAATTCCTACTGTGCCAATGTGAAATGTACTTTCTGTCACTGACTCTCCTCTCCATCCAAGCCCATCTCTCAGCCAGCCTTGCTGACATCTCTTGCTGGGCATTCCATCATCAAACCAAACCCAATATAGCTGTAATGGACCTTGTGATCTCCCTCTGTTTGCCCAGCCTCTCCATCCCTTCTGAACAAACTTCCACCCTCGCTGCTGCCCAGGCCTATAACCTCTTCCACCATTCTTCCCAGCCTCACTCTTCCTGTAACACCACCTGACAGACCGTCAGGCGCTGTAAGTCAGTGTAATTCCACTAACTCAAATGGCATTATACCAATTTACAAGACATGAGTTTCTGTCCTGGTGCCTCTAAAAGCAAATATATTCTATTTGACAAGTAAAAACCTTCAGCCAGTTCCCTCAACATCTCCCGTATTTATTGCTGTGATCTCTTGCCCTCTGGACTCCCAGCAGCCACATTCTTTTCAAAACATGACTTCTCCTGAAATTCTTATATGTCCCTTAGCTCTGCACTGCTCCCAACCCAGAACATTCCCTTCCACTCTCCAGCCTCATCTATCTACCCATTGCCCACTCCTAAGCCAGTGCTTGGCTTCTTAAGCCTTCTGAATATAACTGAAATACTCTGCTGTGCTAACAATATTTAATTCACAGTAACAAATCATTCACTAATTCACAGATTTATTTTATGATAAAACAGAGTGAAAAAAGAATTTTTAAAAATAATTTTTAAAAAGGAAGGAGAGCCACCATGAAAGCTGAACACCAATTTCAAATTCAGACATAATTAAAAAACACATGTTTAAAACAAGGTGGGCACATCTGCAAATGTATGTACTGAATCACCAAAATTACATGAAGTGTTACGTGTTATTTGTGCCCTCCAACACCAAGCCATGTGCTATCCCAGGTAAGCTGAAAGTTTCATTACCATTTTAACACCAGTATAAATCTCTGCTTAAGCCAAACATGCCACAGTATAAAATGATGCAATGGATACCACAATAACACCCTGTGTCTTCACACTCTCTAGACCACACGGTGGAGTTTTGTAATTGCTGGAAACTTAGCACTTAGTGGATTTGACCTCACCACTGCAGCTATCTTTGTATAAATGTTTCCAGTTTATTAGAAAAAAGAGAGAGAAAAAAATCACCAAAAAACACCTTACATGTTTCGTTCAGATTAGTATCTATTAAAAAAAAAAAAAAAAAAAAGCACTTTCCAAAAAGTAGAATAGCACCTGCATTTAGGGTTTTCCACAGCTGGAGGGCTGCAAGAACATGGAGGCAAGATCAGGTCTTTAATGAGAGTACTAAGGACTTCACCATATGCACCATGCCAAAATGATAAAATGTTAATGAAGTGAAAGTATATTAGTGAATTATTAAAATTTCATTCCTCTCTGCAAAGCACAGAGTAAGAAAAACACAGTGAAGATAATGATAAAAATAGGATCAAAACATTTGGATCCCTTCACCACCTCCAACATAAAAGCTTTACAAAATCTGGTGTTAAAATTAACATATTAATTGAGTAGCTTCTACAAATGATCTACTGTAAAACCCAGTTCAAAACAAGTTGGAGTTGGGGGTAAAATGAGACACCATTCAGTTAAATCTAGGTGGGTCAGACCTACAGCTTCCTCCCATCTCTAATAACCTCTCATAACCCCTCTAATGCCTCTGCTCCTCTCCACAGCAAGCCCAACCAGCAATTAAATTGTCCACAGGAAGATCTCACTGAGGGCAGTAACAGTGAGCAGGGCTCTCCATGGATGGGTTGGGGAGTTCGTGTCTGTGTGCTACTCCAGAAGTTTTGCCCAGGGAAAAGTTTAGCCTCACTATGAAGCCCAAGAGATAAACCATAAAGCAGCTCTGTAGCAGGGTCCTGCAGAGGTGCCAGGGGTGGAGAGGAGAGTCTTGGTGAGCCTGGGACCGGAGGCAGGGCCACAGGAGACATGAGGCCATAGCTTTCAGTGGGGCAGGCAAAGGTCTGGCAGAGAGTTACACTAAAAGGAACAAAGGTTTTGCCACATAGTATAAAAGAAGCAATTTCCAAGGAAGCTGCCATTCTGTAAAATGCTTTCCAGGGTTTAGCTTGGATTGCCTGGTACATAAAGTCCTGTCTGTTAGGAAGTCTGGAGTGTTCTCCTTGCAACAAAAGTAAACGTGCCCAGACATCACGGTGAGCGGGCTCTGTCAGCAAGCTGGTGGCAGGTAAGCTGTTTGCCATTAGGATCCCTCTAGGGAATCTCACACTTCACCTGAGCAAACAGTTCAGTGCAGAGTCCCACAACAACTCAGAACATGGGAGATGGGCAAAGGAAGAAATTGGTGTAGGCCAAATGCATCCCATTCCTGGAATAATACCTGTCTTTATTTGGCTTTAATCTATTTTCAGTAAAAGGTAAAACATTCAGTGATGGAAATCTCATTGTATCAGCTAACATTGATATAAATTTCTGATAGTGTTGCAAAAAAACCCAAAATCCCAGTGTCAAACACCTAGGCAGATCTTTCCATTCAGTGGCACCTACCAAGCCTGATGAGAGGTCACAGCCTTGCCATCTGCCTGTCCTGCAGTCAGTGCAGACACAGAGAAAACCATCTCCAGCAGACTCTTAGACTACAGACAAGAGAAATAAAAGAGCAACAAAATACTGTCTAACATAATAAATAGAAGCTTTGCCTACAGTAGACTTAGTCTGCCTGATTTTTGCAGATATGATAGAATAGATGCACTTTATGGAGAGTTTTCTAAGAGCACAATGTGTCCCTTATATACCTCCCTAAGAGTGGTGGGGCAAAACTGATCCCCAGCAAGCAAGTGACCACCAGTGCCTGGGCTAATGTGAGGGTGGTCCTACACAACCCACTAAAAGTTGTGTGTGCAGCCATGGTGAGTTTCAGCCATTCCCCAGGCCCCCTTCACTGGCCACCTCCACAGCAGGGCTATCCCACTGCTCTGTGTCCATCCTCACAGGGAACAAATGGCACACAGGGAGCCTCACTCCTTCATGGGCTACACTGACACCCAAGGGACAAACTTTTGGCTTGACAACCAGCTTCAGTTCAGAACAGCTGTAAGTCCTAAGGATGCTAAAGGCACCTAAAGTCTCAGAGTTTAGGGAGGGCTTGAGTTGCTGTCATGCTTGGCAGCCCAACTTGAGGCATTTTAAATCGAGCAGAATTTCCAAAACTCTAGAAGAGAATCACTTCCCAAAAACTGCCCTGCCTTGCAGAGCTTCAGGCTGGTTTCCCAGAATCTGCTGATCACTTCTGAAAATACACAGCTGTAATTTTACACTTAACTGAAACACTACTCTGTTGGAGTCCTTTTTTTTTTCTTTTTTCATTATTTTGTTACAATTTTACTTTGGCTTGGTCAGGAGAGAAGGTAACAAGGCAAATGAAGTTTCATTACAAATATGTCAAAATTATGGCCAAAGTCACACTGCATTGTGTTACATCTAACGCCATGAACCGGCAAATTCCAGCATCAACCACGATAGTCCTGTTTCAGTCTAGTTGAGGCTTCCAGACAGCCCTGGTAGCTTCTCCTGCCAGGAACAGCTCCTAACACCAAGACATCTTCTACAATCTAAAACCACGACTTAAACCTATTCAGCATGCCAGGCAGCTTCTTACAAATTTATGTAAGTTTTCCATGTTTCCCCCTCAAAACCGTCTGCAAAGCCTAACACCATAAAAACCCTGTTGTGAGCTGTCATCAGAGCAATGTTTATTTCCCTGAGCCTCCTTGCTTATGAGAACACACAGACCCAATCCACAGCCCTCACCTTTGCTCTGGACCTTCATCCAAATCCATGTCTAATCTTACAAGCCTCCAACCTGGCATCCCAGCCATGCTGGGCAGAGACCAGAAAACGACTGGCATTTTCTGGAACCATTGCTTATATTCTCACCGCCAGCCCCACATCCCAAACCACATACACACCACACTGGTGCATTAGCATGAGTACGCCTGGGAAACGCAAACATATTTTCAAAGTTTTAATCCATTAGCAATTGCTAATTAAGGGGCAATTAATTTGACTCCCAGCTTTGCTCTTAATTTGCTTTGCAACTTTGTGCAGTCCACGTGAAATGCTACGTTTCAGCTTCCTATGCTCCCACGACTTCTGTGGATATTAGAACATTAATTTCTGTAAAGTGATTTATGATCCATGATGAAAGGCAGTTCAGAACTGTAAGAACTGCTCCTATTAGTAAAATAACTGGTGCATTTTTTGATCTTTCATTTTAATGGGGGAAGAAAAAGAAAAGCCTAGCTGAGTATCAGCAGTGAGGCTCAAAAGGTAAAAATTGCAAATTGGACACATCTGAAAACATAGCCCAGAGAGGCTGGTGGGGTGGTTTTTTATAACAACAAAAAATGACAGGACAACACAAGCATTTAACTTCTTGCATTTCCCTTGGGAATGCCTGACATCATAAAACTTTCACAAACTGGAACAATTAGAGATAAATAAAGTAGCACAGACACGGAGGCTGATGAAGGGTCAACCTAGAAGATACCTAATCCAGCTCATTTCCTTCAATGTGTAAAAACAAGTAACCGACACGTTTCCTGCCCATGAACCTTCCTGCTGATAACGGTGCTCCCAACAACAGGAAATTCGCCTCTAGAAGCAAAAGCACACTTTCACTACCAAGCCAAACTTTCTGCATCTGAACTCCACAGCAATTAAAAGCAGCATCTGTCTGATCAGAAGTGAGCTGGATTAAACAACTGCCTGATTCCCTAAGCCTCTTCCCAACACAGAGAGGGGGGTTCCACCTCCTGCACCCTGGTGCCAGCCCAGCTGCCAACAGGGATTCCTCAATCAGAAGCAGGCACTGCTTCCTCTGGCTCTAGCATCCCTTCAGCCTGCTCTGCCTGCAACCAAATTTTTAAGTCAGACCTTGGGTTTTTTGGACAGCAAGATCCAAGGGTGTGGGTAAAGAGGCTACCGATCATCTTCACCTCAGTCTCTTGCAAGATTTACTGCTAGATCTGCAAGACCTGATCACCAGTCTCTGGTTCTCTAAAGAAATAATAATGCAAAAAGTGTAATATGCAAGCAAACCAGTCATTTAAGGTTTCGAAGTGATGATTTGTACAGTGGGTGAACCACTAAAGTGCTATTTCTCAGCTTGGTCACTACAAAATGAAGATTAAAGAGAGCAACAAAAGGAAATGTTTTAGAGAAAATGCAGCGAATACTCAAAGGCATCTCTCTATCACAAACATCAGAAATCAACGAGTGCTGCTCAAGAAAATAAGCAAAAACATTAACACCTTTCTTGTGAGTTTGCTGTGAAATAGCTCTCTCCTGCTTCAAAAGCAAAATAGCTCCCTCCTTTTCACACACAATAAACTTTCAATAGTCCAGCGAAGTAAAACTTCAATTTACAACAAAAATAGTCTGATTTTCTCATGCTGCATTCAGCAGCAATGAAGTATATTTTATTCTCATATCTCTGCTTTTCTCCTCATACCATGCTATCACAGAACTCTTTTTTTTTTTTTTTAAGCATTTCAAAGGGTTTCTCAGAGTCATTTGCCACCTTTTCTTTTTTTAATAATAGGTGAGGCAGATGCATGAAATGGCCTTAATATGCAGGTCCAAATCATTACATTTAATATAACTTCACAATACAAAAGAACAGAGAGAGATCATTCCCCACTTTATTTCCCAGGTCCACAGATGCCCATGGAAAGAAACACGGCCTGATCATTCCATTATAAAAAAGTCATCCCTTGTTACTTTTGCCTTTTAAGCCCCATGATCCTTCTGCTTTGAGCCTTTTCTCAGGCTCCCCAGCAGCAGGCCAGGCTGGGGCAGGACACCAGTGGGCATGGGGCAGGTGGCTGCATCTCCTCAACTCCTCCTCGGGCGGAAAGTGTGGGACAACGTCCAGGGAGGAGAGAGGGAGGCGGCGGTGCAGGGTTTTATTGTAAAATGACCTTGATTTGACAGGCATGTTCTCAGGTTTCAACAGATGCTGTGGGAAAGGCAACAACAGCCAAGGCGGTCTGCAGGCATTTCTGATGATATGCAGACTTTTTTCTTCTGCCTATTTTTTTTTTAAATACATGGGGGGGGGGGGGGGGGGGGGGGGGAGAGTCTGCTCAGTTTCCATGACAACAGTGTCTCCACTTGTCTGTTATTAGATACCATCCGCTTCCTGTGTCTAAATTTTTAAACCAATCAGAAAAGTGTTTATAGATTTTGTAGCTCCTGGGACAGTCCCTCTCCTTCAAGAGAGCTACTTTAATGACACGTAACGCTCCGGCAGCCAGGGCTGCGAGGCCTCATATTTTCGGCTGCAAAGTGATCACAGTTTACGCTGTTTACCGGCATGATTCATGGGCTGTGCCAGAGAAAACTGGGGCTTTGCTGCCCGATTTACTGTGCCCTTAACAGACGTTACCACGTCAGATTGTTTAAAAAACCACACAAACTCATTTTCATTGTTTGCCGATTTTTGTTTCTGAATCATCCCATGAAACAGCAGGCTCTGTCCCTGCGTGACACGCGATTGCCTCGGCGAGGCCGTTATCCCACCGGAGTGTCGGTCCGCCCTGACGGAAACGGATTCACGGTACAACATCGCCTGCTGCAATTAAAGTTTCGGCAAACTGGGCTCTAAGAGCAGCCGCACTGTAACTGTGCGAGCAGATTTACACAGGCATATTTTTTACAATGTAAATAATACCTGGCCGCATCACAGTCGGCAAGTCAATAAGGAAATCCTTCTCCAGGGCGCAGGGAGACTCGCATACATTGTGAAGGAATTAACACACGATAAGTCCAGTTAAGTGAAGAGCCGGCACCGAAGACCGACAAGCAACGGGGAGCTGTTGTGAGAAGAGGAAAATCCCTTTCCCGGCGGCTCTGACAGACCAAGGCTACCGGAGGAGGATGCCCTTCAGGCGGGTGTGCAGGCACAGACGGAGCCCGGGAAGTACCGAGCGGCTTCTTCCCGGGCGGGGATCCAAGAGCCGTCGGCACGCAGGAACAAAAGGGAGCGGTGGGGGGGCTGTCCGCCGCCGGCTGCGCCGCTGCCCCACCAGCGCCCGCCGAGTCGGGGCCGGAGCCCACGGGCCGCGCTTGTCGGGGGCACAGCCCGCCCGGGATGCGACCCGGCAGCCGCCCCGCACGCGGCTCCGGCTCGCCCCAGGGCGCCCTTCCCTTCCCCACCGCCCGTCGCCGGCGAGGCTGCTCGGCGGCGGGACGGCGGCAGCAGCGCGGGGCAGCCCCCACTAACGCCCCGGGGCGGCGCCGCAGCTCGCCCTCGGCAGCCGCCGGCCCAGAGGCCCCAAAAGTTTGGCCGCGGCTCCCCGGCCCGGGAGGGACGGGGCGCGGCAACAGCGGCGAGCCCGGGCGGGCGGACACCCGCGCACGCTCCCGATGACACCGCGAAACGCCCCCGCCGTTACCTCTGTCCGCGTCCCGGGCTCCCGCGCCGCCGCGGGGTGGTGGGCGTTCCCCGCGGCCGCCCCGCTCCGCGCCCCGCGGCGGGAGGCAGCCGGAGGCAGCCGCAGCCCGCGCCGCCGCTGCCGCCCCCACCCCGCCCCCGGCGGCGGCGCCGCGCCCCGCCGGGCCCTAGCGCCGCCCGCCCGCCCCGCCCCGCCGAGCCGTCTCCCGGAGCTGGCGGCTGGTGACCGCGCCGGGCTTCCCCGAAGGAAACTTCGGGAGCGGGAAGCTGGCGGGGAGGGGCTGGGAGGTGCTGCTCACTCGAGGGTGTTTTCCTGCCGGTGTGCGGGGATGCAGCAGGCTCGAGCGGAGGATGCAGGTCCCACGCTTTCCATCCCTTTTCCTTCAGGAGAACCCTCTTGGATCCGCTGTCCCAACGGGGCCGGGCCTGCCCGGCCCGTCCGCCCGTCGCGGCACAAGCCCCGGTGAGTGCCCACACGCCTCGGCCGCCTTCTCTGGCCGTCGCGTTGCGACTGGGAACGGGCTTCGTGCCACCGGAGCCAGGCTTTTACACCTTGAAAAACGAGACATGCGAAACTAAAACTGTTCTTTTTTACCATCATACTCGCCGGGAGCCTCAGCCTGACACCTCCTTGCATCGTATTCACGGCTGAAAACAGAGAAACCTCTCCACGCCAGAAGAGCCTGCAATGCCAAGGCTGCACCCGCCTCCTTCTGCCCGCTCCTGTGCCCCTTTTCTGTCCTCCACCCCAGCCTCCTCCTGCTGCTTGTCCTGCCTTGCTGCCGTGAAAGCGGCTGATGGGGAGCTTTGGGCTGAACAGAGGCCCGTCTGCAAGTGCAAAGGCTGCCAGATCTCAGAGGGAGCTGGTGCCATCAGCAGTGCCACACGCCTCGAGACTGTCAAGCCTGAAATGGGAATTTAATTATTAATTTTAAGTTAGCTTGTCTGTAGAACAACAACTTAAGGTATATACAATTGCTGAAGTGATCACAGGAAAAACCTGTCTTATCCTTTTAGATTTATTTTATCATAATGTGGGAATGGCTGGTTCAGGATGGGATGAGATTTTTTCTTTCCTGGACACAAAGCTTGGACATAGGATGGAATGTCCAGCTGAATCCTCCCAATTCTTTTTCCTGCCTATCCAAACTCCGCTACTCTACAGGACTGCCGACCCTACATCAACGTGCTTTGCTTGTGGAGACCCAAATTTTGCACCAGCATGTTGCACAACAATGTACAAAAAGTATCAACTCTGAATTTTGATGACAAGATTTGAAAAAAGAAAAGGAATGGGGTTTTCTATCTGTATCAAATATAGCTTTACTAGGAAATGGAAAATTGTTCCTCTGCCCTTTTTTATTGCTGTCTCCAATTTGATTTTGAAAAGCCAGTATAGGTTTGGAGTAGCAGCAGTCTTTCCATTTGTTGGAATGGAACTTGCTAGCATGAAACTTCTCCCTGTCCCCGTCTTGGTCCTAGTTATATCCCTGAGCATTGCTTGTCTGTGCAGATGGCAAAACCTCCTGTGGATGCTCGCCTCTTCAATGGATGGATGGGCTCAGTTTATTCCAAAGTGACTATAAAACCTTGGGGTTTCCTGAGCAAAGTTACAGTTTTCATTTTGTAGGTGGTTTTGGTGACACAGAGACAGAAACAATCCCATCCCACAGGATTCCTGTGTAAGGCACACAGGTTCCTCATTTAGTTCAGTTGAAAGTTTTCTACTGACTGCTCTGCAAAAGCTCTGCAAAATTTTCAAAGACTGTGTCAGGATAGATCAGCCTGGCTTGGTGAATGCCCTTACAGAAAAGCACTGACAAAAATCAGAAGGCGTGGAATGAACCCAACCCCAGTTTCCTCTTCCAGGGTTGTTTCCTGGTTCAGAGGGATAACCATTGGAGTGATAGCCACTGGAGAAGCTCTCAAAGTAGAAATGCCTGATTTAGTTTTAGTGACAACATGCCAAGAGTAGCTGAACATTTGGGCTCAACTATTGATGCAGCTAGAGCTGGGGACCCTGGACACCATGTTAATAACAAGATTTCTAATAATTGTTTTTTAAAATGTAGATACTTGTTTGCAATGTCATCATATAAGGAAATCTCACAGATGCCAACAGAGATTCCATGGAGGGTAAAATCCTGGCCCCACTGAAGTAATGCCCAAGTCTTGTAATGAACCTGGATACTACAGGTGCTGATAATCCTCTCAGGGCTACTTGTTTGTATCCAACAATACAAACAAGGCGTCTTTTCCTGTGCTTAGCTAGTAACTCTAAGGCAGATATTTTTCCTAATGAAATCAGTTTTAACATTTCTTTGTTCTTTGATCAGATTATCTGAATTACTTTGTGCCTGCATCTATGCTCACCACAGCCATTTGAAACCTCAGCCTAAGTTCCTTCAAAATTTAGCCACAAGTACATGCATTTCTCTTCTTCTGTTGTTTGCTTTCAGTGATGCAAGCTTCATTATTCTTTCATTTCTTCCTCCTTCCTCCCACTCATGTATTTGAGGCTTTCTTACATGCTTTGTAGCTCTACTTCCCACCTCCTCCTCATTTAGATCTTTCCAAAAGAAACGAGTGTTTTAGAAGACCTACATTTGCAAGGGAAAAATATTAATAGTGGAAATTTTCTCAGAGATGCCTTTTTCCTATGCCTGCAAGTGCATCTTGTCTCTCTGTATCAATCCAAGCAATGTTAACTCTCCCATGTAGAGGCTGCTTTGTTATCACTATCTGCCGGATTAAATTAATGGAGATGAAATTCTTACCTCCCTCCAAACTGGGGAGAATTTATGATTTATGCTGTAGAAGTTTTCTGATGTCCACATCAGTTCATTTTATTTAATTTTCCTTGGAATGTGTCATTAAGCCGTGTTCTCCTGGAGAGTCTGTAAATCCAAGCTCACCGGCTAACAGCTCCTGGGTTATTTCAGTCTCTTGGCCCAAGTTTGCAGCCCCCAGAGCAGCCTCAAGGCACAGGTGACTCTTCTCCTACCTCAGGAAAAAATTTCTCTGCTGCCTCCTCTCTGCTGCCGGCACAATGTGGCGCTTGCTCCAGGGTCTAACAGATGAGTGGCCCTTTGCCACAGGGATTCCTCTTGGGAAGGGCTCCAGTCTCACAGGGGAGGCAGCTCAAAAGGACCTTGACTGCATCTACTGAGTAGCTCTAAGTCCATCTATAAAATCCCTTGTTCCTCTTCAAGGTCTTGCTGTAGCAAGATGTGATTATTTATCAAGGAGTGGAGCTAGGTGTTGCATGAGATGTGAACAGTGCTCCTGTTTGTGCCCTGCCACACAACTCCATTGTGTTATGTTGATACCCATTCCGGTTTTTTACTTCCAAATTTTTTATCAAGACTGGTATATGTGGGGAGCTCCCAGGACAGGTGGTGTGACTAATGGGGGCCACATGAAATTGAGCATAACTGTGATAGGAGATTGGTCACCATTCAACTGCTCACTTGTCATCTCCAAAATGTCATTTTGTAGCTGTGCTGTTTACCCTGCTTGTTTCTTGAACTTGTTTGGTCTCTTCATTTGAAAACAATGATTGAAATGCCAGTGCTTTAAGCTAGATCATGTTTTCAAGGGCAGGACTCAGTGACTTTTTTCCAGTTACCCATTTTCCATTCATATCTGACATTGCAAAACCAGAAGACAAATAGATAAAAAAATCCACCTAACTTTTCAGGTGTATCTAATATACCCAGTGGCTCAGGTTTGTTGCATGTCTGATTTGAGGTATAATTTCCACAGGATAAATACCTGTGCGGTTCCAGGTCAATTTGCTGTTGTGTCTCAGATGCACAGGGCACACAGCCCAGACTCTGCACTGGAACACAGTTGCCACTGCTGTAGACCCATCACTCTACCACATAAGGCTGAGCCCCATCAAAGTAAAGAAACACAGGGAGATTACAGTAATGCCATTCTCTCTTTCATGCTGCTGAATCAAGTCCCACTCGCCTTCCCCTTGAACAGCCAGTGAGACCTTTTATGGTCACATAGGGGTACTTAATTATGCACATATATGTTGTTTTGTACTACTTTAGTAACAGTGTAAGAGTTGAGCAATAGATTTAATTTTATGATCCAAAAGGAAAAAACTCAGGTTCTCTAGTGGACAGTGAAACTGGAGTTTTCTTCGCTTCCTTATTTTATTTTTGTTAATACCACCATTAAACTTTGAATTATCCTGCAAGTATTAAGGCTCATTAGCTTTGTTTCAGCTTGTACTTTGTGTTAATGGGACAGCTTTTTTTGTAATGAATATGAATCTCTTGAATGCTAAGGCTTAATTGTTTAATAAAAGTCATTAGTAGAACTATATGTAAGGACTTAAAGGTGATGGTCTTATGGTTACTGCTATATCTCTGGTTGCCAGTGATCTTTCTGGCTCGCCTTCTGCTGATTCCCACATACTGTACTAAACACAAGCTCCAGCCTACGAACCCCATGCATTTTCCAAGCTCAGACACATACATGAGAAGAGAGACCTTCAGCCTTCCTGCATGACAGAAACATTTTTAACACAGAAGAGCCACTTAACCAATGAAATAAAGCATGTTGGTTAAAAAATATTTCACATGCACTTTTTCTTGTATACTTGCCAACATCTACTAAATTAAACATCTACAGATCTGAGCACTTCCAACCCCTTTTGGAATCCTGCTCACAAACATGTCTAAGTGCTCCCCTGTAAATTCTCTGGGGTCTTTCATGTCTTGCTTTGCAGGCGCCCACATTTCTCCCAGGAAAATCTCTCCAGTGAGCCTAACAGGGCCCAGCCAAAAAATCACAGTGAGGAGCACTTGCTTTGTTTCCCAAGTGTTTCCTCAAAAATGTATGCCTGGATCCATCTTCTCTCTCCTGGGTGCATGTCTTGACAATCCAGCTATTGAAGTAGCTCAATGTATGCACACAATAAACATGTCAACACATCACATTCATAAATTATTACAGGCAATACCAAATCTGCCACAAAGATTTTTTCAACTTGAAGCTGTAGAAGAGGATCTTCAGTGGCAGAAATCCTGAAAAACTAACTGTGAAAAATAAGGTTATGTGTTAATCTCATGTAACTAGGATACAAGACAGCATATGCTTTATGGTTAAAAAACCTGATAAGTATTGAGAAGCAGAATTCAGAATAATATAAAACCACCAGAAAACATTTATGATGTTGTTCTGCTACTTCCAAAGTTAATCCTATCTTCTCTGAAGGAATCATTAGGAAGCAAGGTAGTCTTCAATGTTTTGTAAAATTAGTTTTTCTTTTCAATTCTTTGATCAGTCATCCTGGAATTTACTCAGCAGTTACAGGTTTGGTTGCAACCACAAAAATTCAGTCAGTTTTTCTGGCTGTTCTAGATCTAGCCTGAGACAGGGATGTTCACTATACCTCCTCAATTCACATCAGCATGTTTCCCAGGCCTTTTCCCTTCTCTCCCTTCTTTGGTTCTCCCACTTCTCATCCTTTTCAGTGTGGCACCCTCTGCCCTCCCACCATGCTGCTGAGCACAGGGAGTTGCACTTTCCTACATCTGATTTGGGAAGGGTTAAAGGTTTTGCTCCCTGGTGTAGCTCTGCTCTGCCTCTGAAGTGACACTGCTGAACCACCATCATGCTCTGTGTGACAGCACCAGCCTCCTTCAGCAAAAGGTAACCCTGCTCAGCACAGACCACCTCTTCAGGTGGCTCAAACAAATAGAGATGGGTTAAAAATACAGAGCATCCCAATTTGCTGTGGCTAAGGAACAGTCAGAAAGTGCTATGATGCCACTCCAAGTGCCTTTGGTAACTGTCCTGACTGATCTCCCAGAGCTCTTTGCCAGATCAGCAAATTCAGCCACTCCATCCCCAAATCTGCTTCAGAGGTTTTGGGCTGCCACAGTGTCTCAGACCTGGGTAGAACAACAAATGCATTAAAGTCAAAAGAGTGAAAAGCAGACCATTAATCTCTTAATCTCTATTACTTTGGGATTTGTCACAACCTGGGGCTTTATCTGCCATGATGGCTGTTCCTGACAGATTCCCAAGACATGGCTTGGGCAAATGATGTCAATTTTAGCCCTACTGGTGCCCAGGGCTGCGGAGGAGGAGCTTCAGGTCTGCTCTGGTACTGTGCTAATTTGCTGTGTGCCATTGAAGTTAAGCATTCGTCCTGCAAGCCTGTGATTTGAAATTCCCATGTAACTTCATCTGGCTTCGAGTTTCCCCAGGTATGTAGATCTGGCTTCTTCCAGCAATGCTTTTAGAATGAACCATACACTGGCCTTCATTGCAGCTCTCACCAATCAGCCATTTTAATTATGGCAGATATTTTTTCCCAGCATCTTAGTTATTTCACTGGCTTTCAAGTTCTAAGATGAGTGGCATCTAATTATCTGGGTCTCTTTTTTTTTGCTTCTGCTTCTGATACTGTCTTGTCTTTCATATATGTAAAGGCTAAATGAATAAGAAAGAGATTTTTATCACTATTCTATTAGTTCAGTATGCCAGCCACATATTCAATACTTTTCAGGTGCTGATACCTGTGTCAAAATGAAGGAACTGCAAGTAAACAACATGGTGGTAACAAACAATAAAATACAGTGTGGACTTGTGGGTTCCTAATTTTTGTCTTGAGGTTTGATTCAGGTTAATCCTCCCTCTCATTGCCTGCAACAGTTCCTGTCCTACTCACATCCCAATGGCTCTGGCTATGTAACAGCTGCTGCATTTTGTGTCTTCACCTTGTTTTTTCTCAAGAGGAAAAGCTCACAGATACTAGCCCCTGTACCTGTTACAAGCAGTAGGGCTGGAGTATTGTACAACAAAAACAAAACCTCCACATTTTATTGGGATGAATCAAAGACAGTGATCATGTTGTCTTGTAAATTAGCTTTATGTGCATCTTGTTAAGAAATATATGTCATAATAACATGGTTAATCAGGAAACAGAATTTCTTCTGCCAATTTTTTGCTTTTCTCACTTAAATGTTTATGCTGCAAGGTTAGCCCATCTGGTTTAAATTGTAGTATGGAAATCACAAGATCTACCCACCATTCCCTGACTTGTAATCCTGGAAAAGACTGGAAGTAGTTTGGCGACATGTTCCCCTGCTTCTTGTAGACACAAATCTCCACCTTCAGAGTAGATTGCAGCAGACAACAGAATAATTTCAAGACATAGATCCAAGGCACAAAATGGGCAGCTGATTCAGGTTCCTAATAAGTCAGTAGTTGGTGTTCATGTTGAGGTTCAGGCTCTTATAAATTAAGTAGGAATTAGCTGTTACATTCAAGCCCAAACTTGGACACCACAACCCCATGAACTTCAGCAGTCACCTGGATATCTGGATGTGTTCTCCAAGCATTTTGCCCTAGATTGGAAGTGTTAATAGTCTGGTTCCTTCCATACTCTGCTGAATACAAATGCAAATGGATGCTTCGTGTGTGGCTATTGCAGAATTATTTGTTGCATGGTGTTGTGTGGTGATGGGCTCAGCACCATTAATGTACTATCTCTCAAAATTTATGAAATCAGGGAAACATTATTGTCTCCATTTTATAGGTGAGGCAGGAATATGCAAAAAGACTCAATCACACAGAGAGGCTTAATTCATCTGGGAGCTGAGTCCTCCATGAGTGCTGCAACAGCAGAGCCAGCCATTCCCTTGCTGAATTCAATGTGACAGGCTGCTACTGATATCTGATACCTAAACAGCACTCTCCTTGCAGAGTTCCCAAATCCCTTCACAAAAATGGCTAAATAGCTCTCTTCCCAATTTGCAAGTGGAAAATGGAAAAACACGAAGAAATCCCTATGAAGGCTTCTTACCCACTGCAGTGAATTCCTGAGTCAAGAGAAGGAGCAGGTTTGTGAAATGCTTTGAGACAGCTGCTAGGACATTTACCAAATTTTAAGGCAGGACTAGATACAGTTGCTGTTTGTTCATAAACTGTCACAGGATGCTATGTCTAACCACAGTGGAAACTTAAGAAATACCCATGTGTCCTTGGCTGGTCAGCAGCAGGATGGCTTGGACATGCCAGGATGACAAAGCACTGTATGCTGGCCTGCTTCAACCACTCTGGATACAGCCAGTCACGTGGAACCGTGGAAGCGATAAGGGCTTTGAAGCTATCTGCCTGACTTATGTAGGGTGTGGAGCAAGTTGTCATTTAGCCTCTTTCAGATAACTGATTTGACCACTGGTTTTCATTACTAAGTAACCATCAAGATAAACAGAGATTTACTGCTTTTAAGGCAATGAGGCAAGTGATGCACACTTCACATACCAAGGCAGACATCAATAGTACTTCCAGTAACACCTGGGGCTTTTATTGGTGGATAGGACGGAAACAGATTTGGAGATTTGAACTCCTGCCTGCTTTAAGAGACAGCATATTCAGAGGCAGGAACATCACAGCTTGGATCTTTCTCTATGGTGGGTCATCTCAGAATGTGGGACACAGTTTTTTCTCTCTTCTGCCATTAATATATGTCTGGACTGCTGCCACTGACACCACACGTGTCCTTGTCACTTGAGAGATATCAGTGTCCCTGTGCTTGGGAAAGGAGCACAGCCTTGGAACAGGTGGGGAGGGCCTTGAGGGGCTGGTGGTGGTTCTTACACTGTGCAACTGCAGACAGAGAGTGGAGGCTGGGGTAGCAAAGAGATGGTAGGGTCCTGACGGTGGAGCATCCACCCCTCTGTGTCTGCACCCAAACACTGGGGATAATAACAATTTTCAGCATTTTCCCTCACAACTCTCAAGAGCAAGTGAGACCATTGTTTAGACTAGGCAAGATAATGCTACAATAAAATATTTGAAACAACAGAGGAAAATATGAATGCTACTGGAGACAGGAGGCCACAGCCTGTGAATTCCAGCCAGCAGGTCCTGGCACTTATTCACTTGTGAAATTTGGTTCTGTATCTGTTCTGTCACTACTGGAAAACGAGGTTATGACCCTCAAACTTGGGAGGCACAAACTCTGCTGCAGACTCTTTGAGACCCTGGGGTGGATGTATGGCCTCTTGCTGGTTCAGTCTTCTCCTGTGAAATGGGGATAACAGTTCTTCCTTACTTCACAGAGCCTCTGCAGAGATAAATGTTAACAAGTGTGAAGCCCTCAGCTACCAAAATGATGAAGTCCACTAAAGGGCAGTAAATAGAGCAGAAGACTAAGTGCTGTGTGAGGAGGCTGGTTAGCCTGCATTGCTGTGGAATTCAGCAGACACTGGCTGCTCACTGGCTCTGACATACAGTGTGGTTACCACCTTCTCCAATACCAGGATTCTAGCCACAAGTCACCAGAAACTTCACAGCCACCCCAGAACATCTGGTGCCTGGCATCAGCTGTCAAAAGGTTTTAGCCCCAAGCCCCTCTTTCAGCTATGCTCAGATTTTGCAGGGGCAGGTGTGGAGATTGCAGATAGCACCTCCAAGCCTGCTGTACCATTGGATGTCTCATGCATCTACTGAGAAACACTTGTGCAACTACTTGTTTTACAGTATCTGTTCAGAATACCTGGACTTATGGTTGTTGTGGGAACTGTAACTGAATTTCCTGACTTCGGTGCAGAGAAAAATCTCTGCACAGAGTAACATGGTCCAGCTGAGAGTGGGGCAGGGCTGTGGAGTTGGTGTTAGCATTAGGCATGGTCAGGAGGTTGGTGCTGTGTGCCTGCTGAAGCTAGAATTGGACTTAGATGATTTTGCCCAGCAAGCATGCCTTCCAGCCATGCAGTCCTCTGTTCTCAAGTGTTGCTTGCTGCCTCACTTCTGCAGGAACACTGCTGTCTCAGAGGCTCATCCTCACCAGAAAGGTGGATTACAGCAAGATCTTTTGCTTTTGACAGTAACCAAAGATGTAAGAACCACCACTGGACAACAACATCCAGCTACATTTCCTGGAAATGTCTATTCCTGGAAAATTCAGTGTGTTGAATAACAGTGCAGCTCTATACTGAAATATGAAGGACTTGGCCTAAAGATCCATCTGAAAAATGCCTGTTAGCTAGCGCAGGCTGGGTTGCTTCAGGTAAAAATCAGAAATGCAGCAAAATTCTTACTCTTCAGAAAGAGGTTTTCTGAGCCCCAGGTACAGAACATTTCTGACTAGGGTAGTTCAGGAGTCAGGGGCTCAGGGGAAGTCAGGCTCAGGGAAAGCATCCTGCCTGCACAGCTCTGGAGGTGCTGCTCGTGCCATGGTGAGCGATGGCTCTTGACCATCTGTGTGCTGCAGTTCCCTGTGCTAATGAAGACAGGAGGACATCACTGAGGAAAATACTGCTCCTGCACTCTTATACACATGTGCAAGGTACATATGGTGCTGCTGTGGTTTTAATTCACTTCCTGTGCATTAGAATGTCTGAGGATGGCTATACTGGAGGATATACTGGCATTGTGCTTGCCAGAGGGAGAAACAGAACAGTTCACTCAAGGATGCAAAGATAGGAAACAGCAGAGAGTTCAAGGTTCTGCACTTCTCACTGAACTTCCTTCTCTGGACAGTGTTTCAGCTCCACAAACACACCTCCTCAGGCTTCCCCATCCAAGAAGTGTCCTCCATATAACTTCCTTGCATCTGAATTAGCAGTTTAAAATATTCAGATATGCCTCCCACTTTTTTTTTTTTCCTCTCTTTTCCGCTGATCCTAGAAATACAGATAACGTCCCTCCGCAGGCAGGCTTATCAGGCAGGAGTGTTTGGGTGAGCTGTGAAAAGCAGCACATTCACTAGTTGTTAGAAAAATCCCCTAATGCTTGCATAGCATTGTTCCGAGGTGTGTAAAGACACACACATATGTTATGGCTCATTACGGGAAACGCACCAAAAAGAGCAGTTACACACAGACACTGCATTTAAAGCCATTTGCTGCAGGATTTTCAAGAAAAAATTGAATGGGAAATTTACTCACAGAGAGCAGGCTTTGCTTTGAAAACAGGCTTGCTGAGCTCAGCCTAAGCAATGTGGGATCAAGGTCTCAATTCTCGGCAGGAGGGACCTCAGGCTCTTGTCCTGTACGAGATGCAGGGATCAGAGAACGGCAGCACAGCAGAGGAAGGCGATGC
Organism: Brachypodius melanocephalos; assembly: GCA_013398615.1. Lineage (NCBI taxonomy): Eukaryota > Metazoa > Chordata > Aves > Passeriformes > Pycnonotidae > Brachypodius > Brachypodius melanocephalos. The sequence continues at coordinate 33,221,459 of VZSR01000520.1, forward strand.
TCTGACATGTCCTGCTGCCAGTGGCCCGACAGCCATTTCAGCCAGAGGCTCTGCCCAGCCCGTCACTGCCCCGGCATGGGGCTCTGAGCAGATGCTTTGGAGCCCATCCCCAGGTCAGTCCCTGCCCAAGGTTCTGCCGGAAGAAATGCTCAGGCTTCGCCGCAGCTCAGGCTGTCAAAGCCACTTGACCCTGGCAGCAAAGGTCACCTGAGTGCTCTGCCATGTCTCCAAGACCTGGAAAGGGGAGGCGACATCAAGAAAATAGTGCCACAGGCAAAGGAGCAGGAAGACAGCTGTGATCTGAGGACAAGATTGTCAATTCCGTTTCTTCCCTGCTCCACGTCCTGCACAAGTAATGAAATGAAGGGGACATAGGGACATCAAAGAAATCTGAATTATGTCACCACCACGTCCCAAACATACTAAATGCTTTCTGGAAGAAACCTCTTGGGAGGTAAAATCAGCAAGCCATTAATAAAGCTATAAAGGGAGAAAACTTTCCTCAGGAAGCAGAAAACACAGAGTCCTCAGACGGATCAAACAATCAAATCCACACTTTCGTCTTTTTTTCTTCAAGTCAAAAATGAATCAGCGCATATGAAATATTTTTTTAAAAATCAAACCTTCACATTACTCAGTGTGCTATACTAGTGCAAGGTGGAGGGAAAAAAAAACAAACCAAAAAAAAAGGATTGTAACCAACTAGATACTTTAATGAGAAATGGGTCTGTCTCTCTTCACCCCTTTTCCCAACAGAAGAGATAAGTGAGGTCAGATCTGGATTTATCCCCTCAATTCTACACTGGCATTTGAACTTAGCACTGCAGCAGTGGTTTTCATGTCTCCTCCTCACTTGCTCTGTCCGAAACAAACCCCTGGAAGCTGAAGGTTGGTCCAGGTTTCAGCTACATGAAGATGTTGCCTCATTGCTTCAAACAAAAATCATAACAAAGATTAATTCATCTCTTCTTTGACAAATATTAAAATGATAAGTGATGAATCTGGCGTTGTTTCTGCCCATGTTTTGTCCTGAGACTTAAAAATGTCGTCTGAAGGTCATCAGGCTAGATAGTGTCCTCACCAGAAACCACATACAGGGCCTCTTGCTCAGCCAGTGAGTCAAGGTTGTCTCAATTTTCTCAGATTTGCTAAACAAATGGGTGTTTTTCCCACTGAGGCTGTTCTGCCTTCTGTTCTGAAAGAATGGGGCATGTGGGTAAGAGAAGCAAGAGGCTGCTGGAGTCAGACTGGGAGCTTCATGTACTGGAGATATACACAAATATCCAAGAAGCAAGATCCTCATACTTCAAAATTTCAACCTGGACAGTGCATACTTTTAAAGGAAAATAAACTATTTTAAATTTCTAATACTGCCCTCTGTGATCACAACCTATATTGAAGCATCTGTGGTATTTCTGTAATGCAGGATGGCTGCATATTTGCAAATCAATGGGCAAAAGACTCTGCATTTGCAATGATATGAGAGAACACAGGAGCTGTGATGGAATCACTCTGACCAGTATCTGTTCTGTCACTCATCTTCTAGCAATAATAAATGATGGGTCTAATTCAACAACATTCACATCTAGGTTTTATCTATATAGAAGTCTCAAAAAGTAATCTTCCATTGCCCTGCAATGAAACTGGCTGTATTTTTTGATGAACTGTGCTCTAAAAATGTGTCTGTACTTGTTATCACCATGCCTTGGTTATGAAAGCCTAATGCCAAAAAAATGAACTTGCTTACTACATTATCAGGACATGCTGGGATTTTTTTCTGCTTTCACCATCTGCTTGCTTTCATATGCTTTCCATTACTGAGACAGCATATTACACTGCTAGCAGAATTAGGAAGAATAATTTAGCTCCCAAAACAAACATGATAGTAAATTCAATGGGTAACATTCTGCTCTCTCTTCAGTCTGTGCAATCCACTGAAGTCTATTCTGTGACACCTAACTGGGTCAAATTATTTTCTTAATTGTAAAGGTGCAGCTCCAATTTATTTCAGTGATGATATCTGGGTGCAGATGAAGGAGAAACCTTCTTGCATTATGCCTAACATCTAATTTAATGAAAAAAAGGGGTTTCTTTTCTGTGGTATGCTACAGTTTCAAGCTACTTACTGAAGTAGGTGCAGTCTATTTAAGGGTTATCTAACATACACCATTGCACAGAAATTGGAAGGAAAGGTCTCACTAGGCTGCTGTGCCTGCTGGGCGAGAGCAGCCAGCAACATGAGAGCAGCAAGCAAGAGGTCCTTTGGAAAACCGGTTGTAAAGGGCTGGGTGAGGAGGGGCTGAGCTCTGCACATGGACTGGTGGGAAGAGAGGTGTCCCAGTACAACAGTCCTCACCTATTGGGGATGGCAGCTACTTCACCCTCTTGTGCAGAAAACCTGAGCCCAACTGGCTCGACTGACTGGCCTGCCTCGGGAACTGTCTGGTTCAGTCTCTGTACTTGGGGCTGGCTGGTGAAGAAGGACAGGGGCTAGACTGAAAGCCTATTTACATTGTGTGAGCACAAATTTTTGTGCTGGTCCAGCAAGGAGGTGACTCTGTGGAGCAGCCTGAGGAAAGGGAGAGCCAGCCGCACCTGGCGGTACATGAGAGAGGGAGGCTCTCCAGAAGCATCGCCACACCTCTCCATAGTGAATGTTAGGGAAGCACCAGCTGTGCTGCTTGGGGAGTGCAACCCAGCTGCAAAGGCAGCACAGGCAGCTCGTGCAGAGAGGTAGCAGCATCACCCACTCACACTCAGCCCTCTTCAAGAAGGAGTTCTGGCCTTTAAGGTTATACTTACAGGGAGAGAAGAGCTTGTGCCAGAAAAGAGACTTGTTGAGCCTACCACTCCACCAATGATGTTGCTGCTCATATCATGAATTTATGTGAGTGCTTTTGAGAGACAATCTCACAAACCACATATTTTTCAGGGATCACAAGCAAGAGTAGTGCAGGCTTTGTATTAACAGAATAGAAAACTAAAGAATATATTTATATGCTATAACTTGGAAAATGCAAGCATGTTAGCAATCTGTAATGCCTTGGCTATTCCTGTTTTTCTTACACTTAAAGAAAAATATGATTCTGCTGTGTATTCTCTCATTCTGCTGGGGAGTCAGGCACTCAGCTTCCGTGAATGCTCTTCAGTGACAAGATGCTGCTATACCCCTTAGTCTCGATCACTTCCACTACTATCTCCATATTAGACTGAATTAAAAAAAAAGTAGCTAATTGAAGAGGTTCATTCCATTGCATAAGAGCAATGCAGAAGAAGGACTTCAAGGTGAAGCTGAACATCTTCTCTTTATTGCATTATTAGAGAGAACAGAGAAGCACCACTTGTCATTGGCTTATGCACTCTCCATTCTGCCATGTTTCCTTGTTTTCAGGTTTCACCATAAAGAACCAAGTTTATCTCTGAGATTAATTGAGCACATGGCCGCTGTTTCTTCTCACTCATACATCACCATTTTTAATGTTCTGAATTAAATCACAGAATCATAGACTCCTTAAGGTTGGAAAAGGCCTCTAAGATTTTCAAGTACAATTAACCGAACACTATTATGTTCACCACAAAAACCCCAAGTGCCACATTTACACATTTTTTGGAACACTTCCAGGGAAGGTGACTCCACACTTCCTTGGACAGCCTGTTCCAATGTTTGACCACCCTTTCTGTGAAGAAATGTTTCCTAATGTCCAATCTAAACCTCCCCTGGCACAATTTGAGGCCATTTTCTCTTGTCCTATCACTTGTTATGTGGGAAAAGAGACCAACACCCACCTAGCTACAACCTCCTTCCAAGTAGTTGTAGAGAACAATAAGGTCTTCCCTGAGTGTCCTTTTCTCCAGGCTAAACAATCCCAGCTCCCTCAGCCACTCCTCATGTGCTCCAGAACCTTCACTAGCCCTGCTGCCCTTCTCTGGATGCAATCCAGCAACTCAATGTCATTCTTGTCCTTTTGCATCTTTCAGACAGGTGTACTTACTCTGTTGCCAGCAGGCTTGGTGTCATGTAAATGGACCTGTTATCAAAACTCCAAAATTCTGCTTAACAAATTAACCCATAGTAGATAAACATTCATTAATATTCATAGTAAGTAAACTTCCTCCCAGGTTTTCTTGTGGTGAATAGATCTTGGCTCAAATCCTTGAAAACCAACGCTGAAAGATCAGAGCTGAAGCTGTTGTAAGTTATGATTCGTAGTGGCAGTGTCGGCCTAGAAGTCTATCAATGTGAATTATTATAAGTCAGGAAGGAACTTACACAAAATGTGGTGCTGCAATAAACAACAGGTTTCCATAACTGAGAAGTACAATTGACAGCAAGTTCTTGATTCAATAAAACTTTCTTCATGACACATGAGCTTTGCTTTCACAATATGGCCCTGCACTGTTTTGTATTAGGTGCTAGAAATGTTACTTTCTTGAGCTATCCAACCCTGTCTCCCCCAGCTGGAGGAGCTACAGGCAAAGAGAACTTAATAGGAAATTTTAGGAAATTGACATATAGTGCTATGTTTTAGCAGGTTTATTTTGACTTCACAACGCAAGAAAAACAATTTATCTAGAATATATGTGGCTAACAGCTCCAGGAAGCTTGGTTATCTAATGCAGCAGCTCACTTACTTGTAGAAACTGCAATGGATTCTTCTCTATGACACAGTAAATCATAAAGATTACATAAATAAGTAGATCTGAAAATGAGAAACACTGTTGAGGATCTACCTGACAACAGACACCCACTGCAAATTAAATAACTCTTTCAACTGCCAACATGGTATAAATATTTTCTTCTTGGGTTGCTTGATTGTGGTTTCTTGCAAATGAATTTGTTTATTAAAAAAGATAATAACCAGGAAATATTTGAGTTCAACAAGTTGCATATACTTCTCTGTTGACTTCAAAATGTGTTTAAACACATACAAATGAAAACAAGTAAGTGGCATCAATGCCTTCGTTATTTAATCCGCTTCAGTTCATCTTATGCACTGAAGATTAGTTCTTCACGTTTGTCACGATTAGGTTAGGTTTATGAGTGACTCATAGTAGATGGAAAGTGGAGTACATAATAAAGGACAAGGGTAAACCAAGGAGGCTTGGGTCTCTGGCATGCCTCAGGCATGGATGATTTGTGGTAAAGGTGCTAAGAGCACTCCTTTCCTCCAAAGGGGTGGTGATAATTAGCATAGTATTTGTACAGCTCAGATATTCCCAATAAAGACCCAGAAATACCTGTTCCTCACACAAGGCAAACAGGTTTCCAAGAGACGACTTTACTGGGTTTTTTTAATTTTTTTTTTTTTAAATCTGTAAAACAAGCTTTAAAGAGAGGCAGGGGTGGAGGGAATGATTAATGTTGTTTTTGTTGAGATCTCCCAGTAAACTTCAGTGCAAGAAGAAAAAGAAAGGGTGTAACTGAAACACTGCATGATTCACAGATGAAAGTATGTGCCTCTATTCTCTGTCAGCCTAAGGCAGAAGATAAGGCTAAGAAAAGTTACTGAAAGGGCTACTTAGTCTTTACTAGTGCAGATTAAAGGACTTGAAAAGCCTGAGGAAAACACTATCCTAAAAACGATTTGATTTAATCACCTGAATTTCACAAGTCCTTGGAAGGTACATGCTGTTCAGGAAACATGGAAATAGAGATTATCATGGCAGATTAACATGACGTGGTACTTCATAAAGGAAAGAGAATAGGCAACATTGATGAGAGGCAATCTGCTGGGATTAAAGTAAATCTGAGGAACGACAGTAAAGATTGGTTCTACTGAGTCTCTGACAGCTCCCAGGAGCAGCATCAGGAAAGGTTCTAATACCCAATAATGCTCTCACAGAAATGTCACATCCCATGCTTCAACTGCAGAACAAACACCACCATCATTATTACATCTTAAGTACTTGTGGATGAGGAGTCCCAGATTTCTTCAGAGACACTTAGTCAAGATGTAGTGGTGAGCAGGGGAATGCATCACACAAGAGCTAATCATAGACAAAATTTTGCAGTGAGTGGGCATGGACTGGCTCAGTCAAAATTAAAACAAATAGTGAACAAAAATAGACCTGTTACTATTTCTTGAACTAACTAACAGAAAAAAACCTAGTGAAAATAAACTGATCAAATAACTCAGGGACTTGACTTTAGAGAGGGTTTGAAATTTAGTAAGTTGGGAAAAAAACAACTTCTAATGAAATGCTTCAGATCTAACAGGATGAATAATAACTTAAAAATGGCTGTCTCTCATAGGGAGATCAGACATCCCAGATTACCACGGCCATCCTGAAATATAGAGATCATCCTATGTACATCCTGCCAAAAAATCCCTGAGAAACTATGGAGCTCTGGACTTTCCCTCTCCTCACTCCGGGCAGCAAGAGAGAACTGTTCCCAATATCACTGCAAAACAAAGATTGGGACAGCTTCAGCTCCTTGCCAGGTCACACATCACAATGCAAGGGACATGTCTCTTGCCACAAGACCCCATGTCCCTTTTAAAACAAAGCAAAGTTAATCACCTGAAGTCTAAGTAATCAAGGCACTTAGATGAAATGGAAAAAGAGACAGAGCAGCAAAGAAAACTGACTTGAAGGTCAGAGTTTAGAAATGCAGTTGCAAAGAAAATTAAAATAACAAATAGCTCCTCAGCTATATAAATAAAAAGAAAACAATGAAAAAACAGAACTGCTCTGAAATGGGAAGGATGTGAAGATTAAAGGTAATTCAAGGATGGTTCCAAACCTGAAGTTGTGTTTAGTGCAGAGGGAGGGAACAAGAGGAGGTGATGTCCCTCCCAGGTTCTGAGTAACCAGGACACCAAATGACACTGTCAAGGGGCACTGTCTCCCTGGATAACAGCACTAGTAGCACCTCTAGAAAGGAAATGAAAAGTAATCCAGACAATTTTATGCAATTTTTTTCTGAGATCAGTACTATACAATTTGTTAGGACAATTTCTAAGTAAAACAAAAGTTGAGGACATGAAAGTAAATGAGATAGAATATAACCTGAGCTTAGTGAATAATATATTCTTCTGAAGGAGGAGGGACTATGCTGAAAGAGGTTTCTGCTGAGGCAAGTGCTGAGAGTAATGCTCATGGACTGTTCTTGTACAATAATTTCATCAGAGGAATTTAAGAAAAAGAAAGTTATTTCAAGACATAATTTTAAAATACATATTTATATCAATAAATGTTTTGATGTCACAAATTTAGGAAGCAGGCTAGCACAGCAAAGGATTGGAATGTCATGCAGGAGGACCTAGATTACTTTGAAAAACAGAAAGAGGCTGAATTTATCTGGAAAAGCAAAGGCTGGTAACAAAACTGTTGCAGTTAGATGGAGAGCTTAAAATTAATTAAAGAAGATAAAATCACAGGGTACTCAGCTGCAGGGTGAGTACTTCTAAAAGATGATCATACACACTCCTAGACTGTGGTAAATGAATTCAGAAATTATTTTTTCATTCTCGAAGAAACATCCATACCATTGCAGCCACTGAGAAGGGCCCCCTGTGGAGCTCTGTACCGTTCAGGTAGTGGTGTCACACGAGAGGAATTCAAACCTGAACAGATGGGAAAGGATTTCTGCCAGCCTGAAGGACTGCCTGTCCTGCATGGGGAATCCAGCAGAGAAGGAACTGCTTTGCTTAGAGAAAGGCAAGGCTGGGAGGAATGAGCAGGGCAAGGAAGTGAAATATGAAGGCTTTAAAAGAACCCATCATATTAAAGGAAATCAGTCCTGCATGGGTCAAAGCTGGAGGTAAATACACACAGACCCAGCAGGGCTGCACGATTAGGAGACAGAAAAAGCCCTTCCAGATGGGACTCACTGCCACTGGTCTCAGTGAGCCCTAGTGGACTTCACATCCCACAGGGAGGGTGCACAGGACCATGGCAGGCAGCAGCCCTCAGAGAGGGTGTCTGTGCAGGCTGGGAGGTGGCACCTGGCACAGAGAGGGTGTCTGTGCAGGCTGGGAGGTGGCACCTGGCACAGAGGCTGTGGTGCCCAAGCCAAAGCTGCAAGCCCTGCAGAGCCCACCATGGATTCCCGCAGAGACAGAAATGCTTCTGCAATGCCTACCCTGCTGCAGACACTGGTTGGATTGGATACCAGCCAAAATCTCTCCTTTCCCTCTCTGCGACCCCAGATACTGAAGTTTAGTGCATTTATAATTTATTTTGCTTGTTGTGCATACTTACAGGTATACACTGTTCTGCTGCTTGAATAACATTGCTGGCAGCTGAATAAGGGGTTACATAGTCAAGTAACCCCAAACCAGCAAAGCTACATTAGCTTGGTCTGGATAGAAATCTAGCAAAAAATATCCAACAGAGGAAAGAAAATTCATGAAAAATACACAGATATTAACCAGAGCTTTGTGTGGTAGCTGGGAGGTGGCCTAAGGCTCTGGTTCACTGAGGGGTCCTGGCATGGAAAAGGGTAGCAGTTGCCAAAGGAAATGCTTTTTGCAGCATTAGCTTCCTTCCTGCTTCATGTTGCTTCAAGGCTGAAATCCCCAAATTTTCACAAGTGTCCTGAGAAATGGCTGTGTGAAGCATGCATGAGTCCCTCTAGGACTGCCAAATACATCCAAATAAATGAGAGTTGAAGCCAGCTGTGTGGGTGAAACAATCCTGGCTTCTGTTTCTGTGCTCTGTCAGCAGGACCTGAAATACCTACATTTTAAAGAGAGTCTATAAATCTAGCTAGCACACACACACACACACACACATTCATTTAATTTAACTCTTATGAGTAGCTATATGAAATTCCAGGAAAATAATTTGATAGATTCCTTCCTACCCGCCCTTTAGCCAGGTTGTAACAACTGGCACATGGATTTATATTTTGGACCCAACACAGTAATTGTAACTTGATTAGTGTATTATCCTTTTCCTCCTCACAAACCTGACTAAGGGTGTCACCCTAAAACCAACTATATAGGTATACAGAGATGGATGCTTATAATCCAACAGCCACATCATATTTGATCTTTAAGAAAGGCTCAGTGTAGGATGGATAGCGTAACTCTAGTAAAGTGATTATAAAATGTCTTTTCTTTCAAGACCTGCAATTTATACAGTTTTGCCACTGTATCCTTAACACAAAAAGCCTGGAAGTCTAGAGAAAAGACAAAATAGCTTGACTTGCAGGAGGGGAAGAGAGAAGAGGGACAGCTCTTCATCTGCTTGCCTCAGGTGAGATACCCTCAGCAGCAGAGGGGAAAGCTGTGGCCCTGAGAAAGCCCCAGGATACACTCATCCTTGGGCAGTGTGGGCAGCTGCAGGAGCAAATCTTCTGCACCGGGAAATGGTGAAACAATTTAAGAAGGTCCTCAATGATAACACAGAATTGCATTTTTATCCTATAGCTCTTCTCTTTAGTAAGAGGTTTCTCTGTTGCCAGCCTACATTTTTTGCCCTTGCTTTGTCTAAATAAAAAAAACCTATGCCCTTCTTATCCAGTCTTATGCAGAGGCTAAGAGTGACTACTATGGCAGCAATAATCTCCTTCCTCACTGGGATGAGAGGTGTGCTTGGGCTGCATCAGCCTGCTCCCTCGATCTGGCAGCCTTTGCTGAGTTAGGAGCTTCTGGGGGTCTGGATAAATACTTCTCAAGTTACAAGGTGCAGACTATCATCTGTGTGGACATTAGTGACATATTTATTAAGATTAACCTAGTTGATTTATGAATAGAAATTCTTGTGTCAGAGCACTATAAGAAATGAGAGCAAGGTTTAAAAGAATCACCCATGCTGATTACCAAGGATGTGAATGGCAAAAATGGAGCTGTAGATGCTGGGGAGTGTATTCCCATGAAGACCAGTTGTCTAGTCCAGTAAAGCCCATCAGAGATGGTTCATCAGCACAAATCTTGTACTTTGGTAACAGCAAGAGGGGAGCAAGGATGTATCTCAGCTGTTTTGCCATTGTACTCCTTTTGTCTCAACAGGAAATAGGATTATAGTCTTAGAACAGAAACAAATACAAAGGGGAGTAACCTTGTTTTACATCCTTGGAGCAAGGACTGACCAAGATTTGAGGTCACTCTATTACACTACAGTAATTTCTCAATTCCTAAAGCGTATGAAAGGATTAGCCAAAGAGGAGTTTGTCACTGCCAGAAAAGAAAAACCTGAGACATGGTAAATGGTCAAGGCTCAGCATCTCTTGTCCCTGCCTCTCTGAGCACAGAGAGCATAAGGTTCTTGAGTGAGTGTGAACACACATGAGAAATGTGTTTGTGTGCACATATGAACAATCTGCAAGAATGAACTTGAAGGACTGGAAATAGATTTGTATAAAATAAAATCACCTTTCCTTTTCACAAGGTCCTGCACCGAATTTTGTTATGTTTGTTTCCTGCAACACATGGTGACCAATGTAGAGAGGAGCCTCTGTTCATCAGCCCCTTTGTCAAGACTGGGGAAGTGGAAGAAGCAGCTGAAACATTCGCCTATAGTTAAGACCCCCCTGTACTGTTTCCAAAGTTGAAAATTTTCTGTTCACCAAAACACCAGTTCACTTTTGATGAAACGCAATCCTCTTTGTCTTACAGTGATTTATTTTCCTTTTTACATTTTCCACTCAAAATGTGCTTCCATTTCACATGAAAATCAACATGGGTCAAGCTGCAGCCGCTTGTCTGTGCAACGCCCCTAGGCCACATTCAGTATTTTGGTAAAAATTATGTATTTCTGTGTACTTGTGTCCGTCTAGTTGGCTTGTTTTGTCTTTCTTCACAAGAGTAGTTGTATTTCACTTTCAATTAGGATTACTTGACTTACTTTCTGAAGGAGCAAAACTTAAGATGTTAATAACATTATAATTCCTCATACTGACCTTTTTGTCTTTCTCATATGACCTTTGGTATGTCTGGTAAATATTCCAAACTTCTTTTTTTCTACAGTTTACAGTTTATCTACAGTTTTACATGACTCACCCATTACAATTAGTTTGCTTCACTTGGTCCAGTCTTGGGTATGTTAATTTTGGAATGAATTTTCTAGTACAGCTGTGATATCACTAGTTCTGCTGCATTTTAGTAATCCTAAATTAGGAAGTTACAAGAGAAGAAATTTCTTAACAGAGGTAAGATTCCTTTACCACTTACTTTTGGTACAATGAAAAAGAGAAGAAGTGAAAATCAGACGGTAAATATATAATTTAATTGTTTTCTGGACCACTGGGAATTGCTGTCCCTCCTTGACGCCTGGGTCTGTGCCTACCCTGGGCCCCCAGTAAACACTGACACACCCAAAACGCAGAGTTCTCTCACTGGGTAACATTAAAAACATGTGAAGTAATTCTTGCTTGTTGGTTCAGCACTGGTCACATTCCCAGTATGTCCCACGGAGGACCTGGAACAAGCAGGGACATACCAGATGGAAGGATCAAAATAGATCAGCTCTCTAGAAATCACTGTCTGCAAGTATAGGCTGAATGAACCAGGGTTGTTTAAATCAAAGAAAAATCCCAGCTAGGACACAACAGCATCCTTAAAGTACAACCAAGCTGTCACACAGAGAAAGGAAATAATTTCCATGTCCACAATGGACTGGACAGGGAGTAATTGTGGAAAAGTAACAGATGAGATTGTAATTGCAACAGTGATAATTTGAAAGATTTAGGTTAAATATTAGGAAAACATAAAGAGGAAATAGATTCACTGGAAGAGATTCACTGGGATGGCAGTGGAATTGCCATTAAAGTAGGCCTTTAACAACAGGCCAAAAGCAAACATCCTTCAGGGTGCATGGTCTGACTTTCAGTCAAGCAGAAAACCGCTGCCTTGCAGCCACATCTATCTCTGCTCCGTAGGGCATATCTACCACAGCAGTTTTCATGCAGGTCCCCACAATCCCAGAGGTCTCTTTTAGTCCTGGTAGCTTTAGAGAAAACAGTTTCTCACATGTAATTCACCCTCTTAAGGTGGGCAGTGTGGGCTTTATTGACTGATGGATGTAACAACACAGATGTCAAATTACTGGTACATAGCACAGAGACCTGTGATGTCCAAGCATCAGCTGGCTCCTATCAGCATGGATTCTGTTATATGTGCCCTCCCTGGGCCATATTATTTACATGCATAATTGCACTCTACTTCAATTTATGCAAGTGGGGAGAACTACATAACAATTAAGCAAGTTCAAAGGGAGCACTGCTGTGAGCTTGAACAACACAAGATGTCAAGGAAAGTGCAGTCTTTAGTACCCTGGAAGGCCTCTAAGTATTATCTCACTTCTACTGTGCACAGATGGCCTTATCTATGCTAAGGAGGAACAGGTGTTTTTTATCCAAGCAGCAAGATGCTTCGAGACAGTTGCTGCACCCCTGGTATCATGGCTCTAGAAGAAGCAGCAAGAGAAGGAAGACAAAATATATGTATGTATATATACACACATACATGTATCTATATAGCTACAGACAGTTTGTGCAGAGTTACAGTGCTGCTCACTTTCTCTGTGCATGTCTACTATGGATCTACTTCTTAATTTCCCTGAGGTGTGAAGATGAACATTCAGGGCTATAGCATGGCTCCAGCAGTGCAAGTGCTGGCACTGGCTTGCTGGAATTTTGACTGAGTACACCCCTGGATGCCCTGTACCCTGGTTCCCCAGGCTGCAGCCCACAGCCTGCTTGGTTAAAGGCATTAGCTGTGAATGGCTATATTGCACTGTAGTAGATAGAAATAGTCCAGCTTCCTTTTGGATCACAACTTCTAAATCACTGTTGACAGTCTCATTGAACTGCTACTTGTTGGGGGTGGGAAGTGGAATGCTTTTTAGTAAGATCATCTTAATTCCTGCCCTGTATGATGCCAGCAGTAGCCACAGCTTGAAGCATGGTAACAACTGTGAAGTCCTTTGTTGGTCCATGGCTTGTGACAGTATGTATGTAACTCCCTCAGGCTTTATAGGGATTAATTAGCTAATGTTCGTGAAGCTTGGAAGATAAAATATACTCTGTAAGTGTTAAAGAACTGTTGTCCTGATGTGTCATCAGGAAATCAAGGATATCAAGGATATCCTGGTCTGCAAGGCACTGTCATTCAGGTGATCCTACACAAGCTATTTTCCCCCACTTGTTCTAAACTTAAAACTTATTTGGGGAATTATTTCAGTGAAAGATGTTTCTTTCTCAAACCCAGGCTCCCCTCACTTACAAGGGCCATGTCTCCACTGCCGCAACCTTGTGTCATGAGCTGTGCTCCTAAGAGATTTTTTTAAAGCTTTCCAACACACTTTACTGCAGGAGAAATCACACTGCTGAGTTGTCAAGAAAAGCAGAGGTGGGACATCTAGCCCTGCCTTCCTTTTCCACAGCAACAACACACTGTATTAGTCCAAACAGACACCTCTGTGAAGCAGTTCCAGGGGAATGAGGTTGGTTTGTGGTTTACTGCTCAGGTCCAGCCATATGCCACACAACAGTAATTTGCTTTCAGTTGTCTCTAGTATCTTTTCCCCAACAGCAACAGAAAATGAGAATTTTCAGGTGAACAATTTTTGGTGAACAAGTCACATATAAAAACATATAAAAACTTCAAAGAATGATGAGGGTACCTATCTGCAGTATCCCTTCCTAGATACACATAATCACAAACTATTTGTAACATGTAAGCTGCAGCTCAGATGCCAGTCATCCACCACACGGGGGCTGGATACAATTCACTGCTTTTGGAATATGACCTGGTTCACTTTTGAGATGGAATTCTCTTAAAATTGAAATTAATCCTCATTCACCCCTGTATGCTTAACACTGGCTGTAACTCCAGAACAACTGTCTGCTCCAAAGCTTATTAGAAACTGGGAACTACGTTTGATGAAAGAAAATGAGGAGGGAAAAATCAAATCAAAACAAAACCCAACACTTTTTAAAGCTTTCTGGGACAAGCAAGCAAATTCCTTGACTGACAGTGCAATGGAGGATTTTCAAGTATTCCCCTAATTCTTAATATTCAGGGGGTCAGATTCTACAAAAGTAAACAGGATCTGGAAGCAGGCATCAGGTGGTATAGTTGTTGGTGTCTCTTGGAAGCCATTTTCTACCAATACCATTGTAAGTCAGAAAACTCCAGCCCACCTTGATTTAAGCACTTAAAGCCCTTTAACTGTCCTTGGTTACTCTGAATCACAATTGATTATTAGATTTTAAAATGGCAGAAAATGAAACATATGGATTTTTTTCCCCTAAAATACTGTCTGCTCTAGTTGAATGAACCAGCATTTTCTAAAGGAGAAGCTGGTTCATTAGGGTGTAACCATCCTTCCAGCTGGACATGGTTGGAGACCCTTAGAAAAGCTCTGGAAAGAAGGATGGGACTTTGTAAAATTCAGGGTAATTATTCTTTCTTACACCTCCCTGGGTGTAAGATTTCATATGTGAATTAGGCAAATGCATTTCATCCTTCAAACAAAAGTCCACAGAAATCTAGACAAAGATATGAGATTATGTTACCAATATTATAATTCATAAACTATGTAACTTGGACAAAACCCAAAAGCTGAAGTTGTGGAAGTTTCCTGGTTCATGTCTTTATCACACCAAATCGGCTGTTTCATGGAAAGTCACCAATGCCAGTCTCAATGCAATGGGCACCCAAAGGCAGAGCTGGCAGCATCACCTCCAGTGATCGCTGGAAAGAGTGGTGCCCACACCACGTACTTTTACAATCGTGACAGAGGACTTCTGAGGCTTGTGAAGCACAGCTGCTTAAGAATTACATGAAACTGCTTTCTAATTTTTCAGCTTTTGTTTGTTTGTTTGTTTGGGTTTTTTTGGTTTTGTTTCTTAGCCTAAAGAAGGACTAGCTCTGCTTTTTAAAGGGATCTATTCAGAGCAGTTGCTGAATTGGGACTTCAGGCAAAAATTTCTCCAGTCTGCTCTGAAGAGGAGGCTAATACATAAGCATAAGGTTTTGGAATATTATCTAGATAAAAGTCTTTTTGACCTTCTGGTTCTGGACAAACAAGCCACATTGCAGTGATAAAAATTGAAAACTAGAGGCTCCAGCATTTTTTATAAAACTTGCAAAAATTAAAAGCTTCCTGCTATTAATAATCATCTGTACAAATAAATTCACACAAGAGAAGGGAACCGCAGTAGCTACAGAAAGAGAGTAAGACAGATGACCACTTGCTCTGGCTAATTGTTTATTTCACAAAGGGACTACCATGTGTTCTCTCAGCCAAAATGACCTAGATAAGGCAAATCTGCATTTTGTAACTCTAACTGACTGAGACACAAAGCTAAAAATCCCAGCAGGGCTGTTTCAGCCACAGCAGCATTCCTCTTGCAGTTTCTGGTTTTTATTCCTATGCTATTCACATCTTTTCAGCTCCAAAATGCTCCCTATTTTTAGTACACAATTTGAATTAAAAATTAAACAAAGTGGGAAAGAGCATACTGGAAATCACTGTCCCAAAGCACTGTATGATAATTGCAGACACACTACATGCCTTTGCCCCTTCTCTTTCCACTGAGTTGAATGCAAGTTTAATAGATCTTCCCTCCTTGATCCTGTTGTCCTTGTTTTGCTCCGTATACTTGGTTCTTCCCTTTGCTTTTATCTTCTCTTAGGAAATAATAGGAAACTTTCTCATAACACACTAGCTCTTGGGCTAGTTCCTAATGTGCTTGCACCGATTGAAGCTCCTATTGACTAAAATGCCGAGGAGCAGCCAGAGGCAGGAGAGGACAGGGAAGGACTGAAGAGGGAAAATAACTTTATATAGATGAAAAATTTAAGTGGCACAAATAAAAGGTGAATCTGAAGCATAAAGCTTTTACTCATCCAAATCTGCTCAGAACTTAATAGAAAGAGGGCATGAGGATAAAATCACTGCCTGTTACTCACTGTTATTTATAAAGCACAGAGACATTGTCTGGTGGTGCACAGCTGAATAAAAGGAGAAGAGTTTAAATGATGGAAATGCAGAGTAACTTCCTGGAGAAAACAGTTATTCCATCAGTACAAATGCCTTCAAAACTGGGTTCATATTCTAAGAGATTACTAACACTAGAGTCTGCTCCAGAGATGTCTGAAATCAGCAGAGATCTTTCAGGCTATTCTTTCTGGCTTCTGATTAGTCTCGTAGCTTAGACTAAAAACATGACATAGGATAATAGAGCTGATAAACAAGGAACAGAGATGGAAAAGTTTGTCAGAATATTACAGATTACCTTCATTAATTCACAAGAATTATGATGTCAAGTCCAAAATAGCTACCAAATGTTTTAGCTAATATGTTCTTTCTAATCCTATTTTATTTTTAAAGTGGAGTCTTTACACAAGTGTCACCTGAAAGGTCTTCACTGCTTAAATTTGCTACATTAGCCTTAAAATTACTGCATTATTAGAATCCAGGATCATCAAGGTTAATCAGCAAATAGCTCTGTCCAGAAACACCATAGGTTACATCTCTTCTGGCTATAAAAATCATCCAAGTTCAGACTCAGGGTCACTGGATCACCGGGCCCAAGCCTGTGGCAGCCACACACTCTGGTAGCTGAATTCAGCATTCTGACAGGCTGGTTCCCATCTCCCATAACTCTTGTCTCTGCATGTGGGAACCTTTGAAGATATGCAGCCAGCATGTGGAATGCCCCAAACCTCCAGCATAGCCTCTGACAAGTATCCTGTTCAATCTGGGCTCTCATTACACAGGTGTGTTACACAAAGGTGCCCAACTGAGAGATCAGCTCAGCAATTTCCCTGAACAAGGTTCAGCATTCAAGCTACTCATGCATGGCTCCTCTAGACAGGACTCCTCTATTGCCATAGACAGCTACCCTCAACATGGCAATACCCAGCATGGAGAGAAGAACCCCATCACAATTGCAAAAGATACTTTTGAAACTCTGGGACACACCATTCCACCCAGTGTAGGCAATTGCCAGACACAAAGTGTTTACACTGATTACAGATTTGCAAACTCCATTAGCAGCAGCATGCACTTAGCAGTGGCCAGAGACACTATCCTTGCCCAGAGGAATCCAGTGCTATGTTGTCATGATTTAGGAATGGTATTTTCCCATTTAGTGTTCCCATCAAAATTTCAAACCTATTGGGGCTGGAGAGAACTGGAATCACAAAAGGCAAAGATCCCAGGTTGAGATAAGAACAATTTACCAAAACCACCAATGAAATAAGAAAACAAACAGCAACAGCATTAATAATAAAAGCGTACAAGATGCTCACAGTTACCTTAACTGGAGCTCAATCCTGAGTGCCCTGCTAAAGAGACATTACTTTAGCAAGAACACTCAACACCTCACAAACAGGGCAGGTTTCTAGTAGCCTCTGAAGGTACATTTGTAAAGTGTGGATAGTTGGATGATGCCAGCTTGGTGCTTCTGGATATCACAAGGCAGCTGCTCCAGTCTGTTCAGCCCTAAAAACCTGGGCATAGCTTTTGCAGAGCATCCAGGTCATGCTTCACATGCTCAGCATCACTGCCATCAGTGTTAGGTGTTTCTTGGGATATGTCTTTCCAAGGTGTCCCTACAGTGGACACTTACAAGCCAGATTAGAAAGAGGAGCTCATGGCAAGCCGTCCTTGGCAAGGAGAAAGATCTCTCCTGGGTTCTGGGGTGCTAGGGGAGCTTCTATGGGGCTCCCAGGCCATGCAGCATGCCCTGCAATTCAGTCCCTAAATGGCTATGTCCAGCTTTGCTTTCTCTCCACCCCAAGCAGGGACCCATGGTGCTGCTGGCCATGGGTGAAATGTGCTCAATGCACCAAATCTCAGCCTTGTTCCCAAGACAAATACATGCACAAGAACAAGGAAAAGCAAAAGCACAGGGTGAGAAGACCTTAATTAATGCTGCTCCTCCA
Organism: Brachypodius melanocephalos; assembly: GCA_013398615.1. Lineage (NCBI taxonomy): Eukaryota > Metazoa > Chordata > Aves > Passeriformes > Pycnonotidae > Brachypodius > Brachypodius melanocephalos. Next base: position 33,239,305 of record VZSR01000520.1, read on the forward strand.
TGGAACTTTCTGGGGAGATGGCTGAACTTTACTGCTGAGCTTTCGAAGATGTCAAGCTACCAAATCCACTTCTGGGTATTTAGGTTAAACTGATGTGGTCTGGTTTTTTTTTTAGTGGAAAGTATCTGGGACTCCCGCTTCAGCTCAACACATGGAAGCACTTAATAAAAAGATCAATTTTGGTTTTGTGCTTTCAAGATATTGACTCACTCTTCATGTTTTGTTTTATGCTTGAGATGTCATTTGAACAATAAGAGAAAATATCAGCTCTTTTTCTATTCTTTAATGTGTTTTGAATAGTGTTCTTTCCCATTCCTGTAAAAGCAATGCTAAAGAGATAAATCTAGCAAATAATTGAGATAAAAGATGCTTCACATAATCAGAGATCAACAGGCATGTTTTTAGGGGCTTTCTTTCATAATTCCTTCCACTGAAATGTGTTTAAACACAAGTATATCTTGATAGGATTTTCTGAACTGAACATGAAAACATTCTTTTATTGAAGCGTTAAAGCCTAAGTAATGTTGACAAGGAACAGATACAACAGAAGTGCAATATTACTAAAAGCAAAAATGTAAAAACTAAAAAAAAAAGTTAAGTAAAAGACTTGATCTTGGTTTTCTAAGGTGCAGTGTCACAATAAAAGAGAATAGAAACTCTAAAATGTGTTGTCTGATATGATTATTTCTCATAGCACAGAAATACAGAGAAATCTCTATTTTAGAATTCGTTAGGTTAAAATTCAGTACTTCATCCCTCTGCTTAACAGTAGCAACTTATTTTTTATCTTTTTTTCATATATACTCTTTTTTTGTTTAGTACTTTTTTTTTAGTTATTATTTTTATTGCATAAACCTTAAGGAATTCTTCCTTTTCATGTGTTTTATGCCAAAATGTTTTGGGTTTTGTATTGCAAAAACCAGGTTTTGAGTACCTCTGAAGAGTATATATACACATGAGCAATGATCACATGGCAGAAATGTGCATTCTCATTAGTCTGACTGAGGCCATGGTCACAAATCACTCACATGAGTTCATTGTCCATTCTCAGCTTATTCACAGAGTTATTGTTTGGGGTGTTTCAGCCAAGAAATGTAAAGTCCTTCCTGACAGTGTCAGAAAAACAACCAAGAGAAATAGTGTAGCAGATGTAAGTAGTTTGCCTGCACTGAGTAAATATTCATCTGCATGTCTGCAGGTGAAATTACCCGCCTGACTCTTCAGGAGGGTGGAGGGAGGGAATCACATCTGTTCACTAGCTTGCAGTCAATTCAGAAATAAGAAGTATGCCTGCTGGGCTCTCCTAACGCACCTTAACAGAGGTATAATAAAGTGTTATGTGAGCAGACATTGAATACTGACTGACCTGGAGCACAAGTGCTAGCAGTTTTAAGGAAGCTGAGCTTGTATGTGCTGGAAGGAACTTTTGAAATTCTCACCTATATTTTCCCAGTTGTGCCTAAATCTTATAATTTGCCTCTGGAACTGAATCAAACCACGGAGAGCAATTTGGGCTCATTGTGGTAATGTACAAATTGATGTTGCCTGAGGACAGCAAATGCTCCAACTGCCCAAAAATTTAAGAAGCATCTCACACTTGCTGTGAGAAGCTGAAGTGTGGAATTTTAAGCTGTAGAGCTTGACAAACTTTGAAAAGGCTTGAAAATTGGATTGATTGAGCTTCACACAGAAGACCATTATTCTTACAAAATTCATTAATTGTTTTCAAAAAGTAGATTGTTGTGAGAACAGAAAAGTAAAATGCTTTGACAAGAAGAAGGAGCAGCAAGAAGTAGACATTGGATGACTTCTGTAAATCTAAAGATGAATTAATCTTTTGAAAATAGGAGTCAGATTCTTAGCTGTGGGATATGAAAGGCTCAATTCCACTGGCTTCAACATAATTGTACTATCAGAGCCATCTACCACTGTCATAGTCACAGGACAGTCTTGTACTATTGTCATAGATTCCTCATTTTTCTAGTATGGGCAAAGGAGACTGAAGGGCCAGATATGGTGGGGAGATAAGTACAAAATAGAGGGAGGGAGAAAAAAATAGAGAAAAAAAGGAATACCCTGAAAAAGTCCAAGCATCTGTAATGTTAGCCACTGTCTAGATGTGATTGCTTTGACTACACATGGTTATCATGGGTTTTAGAGAAGCCACACTGCATACTTGAAAGATGTACCCTCAGACCAGCTTTCTTCAGGGCATTGGGAGTGGGAAGCCTGTCTTTCCAGAAACTCAACTAACACCCTGTTGTCAGAGTACACAGAAGGAATTAAGATAAGGAGAAGCCATGTCGTCAATCTGGAGGAGGCCAGATATCGCAAGGAAGAGAGAGAGGGATGCAGCATTGCTGGTTTCATGGGCGTTAGCAGGGAAACTAGTCTCAGCACATACAACAAGTGGGATTGCAGGAATGAATAAAGAAAAAGAGCTTGGCCTAGCAGGGTTCAAGGGCTGTCTACAGGAAGGACAAAGCAGGAATGTAGCACCAGGAAGAAGGGTAGAAAAGGGCTCAGCTGGAGCCTGCAGGACAGCAGCAGAGGACACCATGAGCAGATACAGCCACTGCAGGAGAGCCTACCCTGAACTCTGATGCCCCATGCTCTAAATGGCCTTGATTCCTTTCTCTCCATCTGTTCCTCTTCCTATCATCAACTGCCCATACTCAAGGCCTCACCATAGTGCCAACATTCCCCTCATCCTGCAAATTCTACAGGAGCTCTGTGTTTCTCTATGTTGTCCTTATCCCATGGCTTTTCCTTTCTAGCCACCCTCACCTAGGCAGGTGTTACCAGGGAGATCTGGTGGACCAGAAGCATCAGCAGTGCCTGGGGCACCTGCACTGACCATGTCATGTGCCTGTGCTGCCAATCTGGGCTTCTTAGGACCAGACCCACTCATCAGCTGGAGGCCCAGGAATGAGCCTAATGACCCATACTCTGTATAGAGCACCAGCGCCTGGAAGCTGTGGTGGGTACAAAGGGTAAAGGCTTTCTCATGGCTTTACGTGTGAGAAAAGAGAAGAAGTAGGCCACAAGGCTTATCACAAACCTAAAATGAGCATCAGAGAGAATTTTTTTTGAGTGGGACTACAGTGTGCCTGTTGTCAACCCAAGGAAACCTGCAGTTCAGAGCAAACAAGTGCTCTCATGGCTCTGAGTATCCATTAGATGACCCAGCGTGGTTGTTCAGCCAAGCAGGACCAGGGACTGTAGCTAGTTGTCCATCTGTGCCTGCCAGGCCCCAGCCAAAACAACTGCCCACAAGACCCTGCACTGGTGTTCACTCCCATCTTGCCAGACAAGGAGGGGGAGATGATGGAGAAGTAGTACAAAGCTCTGTCCCCAGGCAGATACTTAGTATCAATGAATTTCTGTTTTCTTATAAGAGCTGTGACTGATTGCATCAAACTCCTCTTGCAGACAAAATCTGAAGAGTACAATATAAAAAATGCAGAGCCATACCTTATTGCTCTCCTACCTGTAGCACATCATGTGTTCCAGTGACTTCATTTAACCTTTATTTGATTGAGAACTTATTTTAAAGAAACATCCACTATCTAACCGAGAAGTATCAATTCATGTGGATAGCTACGCTCAAGTGTCAAATATTGAACCCTTTGTCTACCAAATTCGATGCCTGAGTAAAGGCAAATTCAGATCTGAATAAAAGCCTCTTGTATATTTATCTGAGTCTAACAATTCTCCATGAAATATTAATGTGCCTGTCCAACTATCTACTTGCACATTAAAACTTCACGTGAATTTTTGTAACACATCTGGACTTTAGGAGCAGCAACTTGTGAGTAGTTCTCAGTGCAGCAAGGCATCAAGTGCCTGTGAGTATTTTAGCTCCTGCAGTGTAATATCCTACACTCGTCCCAGCCCACATACCGTTAATTACTTTTCTCTGCCTTAAACATATGAAAAAAGAAAAGGTGGAGAAAGGGGACTCGGTGAAGAGTATCCACCATCCATCTGGCTCTCAGCTGTGAAAAAAGCTGGGGCTTGTAACTCTGACAAACCTTTAGATACAGGGAATTTTTCCCAGCACATCCCTATCCTGTGAGGAACATAGTCTGATCACAGGCACTTCTTACTTTATTTAGGAAAACCTCCTAGCAACTTCAATGGGAATTTGAGGAAATGCCTCAGGCTTCCCCAGCTGCAGGCTCCACTGCCTTAGTGATGTGGAGTTGCTCGTATTGTATTTGCCATGTCTGAGTCAGACCAGATGATGTAGTCAGAAGATCATTTTGAATTTGTATGTAATTTAAGAATAAAATTGCTTTGAATGAAGCATTAGCTTCATCAAAAAGCCAAATTATGCTGAAGTTATGAAATATCACTCAGCTATGACCAAAACTCTGTTATTCCTTCTCTGTGCTTATTTTCTCTTTTCGTGTGCCCTGCATTTCTTTCCCTTGGGTTTCCTACCCCTAAGTGCTGTCTGATGAGAAAAGTCTTGCATTTGGCCCCTGTTAACATGATCCTCCAACAGCCTGTTGACAACAGACATAATCAGTCCAAATGGGAGGCAAAAGATAATCCTGGGAAATGACAGCTGCAAACATTCCATTTGATAGTCTTCAGCATGTGCTAATAATTGTTTTCAACACATGCCACAGGAACACAGTGCAAACGTGGCTGTAGAGTGGGCATGCATGAGAGCTGAAGAAATTATTGCAAAATCTTCTACCAAATGATAAATGGGCAAATAATCATTATAGATAATTCCTTGCTGACATACACAAGCAGATGGATCCTGGTCTGTTTCTGCCCTCAATTACATGGTGTAGTGGCCGGGAGATTTAAGTGGGATGGCACCTGGATCCTCCAGATATTGTAATTACAGGGTAAGTTTTGAAACATGCCTAAGCACAGCTTACATTTAGTTTTGTGAATGAAGCATATTAAAGTGGTGATTTAAAAAAAAATATAGTTGTATATCTAATAAAAGCAATCTAATAATGATGTTATTATTAATAATTTAGCAAATACAAAGTATGTAGCATTTTGTGACAGAAACGTTTAAGTTTTTTGAGTTTCGCATTCCTCAAAGCACTTACCTCAGTCTAGTGAATGGTCTTTCATCTCCTCAGCCTTTTAGAGAATGTATCAGATTAGAAGAAGTTGTAACTAATCTTTACTGTAAAACCATTGAAGTGACCTGACTTTTTTGGAGATCAGTTTATTCATCTACATCTTTCATTAAGAAAGGGAACAGAGTTCTGGAATTACAAATGTTCTGCTTCTTGGAACACATTTATGCATAGATATTTTAAAAATTTTTGTCTTTATTATCATGTGGGACAATGTAAGTAATTGTTAAGGTAAACTCTATTGATAATATTTTCTGCTTACTAACATTAATAATAAAATGTCAATGTGATTCCAGAAGTCAAAAAATTATGTACTGGATTTGATGCGAACAACAAACAAAGATAAAGTCAGGCTATTCTGGGGGACAGCTCCAGTCAGAGGTCTTGTTTTGTGATGAGGAAAAGGGAATCTGTTACTTGGTATGATAATGCTTTTATGTTTCCTATGTATATTGAAAAAACAAGATTTACTGTGAGGCTTGTTAAGTCTTTCAGTATTAATTTACTTGGTTTAAGTCTTGTTTTGTGAATGTTGTGATAAATAAATTTCTGTAGTTGTTTCACAAATACAGCATTATAAAGATGTCTATGTCATACATTTTCTGGTTCTTTGGACATATCTTTTAGATTTGACTTTTCTGATGGCTTGAAAAAATTATGAAATAAATGGAGTTACCATGATCATCAGATAATGAAAGCAAAGGAAAGGCAGCTGTGGCTGGAACTGGATATTGATGTCCCATTGAAATTATACCTGGAAAGCATCAGAGAACAATAGTGCCCTGTCTGCATAGGCTGTGAGTTATTGATACACCCACAGAGGTGTGGGGCACTGCAGCTGCTGGGTAGCACCCTGGGTGCCAGCAGCACCTCAGCCAGGCTCTCTGCTTTGCTCAGGGATAGGACAGGCAGAAAGGACACAAGGACTGTGCTTTGCCCTCAGCTCTGCTATGGACATGTGCTCCCAGCTCTCAAATAAAGGTAATTCCCCTGCCATTGTAATATTTCTGACTTTGATCACTGTGTGATAATACTATGTCTTTAATATCAAAAGTCTATCTATTGGCATCCTTATCACTTATCTCCATGATGTGACACTTCAGCATTAGACACAGAGAAAAATAATTACAGTGAGACTGCCTATGAGCAGCTTGTAATGATGGCAAATATTTTAACTTATACTACCATTTTAATAGGTACTTTTGAAATAAACAATGTCTACTTACTCAGCTTCCCATAAAAAGATTTGTTAGACTTTTTCCATTTTCTTTTTTCTGAAAAGAAAACCCTCTCCTGAGTTTCATCCTTTTTTTGCTTCCTGCACTTGAATTTCCTCCTTTACTTCCACTTCCTTCACATTGCCCCTAGAAGCTATGAGAATAAAAAAGGTCAGAATCTTCTAAAAGAACATTTCCAAAAGGTTTTCTAAAGAAAATTGTGCTGGCTAAAAGAATGGAAATTGCATCTTCTGTTGCTTAACTCAAAACTTATCTATTGTTTGAGTTATATTGTCAAAGTTTTAGCTAATAATCAAATCTGGTTTTACTATGTTACTATTTCTGGTAACAAGATCTAATAAATACCTAAATAAAATCATATTTATTTATATTTCTGCCTTTATTTATTTATAATTAGAAGATAGTCATCGTTATAACTAAGCTCTGATATAAACCTGAGAAAATGGAGTTTTCATCTTAATACAAGTGAGACACAAATGTTCTCCTGTTTGAGGGACAGCACTCAGATCAGCAAAGAGACTCAGACATAGTTATGAAAGAGACACTTCACTGCAATTATAAAAGTCTAATTAGAAAAAAAATGCTTGAATTATTTAAATAATTTACAGTGATTTGCTGTTCTCATGGAGCTTTTTTCCCCTAAAAAGTAAGAAATGTTTTTCATTTTCTTTGCATACTTTCTCTGCAGGAGAAGGGAATACAGGTGACCTCACCCCTGATAAGTAACAGCTGTGTAAATTAACCAATATAGCCTTGCCCCTGATGAGTAACAGCTGTATCCAACGAGGATGAGTGAGATAAAAGAGGGGTTAGGTGATGAGGGGGGAAATCATCATGGAGGAACCTTGAGGAGCATGAAGGAAAGAAGAAGAAGAAGGGTCCTAGGGAGAGAGAATCACTGCTGTGATTCTCACTGTCTGGGTCTGCATTTAGAGCCTGGTTTTGGAATCTGCAGTCACAGTCTAGCTGGGTAACAGCCTGCATTCAGAGTTTGCAAACTGATACCTGCAGTCAGAGTTCAGCAGGAAATAACCAACAGTCAGAAGCTGCAAGGGAAACCTACAGTAGGAGCTTGCTGCAGCCAGAGTCAGTGAATGGTTGGAGTCAGGATGGCTGAGCTGTCAAGAGGAATAAACAAGGACCCTTTTATGCTGTGTTTAACAAGAATTCTGTGCTTTGGCTCATTTTTACACTCTAATAAGAGGGCTGCTGCAACATTTCTCTAGACCTTACCTGAAATCAATTTGCCATTTAGAACCAGGCATAGATCCATCCTTTTACCATATGATTCAATAACCCCCCAAAATCTGCTGGCCTTCTTAAAAGGTCTTTACTAATCTTCAGCAAATAAAGAAATGTCATGTAATTAACAGTTTTCATCATTATCTACAACCAAGTAACAACCAAAACTGCCCACCAACTTCCTTCTCCAAGAAAAAAATCACCAATGAGATCAATGGGTAAAACACAAAGCCTGTAGTTTATGCTTAATTCAACAGGATCAAAACAGGTTTCTTAACAAATCACTGCTTTCCTTATACAAGTTGGTAGAAAAGCTTGCTGGGAGCCTCCTCTGCTTGGGACCAGATGAGGCCATGGGGAAGGCCTTGGGGTACAGCAGGAGGCTGGCAGGAGGGAGCAGACCTGGAGCTGTGAGGACCCAGGGAGCAGCAGGTTTCTTCAGGGAATGGCAAGAGTTTCATGGACTTACTCAGCCCAAGAAGCCACTGAAAACCACAGGATGTGAAAGCCAGGCTTGAGGGAAGGAGGCATCCTGCAGGGAGATGGGAGCAGGAAGGAGGGAGGTTTCCAAGCCCTGTGCTTCATTTGGTGTCAGAAAGCTATGTTTATCTATGGAAAAAGATTATCCTGGCTTATTTTAGTATTATAACATATAAGTACAACAGAGTTCTAAGGACTGGACAGTGCCAATGTCTTTTCACATGCTCACTTGGAAGAAAGAGAGACACACATCTGGCTCAAGGCTGCATCACAGGTAAGTATTTGTTCCCAAAATGCTGCTCTGCACAGAGAGGAAAGACTCAGGCTTCTGGTGGAGTAAGAACAGAAATATAAAGCAGAGACAACTGGATAAAATTTACTTTTCTTATTTTTCTTTATTCTTCATGTTATATTCTTATTGCATGCAGCATTCAGAAACATTTCCATTTTCAATAAAGGGAAATTTCAGGTTCTTAGCTGTTGAGATATACTGAGGACAGGTCTGTGTCTTTGAGCAAACATTACTCTTTATGTAAGCATGACAGATGCTAAAGGATTTCCAGGGATCCAGAGATTAGCTTTGTCAAAATTCTGCCCTACAAATGAGAAAACGTACCACGTCACTTCCCAGAGCCAAACAGCTTGACATGCTTGTGGCTGCCAGCACGTTGGCAAATTCTGCTTAATGTCTTAAGCAAAAAGGGGTAGAAGAAAGTTTCTGAACAGAAAACAGAACTCTGCTTTCAGAAAGCCAGGGGCACAGAGGAGAGTAGCCCATAGGTTTCCACCAGCTCAGCAGTGCAGCAAACAAGGGAAGCATCACACCCCCCTCATTTCCCGCTGGCTCCAAGGAGCATTTGAGTTGGGTCAAGACAGACAGACACCTCTCTCCTTCACAAAGCACTTCACTTAAAACTGCCAAATTTTCAAAGTGTTGAGCAGCCACAGCTCCCACTGAGATCGCTGAGGGTTGTAGCAAAACTTAGCATGTGTGAAAGACTGGGGGATTTTAGTTTCCACATTTAAATATCAACTTTGGTGTCTGACCTCAGGGGTCCACTTACAATGGGAGCTAAAGCAAATAAGCATGTCTGCTCCTGACTAATATTGTTTGGAAAGGTGGGCACATCAGAAAATAATCCTGAGAATGAAGGCTTCTGTCAGTAAAATTGTTTTCACATAAAGTTTATGAGAAAAAAAGCAATTTTTTTTTTCAGTTTAAATATTTCTTCACATATTTACTCATACAAAATAACAGTCATTTCTAATATGAGACCATAGGTGCAGAGGAAATAATAGTGTATACTGAAGTTTTCTTCAGGATGTCTTTTCAAACCCTCATTTCTTCTTCTGATTAGGTTGGAAGCACAGCACTGGGAAGGAGTAATGAACATCTACTTGGTAATTTATGTGACAGGAAATTGAACAACCATCTCCTCAGCCATTATTTCTGTGAATTTCCCAAACTGTAAATGCATCAAACAGTTACAGAAAAGCATAAATTCTGTTAAGCAGTCTCATTTTTCTAGAGAAAAATATTTCTAGGTGTCTAAAGTGTTTCTGTTTACAGGCTTGACCTGTTGACCAAAAACCTGTAAAAATGTTTACTCATTTCATAATGAATTACCATGGTGGCTTAAATAGTCTGAAAATGTTAACAATTTTAGATGCCCTGTAACATGGGATAGTAAAATCTAAAAGTTATGGTTTTGAAAAAACTCAAAATATGCATCTGCTACCTAAACTTCAAACCTCTCACAGAATGTTCTAAACTGGGCTTTAAAACTGCTGGACACTCAAAACATTCTTATCCAAGTGTGAGCTGGTGCACTTAGGAATGGAAAAAGGGGAGGTTGTTGGTGAGGAACATTGCTCTGACAAGTCCACAACTAATTGCTAAAGTACCATTACTTACCCAATATTAGGATTAATGCCACTAGGAATTTATAAAATTAGTTTTGAAAACCTGGAGAGAATGAGGAATTTTATGAACCTGCCAGCCATAAATTTATCTGATAAAAACCATTTGAACAAGGGATACTCTGTGGTTCCTTAGTGACCGAAACTTCAGTGAAGTGTCATGCTTAAATTGTCTGAAATATATTGCATCAAAACCCTCAGCAGCAGCACCAAAGAGCAAGGTGCCTGTGTCCATTGAGTAGCACAAGTATAGAATTCAATTCTCTTTTTTCACTTTGACTGCCAATTTTATGGCACTTCATTTAAGCCTGTGTCTCCAAAGAATCAATTCAAATTAGCTTTCTAATTTTACCCAAAGAATCTGCTTTAAAATAAATTGAATAGTAACATAAGGCTTAGTAAATGAGTGTAAAATTCAAGTGAACTTCTCTGAAGAAAAACCTCTTTTAATCCAAAGACCAATAAAGCTCAGGTGCAATAATATATGACAACTCTAAAAATAGTTTGTCCTTGTTGGTGGTTTAACATTGGACAAGTTATATTTTATGTACTGGCAATGTCTAGGGTTTCATGCCATGATACTGGGAATATGAGTTGTTATTCAAGATTGTGTTTGAAGGCAGACATAAAAATCCTTTTTGGTTTGTTGTTTGTTTTTTTAAAGACTGTCATTTCATCAAATCATAGTGATGTCGTGCAGAGCACTGGTATCTTTTAACTTGTTTTTCTACATTTGTGGTTCAGAGTGAGATTTTTGCAGTTTTCCACCACTGACAGGGGCATTATTTGTTACAATTTTACATGCTTTCCAGCACAGGTGTTAAAGTTTCCTCCCTAAGCAGATGACAGGAAGCTGAGGGACTACATACCTGTGACCAGGTAACCTGACCACTGGCAGTGAGCACAGGCTACAAGGGACAGAGTAAAGAGGTGACAACAGTTGCAGCAGTCATCTGCCAATTCCACTGCAGTCTTCTTCCCAAGGATATGGAAAAGAGCATGTCTGGCCCTAGGCTGGAAATGAAGGCACAAAAGCATAGCTAGCAGCCAGCAGAGTTGTCAGGGAAAGCTTAGGACATTCACCTGAGGTAATATTAACAGATTTTAACCAATTACTGCTGTTCAGCAGAGCACTGAGCCTAGATGTCCAGAGCCCTTCGGAGTTCTATCCCCATCATTAATTTCCACTATGTCTCCTTGACAATTCATTTAACTTTCCTTTACAGTTCAGAATAGCAAGTACAGAGAAAATGCTAACTTTAATTATCATATCACATATACAAAAAAAAAAAATCACTTTGCATTCTATTTATACACAGCTACATTCAAGGTGGAGCTGAAGTTGGGATAATGTTAGTTCCACACAATCCAGCTGCCTCAGTGTCAGGCTTCTCAGTAATTTGTCTAAAGGATGGTCAGGAGATGGTGGTGTTCCTCTGTGGGATCCTGTGGCTCCTGCCCCATTGTTATCTTCAGAAAATTCACTAGAAATTTGGCTGAGGGAGGTACCTCCTGTTGTCTCAGCACAGCAGCAGAAATTCAGGTCTTAGCTTTCTCAGTGCTAATCCCAGGAATGTTAGTAAAATATTCAAGGGGAAAAAACCCAAACATACCATCACTTTTCCTGATACCACACGTTTACAGAGGTATCAAGTAGTCACTTGTGTTGTCACCTTTTTTTTGTAAAAGCAGATGAAATCAACAAAGCAGATTGCTTTCAATTCATTTTTAAAAATGCAATGAACAGAACAAAATAAGCAATTGTTCAGCAATGGCTGAAGCAGGTCTGTGGCTGAAGCCAGCAGCTTCTACCCCTTGCTCTGTCCTTAGCTGCTTCATGGACTGTGAGAAGAGTTGCCCTTTGTGCCACTGATGAACATTTCCATCCATTGTAAAATTGTTGTGTATGGAAGATACCATCTGCATCCAAAAAGTATAGACTCATGAATCACAGAATCGTTAAGGTTGGAAAAGACCTCCAAGATCCCTGAGTCCAACATTAACCTCATATGTTCATCTTTGTCACTAAACCACATGCACACGCCCTTTGAACATTTCCAAGGATGTTGACCCCACCACTTCCCTGGACAGCCTGTTTCAATGCCTGACCACCCTTTCCATAAAGAAAGCTTTCCTAATATCCAATCTAACCTCCCCTGGCACAAGTGGAGGCCATTTCCTATTGTCCTGTTTTTATTACCTGGGAGAAGACACCAACACCCACCTGGATAGAACTCCTTTCAGATAGTTATAGGGAGTAGGAAGGTCTCCCCTGAGCCGCCTTTTCTCCTGGCTAAACAGCGCCAGCTCCCTCTGCTGCTCCTCACAGGACTGTGGTCTCTTAGTTCCATATAGTTCATCCGAGTTCTACATCCAAGTTCAACAAACTGCCAAGTCTTGGTTTTTGGGAGGAGCTCATGAAAGACTGGCAGCATTCTCTCAAGAGTCCTGAAAATGTGAAGATGGAGACTTGCCTCTTTCCACCCCAGAGGAGGCCTGGTGTTGTCTCATGTAGCCAAGCAGGACAGGGGGACCCAGTGGGGGAGACCATCTGCATCCAAGAGGTAAACAAA
>VZSR01000520.1:33251968-33394841 GCA_013398615.1 Brachypodius melanocephalos
TATCTCTATCCACAGCTGGGCAGGCTCGGGGCACCAGGGACAGCCCCAGCATAGCAGGGCAGGCTGGGGGCACCAGGGGCTGCCCTAGCCCTGGGCATCGGGCACATCCCTGGCTATAAGGCCGGGCTCAGTCTGGGCACCAGCTGGGAACATGAGTCCAGAGGTGTGCCAGGCTTGTCAGGGCCCATGGCTGGGCAGGGCTGTGAGCAGCTTGAGACCAGCCCTTCTGTGGCATTGCTGGCACAGGGGCTGATGGCCCTAGGGGGCTGATATGGGGTCCTGAGCCATAAGCAGGGTGGGAGTGGCCCTGGGGAAAGCCAGGCAGGGGCAGTCAGGCCTGTCAGTGTCCTTGTGGCCATGACACAAATTCTCCTGTTCTTATGTTTCCCCCTTTCATACAGACAAATAGAGCTCAGAAGAGCAAAAGTGTCTCTGCATATCTGACAACCTTTGTCAATATTATTTCTGGATTCTGCTTGAAAAAAGTACCTTCCAAATATCCATATGGACAACATGCTGCCTAAGATGCCCAACAGAGAACAAATGACAGGAGTACAAACATTCCATAGATACCGTCAGAGAACGCTGCCTTCAGTCAGGACACCTCATAATTCACTTAATTATTCATTTTGTTTATTCACAGTAGAGATATTAGAGATAATATGCTGTAAGTCTCTAGCATCCTCAAACACCAGATGCTGGCTTTTCTCTCCAGTCCCAAAAGGAAAAACCAAAGCATCACTGTGAGAATTAACAAAAGTCCAATTAAATTTCTTGCCAGAATGTTAATTTCCTGAAAATAAAAGCAGCAAATTAATATTAAGCTGCTAGTCACCTCCCTTATCACTTTTGCACACATTTGAAATGGCAATAATCTGTGTTTAAAATTATCAGATAGACAAGCAAATTTAAAAACTGATTTTAAAAAAGCAAATACATAATGCTTCACCTTTTTCTTGTCTCAAACACCAGTCAAAGGGAAGAACTGCTAAGGGCATTGCTCCTTGAAATGACAAGTTATGCACAAGTGTTGCTACAAAGGCATGAGAGAGATGAGGAGTCTCCGTGCAGAATACAGAGGACCACAGCAGGGGTTGGAAGGATCTCAGAGGTCATTCTTTCATCTCCCTGCCCCATGGCAGAATGGGCTAAGCTTATCTTGGCAGGTATGTGTTCAACCTCTTCTAGAGCCTCCATGTTAATGGGCACTTGACAATTGCTTCAGGCAAGAGATCCCTGCCAGTCACTCCCTGTTCATTAAAGAGTTTCCCCTGCTTTAAAGTAAATCTCACTTGCCACAGTTTAATCACATTACTTTTTGCACTATCAATGGACATGAAAAAAAGGATTATTATGGGGTTTTTTTCATCTCTGCAAGTCTTTCATGCATTTGAATAATATTTTTGCTCAGTTGTCACTTCTTGGGTTTTTTTTTTCCAATTGCTCTGACACCACCCCACGTTTTGAGCAGACAAGGGCATAAACACAGGTATCAAAGAGAGTTTCACCATTTACTGGGGTGCACTCTGGCCAGAGCCCCAACCACCTTTCAACCTCATTCTTCCCTCTCCTTTCATCTGTGCTAGGAAAGACCTATGGGTGCCCTATAGTGTGATTAAATGGACTGAGCGCTTCAGGCTTCCACTCCATGCTCACAGCAACAACTAAACTTTTCACTTCCAAAACAATCAGGTCTCTTTCAGCCATATTTTCAGTCTATTTAGAAAAACTACTATTAAATACACATTTCTTAAAAGGTTTTGACAAGGCATTGCTCTTTTTTTATATCAGGGTCCTACAAAATCATGCACACTTGTGTTAAACAGACTTCCATTTTATGTGTGGGGACCAAATCAATGCTTTCATTATCAATGAACAACACATCTTAGTTGCAACCAGATGGCACTTGAGCAATTATGCACATATATTATCTGCTGCAGGGAGGAGAAACATCAAACATAGATTGCCAGCCTACTGTTGCCCATGTGATTTTTATGATAATAACAGAGACTATTTCACAGAGGTGAAATGTTCAGGTTTGCTGTTGATTGATTCAGGAAGGGGTGTTAACAGGTTTTGCAAAACATGCAAAAATGTGGCATTTGCATAGCTGGAGATAAGTAAAATCAGTCATACAACAGTGGAGTAAGTATTTTATCTCACCAGCAGGAAAGATGAACTATGTACCCTATTCAGAGAGACAGAGACCCTCTTAGACATGGCTGCAGAGTACTTTGCTGAGATCCTGTGCAAGGATAGATGCTGATGTGATAAATATTCCCGAAATAGTGATCAACTGTATTTAAAGGAAAGAAAACTGTTTTTTTACTGGATTGCATGCAGTTTACAGCATGACGGCTTTAAAGGCATAAAAATGCCAAGTTTGAGATAACCCTAGCCCTATACTGCAGGTAACTGAACATCACATATATTTTCTAATATACAGTAACAGTGTAACTGTAGAGTTAGATTAACTGCTGTGCTCTGAAAAGTGACTATAAAATGGCATCATGGTATTTCTTGTTTATTGGGTAGAAATGGTTTTTGAATGAAATATAAGTTGTAAGTAAAAAGATGTTTTGTGTAGCAGCAAATCTTCCAACAAAACTTCCAACAGTTGACATGTAACTAGATTACTGTTTTCATACATATCATCAGCATTCAAGATTATGCTGACAAAATAAAACCTTCTCTGACACCTCTGATTCCACTGGCTATGGATGGGATATTGAAAAATGTGCAGGGGTATTTCTCTGCTGTGGAGCACAGCATAGACACATCTATTGTTAGCAAGAGAATAATTAGCTCAGATATTTGAAAGCATCTTATTTTCAGCTATTTTTCACTGATATAAATAAGCTGATGTATATCTTTTTGTCCCGAGTCAAGCCCTAAGGTCTTCAGAAATGGGTTGTATGTAACTTCAGTGAGACACGGCTCTAAGCTACATACTTTTAAAAATTACACATTTACCTTCACTGGTGCCTATGTAGTCCTGCCAGTGTTGGATTCTTATTGGATGAATTGGAACGCAAATCAGCAGACATAAATAATATTACTATTACAATCATGTCTAAACCCAGAATGTTACCGTAACTTCTTTTGCATGAAACTCACAAATTAATTTGTTTGTATATCTCCCTCAGTACTTGAAATGCATTTCTAGTGTCATTTTCCAAGGTTTCTCAATTGTCCTGAGATGCTCTGGTCAGCCTGCTGTGACACTGCCAGGCTTGGTCTACTTTTGTTTCTGGGTCCTTCTCAGTTCTATTCTTCAAAGCAGTGACTTTAGTAAGTCTCTATCAGCATTTTTGCTATACAATCGGCAGAGCTGTTAGAGACAGTAACATGTTTAAACCTCCTCTTTGTATATAACAACTTTATCAACAGATGTCTAAATATTGTTTAAAATAATGTAAACTAAATTCATGCTGTCAAAAAGTAAATAGAAAACAAAGTAGAAATTAATTTGAAATCATTCATGTAAGAGTATGAAGACTCAGGCTACCTCTGGAAAACACTGAAGTGCAATCTGTTTAACATTTGTCTTGGCTTCAGATTCTCCTTCAGAAGAATTTTTAGCTAGACTTACCAGTGATGTACGCTCAAAGGGTCCTTGTATTAATTGAGATTTTATCTCCTGGAAATCTCTACGTTTCCATGTAATAACAGGATGTCACATCCATAATGATTGTGTAACAGAGGGAGTGAAGAAAACCTCTAAAGTGAGAGATGGAAGATAGGTACTTCAATTATTGCCATTCACTTGGGAAGATGTAATATTTCCTGGAATCTGAGAGACTCTGTACAATCTCACAGAGAAGCCCACAACTTTAAACACATACAAAGTTACATAAAATAACCTTGCTTATGTTCTTCATTTGTTCATTTTATACTATTTTAGGAATATAAATGGGGTATAAAACACATTTACACTCATTCTAGCATCCCTTTACAGTGCAAGAATGGCATAAAAAGGACCAAATATAAGTATGAAATGCAGATAATGCAATCAGAAATCACACGATGGTACTATACTTATGTCAATCAACACATTTTTAAAAACCAGACCTTGTTAAATAAACTTGGAATTATGAGTCTGGTGTATTAATCATAGAATCATGAGAGTGTTTACTTTGGAAAAGACCTTTAAGATCACCAAGTCCAACTATTTATGTTGGTCTGATATGACAGCCTCTGTGAGGGATTCAATCCCATACTAAGTGGCATCGGATTTTGAAATTACGGTATTGAAGCAATGCAGCATACCTTCACTTAGAAATTTATGAGGAATCTTTCCTGAATAGTTTTATGGAAGATATATATTTAAATTTTTTTTATTATGTTACTTTTTAATGATTGTGTTAGTTTGCAGAGTATTGAAGTGAACAACTCATTATTTTTACCACACTTGAACACATTTAATGCAATACACAAACTGCATTGAGAACACCTTTGTGAAATACAGGGGTATGTCATTGAGAGAAATAATTTTCTCATTTTTAGCCCAAATAGATAGAAGTTTTGAAGTAAAATATAACTGAAGGACTTCTGTGTGCAAGTCCATCTTTGAATCTTTCCATCTTTGATACCAAGGCCCCTGTTAAGAGCTACAGTCTTCCTGAAAGCATGATGAAAGTAATTTCAAAGGAAGTAGGTGCAAGGGAGAGCAAAGCTGACACTGAAGAATTTCCTCTGTTGTCAGAAGGCTGTGGAACACTATTAATTAGCAGCTAAAATATAAACTCATTTATATACTTCCTAGGAGAAAGGAGCGTGCTGTAAAAGAATACCTAATGATATATCTATATAAAAGATCATAAATATGCTTTGAAAGTCTTTGACTGTTTACATTTTCTTATGACTGAGTCTAGCTTTTGTTTTTTCAACTATGATTGGAAGGGTCCCAGCCATTTCAAGTTTAGCTTAGCCTATGTTTAGCAATTCTGGTAAAAGTAAATGTTTGCAGGTTTTGCTTCATAAGTCTTTAAGACTAGCAGAGTGCCTTCCAGCTCTCTTAATCTGGTGTCTGTGGATGCAGAAGCAATGTAAGGGGACTGAACTGCAGGCAACACCCTGGCTTCTGTGCCCTTTCCAAATAGTGTTTCCCATGAGCACAGCTGGAGGCAGGTTATTGAACTTAATGGACCACAGGCCTGACCCACAGGGCATTTCTGAAGTTCATATTATTTCAGGAGGACAAAAGTGCCTGAATTTCTTTATGTCCCTTGCCCTGTGTACAGCATTTCTAAATATGTTTTGTTCCATATTATAGGTAGAGAATCTTATAAAGAACAAAGAACTGCAATGGTGAATCACTGCAATGGAGAACTAGTACAAATCAGAGAGTTACAAATACATTTTTTTCTTGTGATTCTACTGTTCTTTTTGCCATGACGAGCTCTCAGGTAGAGATCTGACATGACTTCTTACCCTTGACTTACAGCTTTCCATTCTGTATGTCTAAAAACCTGATCTTTTCCTGATCTAAATTTTAACACATCTTTCCAACTTGTAGGTCATGACAGTTTTCACAATTAGGAGCAAAACATTATAATTATAGCAATAGTGTTAACATAGTTTCTGACCAATCTTTGTCAAAGCACCTAATAAGTTTCAGTATTAAATGATTTTAATAGATCTGTATGACTCAGTTTTCTTAAGGTCCAGTATATTTAGGTGATTTGCTAAGTCTGCAAGGTTTGCAGCTGTTCTCATGGATCATTGTGAACAGAGCAAATTTCTCTGTGAAGCAGACTCTATCTGATCATAATACACACAGGTTGTGGCACTGCACTGAGATTTGAACCCTGCTTGCCTAACAGGGCAGATGGAGCATGGGACAGCAGTGCAGAGGGTTCTCAGCAGATGCTGAGAGGACTCCTCCCACTCAGAGCAGCACAGCTGTATCACCACAGCAGAGCATAGACCTCAAACCTTGTTTCTAGGCAGCATTCTGAATGGTATTGCTCTATAGTCTATAAATCCACCAGTGGTCATGTACCAGTCTGAGGATCTACCTCATGTTCTCAGTAAATTGCACGACTGAGGCTTTCCATGATAGGTGTCTGATTTTTAAAATTCTTCCTTTTCCTATTTATTCACATAAAGTGTCTAATCTTTTAAAAAGCCCTTTAACTGCAGGTTAATTCCTGCAGGGTTTTCAAAGTGATGTATTATTAGATTTCAGTACAAGCTAGCACTTAGCTGCCTCAATCATTTTGCAGATTAAAAGGCCTATTTGTTTAAAAGACCTTCCTATTTGTTTAAGTGCTTAAATATTATTAAGGTGCTTCTAATTTTTATTTCTTACTTATGATACATATAGTATATATGTATGTATTTTTTATGATAGTACAATTATATATAATGTATGAATGAAGATCATGGCAAAAATAAAGAGAAATCTAACTGCTTTCTAACATTTCTGAATTAACTTGGCATCCATTTCACCAATGAATCTTAAATTCTTAATATGAAAGCTATAGTATATAAAATGGGAAACATTATTGTGCTGCTATATAAAGCCACAGATATTTCCACAACCTCAGTAGTGAGCATAGTTCTGATCATCTCAAAAACACTGAAAAAAAGCAGGACTGAGAAAAAGTCACAGAGAGAGGAGCAAGTATGAGTGAGAACAGAATCATGTCTACAGTACAGTACATGATGGAGGGGAGATGTGAACCTCTGGCTGCTGGACACACAGAGCATTTTAAGGAGGCAACACTTTTCAACACCCCTATTGCTACATCACCACTGCTACTAATTGTCAAAGACTGCACTTTGGAAGAGGTGGATCCTAGATCTGTCTCATAGTACAACTACAATTTTCTTGCATTTGTCTTAAATTTCAGGACTCTGCTTTTGATCTTTCATGTGGTGAAATTTTGTCTCTGCCCAGAAAGGTTTTCTCGGCTCCGCCATTTGTTCTGTTCTGCAATTTTCCTCTTAGGTCTGACTTCAGCGTATTATTAAAATATCCAATAAAAAGTGTCCATTTCACAAAGCTAACTATGAAAAAACCAAATAGCACTGCCCCTTCCAAAACATTTAATTAAATGTATTGATTCAGACCAAGACTCCCCTCAGAAATAAAAAGAAATCTTAAAACATGTTCCTAACATATATGCTAGTTTATCAGGTCAGGTTTACCTGTCTTCCAAATGAGGATTTGAAAAATCTAGGATACTTGTGGTCCTATCTCAGGGCTGCTTTCTTTAGGCACAAGATGTCAGGACTGGAATAGGGCTTTTCTCTTCCAAGGCAGTCCTGTCAAAAATCAGAATGTCATGTAATTCAGCTTCTGAGGCCTTTTGAGATAGATACATATGCTGCCTTCCCAACAGAGTGGGTGAGCAGAGCTTCAAATGACTTGTTATTTGTATTCTTTCATCACTAGATTTCATATTACTAACTCTCAAGATTGCCCTTAGCTAGAAATAGGAATGCTAACAAATATATGACACTTACAAAATTAGTACAATGTTTGACTATAACATGATTCCATAGCATCTGTTACATCTCAATATGCCACTGAATATTTCACAATTATTTAACATCTATCACAGCTTTCTTCTCCAAGAAAGATTAAGTATTTAAAAGGTTTTTTCTTTTTTAGCATGAACATCCTGCAGCTACTAGGCTTTTGTCAAGAGACCTATTTCAGATCTTTTAACACAGCAACTCATTCTAAGATGTACCATTGTAGGTGTCTTAATTTTCATAGCTAGGTTGTAAGCCATCTTTGTCCACGTTATTCAACTTTCTGTTGCATATAGTAAAGCCAACGGTAAATTAAATTTAAATAAATTAGAATGACTCTTTAAAAGAATTTTATAAACAAATGCAAACTTGACTGCAGCACACAAATAAATACTCCTCCCTGGTGTCAGTGAGAGGGATCATTTGACTAAAACCAAGATATTCTCCACAGCATGGGTATCAAAGCAATTTTAAATACCAGACTTCCTGACTAACTCTACTTTAGCAAATATTTCAGCGCAAACCCAGTAATTTAGTAGGAGGGGCTGAGAGAATTTGGTTTGTTCAGTCTGGAAAAGAAGCTTTGGGGTGGACCTAATTGCTGTCTTCCAGGATCAGAGGAGATCCTTCAAGAAAGCTGGAGAGGGATTTTTTATGAAAGAATGTAGTGACAGGTCAAGGGGAAATGGTCTCAACCTGAAAGAAAGTAGGTTTAGAGTAGATATTAGGTAGAAATTGTTTACTGTAAGAGTGGTGAGACACTGGAACAGATTGCCAAACTCTGTCCCCATTCTAACTTTGATCAACATCCAAAGGTCTCATTGAAAGGACTAAGAAAGGGCTTGAGCCATGGAAACAAATCCAAGAGGACACTGAGGGCAGTGCCACTGGCTTTTCTTTCAGTTGAAAAACCAGACCTGGAGAATGGGATGCTTCATTGCTGATGGTCAGCTGGACTGCTCGACATATGCAGGAAGATTTGGAGAACTTTTAGTGGTGCAAAGTAGTCATTATTCAGACTCATGTCTCCATTGGATATCACTGCATGTTTCATGTGAGCCCAGAATGGTCTTCTAGTTTATTCTTCTCCAGAATGAATCTTGATCTGCATGCACCAAAATGACTCTGCAAACCAAATCAATACACAGAAAGTGGGAAATATCAGGAGATTCTCTTCAGAACTGAAATGCTTTGAGACAAAATGTTAATGCATGTGCAACCTCTGTGCTCTTTTAATATTCATCGCTAATTTTTTACCTCTTGGAAATAAGAGGCTCAAATATGGATCCTTAAATAACTATGAGCAACCCCCCCCCTTGTTACTACTATTTCTTTTAGACAATGGTACAATGTATTTTCTCAGATTGTTACTGGGAATCTCTACACAAAATGTTAAACAAATAGGCCTGACTCCTTTTTATGTTTGGGTGGCCTTTCCAAAGAATAGTGTTAAGGAGTCAAAGCAGGAATGTGGAATGCAGTTGTAATTCATCCTGATTTTAAGATGGCATTTCATTGCCAGAGAAGTGTAAAGCTGATATATTATAGTAAATGAGAGTCATGCCAAAGCTTTTCTTTGAACTGTGACATTTCGTGTGTCAGCTAGTTACTCTGACTAGTCAGCCACCACCCACACAGCTGATCAAGATAGAAGACACAGTAACACTGCCACAAACTTAATGTACTATCTTTACACAAAGTTTTATTTTGGAACCTTATAGGGAAATGCTGTCTATTCTATGATGTACTGCACATATAAATTTATTTTTATTCTCCTGATTAATGAATAAATGGATGAAATATTATTTGACAGGGGAAAAAAGTAAAAAGTAAAAAAATATATTCATGTGTGGCCAATCTTGATATTTGACTTAATTGTCTGAATTCTTTTTTGGTGAAACTCTCCCAGATTACAGTGCATTACACTGAGCAGGCCATCAGGAATGTCATGTTGCCCATAGACCCTAGTTTTACAATTGTTGATTCAATAAATAAAATAATAGAAACACAGAATGGGATTGATTGGGTAGAATATTTAAAGGTCATCTAGTCCATCCCCCTGTCATGAGCAGGGATATCTTTCACAAGATCAGGTCACTCAAAGCCCCAGTCCAGCCTAACTTGAATGCTTCCAGTGATGGAGCATTCACAGCTTCTCAGAAAAACTTGTCCAAATAAAACCTACCCTTTTTCAATTTAAAACAGGCTGGCCCTTTTTGCTGTCTGTACAGACCATGGTAAAAAGTCTAAACCATCCAAATCCTTTAAAAGGAAAATACAGATTACTAGATTTCAACAGCCACAGGGAATTACAGAAGCCCCAGGGGAACAAACCAAATGTACTTTGATAACATTTTATGGTTATATAATCTATTTGCTATAAAATGGTGGCAATTGGCTAAGCATATAAAAGATAAATTTGGAAATAATTTAAGCAGATGATTACTCACTTGGAAAGTAAATATTTTTAATGGATACTTTTAACATGGAAATCCTGTTTGTTAAGGAAATGAGGTGTCAGAAAACAAGAAAAAGTTTATGTAGTAAGAAAGCAAATGTACTCATTAACTTTAAGAAGATAGTATAATATTCTGGTAAGTAAATCCTGAACATCCCCTGTTGTATAAGGCACACAAATAACTATTTGCTAGAGAGCAATGGCTCTTTAGCTACTGCAACTAATTTATTTTCACTTCTGGAGGTTCAGACAGTTATGGCTCCCAGGGGCAAAGATGGCAGCAATCAAACAAAAACATTTTATTATCTCAGCCCGTATCACTTTCATCACTGATGTCCTTACACTCTTGGAAATGTTGCAGATAAGAATGTAACCTGCTAATGAGTGAATAGTCTCATTTTATGTCACTCTGGAGTTAAACTGAGTTGTCAGAGTTGCAGCTTGTAGGCTAAGGCTGATCATAGCTCTTAGCACTGCCAATCCCTCCATGTTGACATTTTATGTTGAGGTCTAACACCAGCAGCAGAAAACAAAAACTGAGGAGCATGTAGCCTCTTTCACCCAATAGCTGGGTAGCTATTGCTTTTGTTTTTTTCCCAAACCATTAGTAAGAATAGGCCATCACCTAATAAATGTCTCTCCTGATTTCATCCGGTTTTAGTCAAGGCTGAAGTGTTTCTGCAGTTTGCTAGCCAAAACCCAGACAAGCAGTAGCTAGTGATTAATTTCCATTCTAGTATTCAAAAGGAAGGGTGTCACCATGGCCTACTCAGTTCCACTTCACTGTGGTCATCAGCAGTTCCTTTTTGTCAGTCCCCATGGGAAGAGAAATGAGAGCACTTATCATCCTTTAATACAGATCTGCTCTTTTCTCAAACCTTCCAACATGGAAAAAAAATGTCATTGGCCTCTCCTGGAATTTATGTTGACTCAGCAATTCAAGTTCATACCACCTTTTCAGTCCTTGAGAAAATGAGGATTGAGAATATATGGGAATAAAGAAGATAAGAGCACTTTCCACTCTAGAGTTCCTTGCCATATATACAAGATATATACATTTCTTACTATTAAAAGCATTGATCTTTCTCTTTGGTAAAATATTTAACAGAATATTATGCATGTACAATATAGCATATATATTGTCAGCTATTTAGACAACAAATCAGAGGTATACTAGAAATATAAACAGGAGGCCATAGCATTTTTAACTGCTCCTTATGAATGAAATAATTATTTTTTAAATAATTTACTTAAATAAGTAAAATAATAAATAATGATAAAATAATATATGACAATAAAATAACACTGCATGGATTTAGTGTTTAGGAAGGCTACAGGGTCTGGGCACCAAAAAACCTGAGGTCCACTGAACAAAAAAATACAGTCTAAGTAATAACACAGCAAACTGCCGTACATTTTCTCATGACTGTGCATAGACATGTAGGAAATATCCCTGTGGGATAATAATTCAATCTCCTGCATCTCAGAAGAGCATGTGATGATATTGCTAATTAACATCTGTGGTGATGATTCTCTTATGAAAACATTCCTGTATTGGGAAATGGCATTTCTGAGGCAAAGATCCAATTAGCGTGTCTTACCACCACATTTCAAAGGCAACACCAGTTTGCTCCCACTGCATGATATTTGAGTTACAGCTCATTTCATCTAGCAGGCTTTTATAAACCGAACCAGATATATCTCCTGATACACTCAGTGTCTCCAACTTCCTCTCATTATTTATATATTACCTGCATTGGAATTAAAAAACAGAAAGATTCCAGTTTCATTGTACTTAGAGAGAAACATACATGTAACAGGAACAGAAAACAAAGATATCATTTTATAAATACTTCACCTATAAATTGTACTCTGGAATGCCTCACTGAAAATTGAAAAAAATTGGAGACTTTCTTGACTTAAGGCTAAAGTTGGTACTCTCTTCCTCTTACTGATCATTATTATTATTTGTTGTTTTGCTATTTATTTTCAGCAGTATTAAGTATATGCTACAGACTCTAGGCTCTCTTGAGGAGAGGATTGCTTCTGGACAGTTTAAAAAAAAATCTCTCCCATAAGCAACTTAACAACTGGCAACAAACAGAAATTAAGCCATGGCATGGGGCATATGGTCAGAGACAGTGCCCATAATGAAATCCTTATTTCCTGTTACTATTAATATGAGCATGAGATGACAGTAGGAAGTGATCACAGATAAAATAAATAGAATAAAAAAGATTTCTGTCATTATAGCACAGCTTGCATGGATGTATATAAAGTTACATTACGTAAGAACATCTCCCAGTTACTGGATAGAAAAGAGAGAGAGGGACGAAGACAACTTCATAGCCAATGAAAACTTCTACATCTCTCAACTATTGGGAAATTCTCTCATTTTGCTAGTGTACATTCATATATATATCTCCAAATTCTTCCCTAAAAGTCAGCTGAAGGTTTGAACACACAAAATTTTCTGCCTGCAAGACTGAGATCCATGCTTAAAAAATTTATTTTAAAACCTATTAAAAAATAAAATAAAATAAAAAAGCTAAATGGCTTGCTTCCTTACATACACAGTTCTTGGTAATTGTTCAGAACTAAATCATGTAACTAATTAACGAATAAATGTTAAATTAAAAACAACATGTAATGTATAAAAGAGAATATATGTATGTAAAACAGTAAAGGGAAGACAAATATATAACTGATATATATATAACCCCCCCCTCAACCAACAGGAATTTAAATTTACCATAAATTTAATCTACATGTTTCTATACATGTGAAATATTTTGGTCTGTTGAAATAGTGAACAAGTAAATTTCACTGTAAGTGGAAATTATAATTGCTCCTTTTTTCATCTGTTCAGTCAAAAAGAAAAAGTACAGAGTTACAATTCCTAAGTGGGATGATTGTGAATCAACTGAGATTTCAAATATTTTAAGCATTCTACACACATATACACATGTAAATTAATACACCCAACTTGTCAACAGTAAATCTTCAAAGGCTGCTCTTCAGAGCTACACTTACAGTCAAAGTTCTTAAAATGCTGGCTGAAACAAATGAAGTTTCATTGATTTTTAAATATCTTGAGATCTGAAGTTTTCACTTTGTCTTTTTACCAGAAAATATTCCTTAGGCAAAGTACACTGATGATACTTCATCTTGTCCGTACTTCATTGCAGATTCAAACTCTTTGAAGCTGATGCAGCCATCAGAATTCTGATCGACTTCTCTGTAAGGGAAGAGATTTGGTATCTAAAACCCAAAAGACTATGCAAAACAGACATACTTAACTGTAGATATCCAACACCAATATTGTTTTTGAAGAGCTCAAGGGTCCTAAAATTTGAGTTCTGTACAAAGAAATAATGAAGTAAATAACGATTTTTGTGTAGTGCACCTATATGAGGAGCTCGGTTTTTTAAGAGGAACAAGTATAATGATAAATATTCAACAGGAGGTAAAAGTTAATTCCAGTATGTCCTGTGCAAATTTAGCATTTCTAGCACTAATTTAGATCCTACACCTCATGCCTAATTACCCAAATTCATTCACCTGTTGCAGAGATCTTCAAAGTTTTGTAGTACAACATGCAACCCAAAACCTCTAGGCCTTAAGATAGGTCAAGCTGACATTTAAAATTTCCCCAAGTGCCCCATGACCTTTCACATGCTGCAAGCTTATGTTGAAACAAAGATTATGTTAACAGAAGACCTACTCCTTGTGACTGTAAGAAAAATAAGCTAATTTATATGTTATCATATCCTAAAAGGAATATTCCAATAGTCAAAAAAGGTCTCTGAAGAGTAAAAGCTGTTAATATTTACTTCTGAGACAGAAGCTGGTAGAAGACAGCAATTCAATTAATTACATTAGCACACAGGGCTAAGTTTTATTAAATACACCTGGCAATATTATTTGATGCAGTGATAAATTAGGCTGACAAAATGGTATTAATGGTATTCTGTAAAGTACTTGTCTTAGTTCTCCATAGCTTTCCTACTAGAAGTACATTTATACCAAAGTTAAATAACTAAAAAACTGGTTAATTGTTGGATGTCAACATTCATTCATCATTTAGAAAAATATTTCATTGGTTTATACGAATGTCCTGACCATCGCTTTTTTCATAATCTAATTAATAATAATTCAATTAATTTAATTAATAATTGAATTCAAATTTTTTATTATTATTACTGTCAGCTATTACAGATGACATAAAGATTGCTGGAGTTATAGTGCTGCAAACTGTGCCATCACCATTGAGTGGTAGTATTCCTGCCATCTCGCAGCATACAAAATGGGATGTAACTTCTACATAGACGAAACTGCAAGTTCCAAAATGATCCATGCTCTTTAGCAGACACACATTCTATTATCCTTTGGATGCTCTGGAAATTTTAAAGAAATTCTACACTGAAGAAGTAGTTTGGTAACTCAGTTTTCAACAAAGTTTACACAAAGGGATAGGATGTCCTCTTAGACTCTTATTCTAAAAATATCCTTGAGAAAAGCCCAGTAAAATTTAAAGAAACTAATCTATACACAACAGCCTAAAATATAGAAATTCAGTTTGCGCTATGTCCTTCCCTTTTCCCTGAAGAAGTCCTTCTTAGATTAAAATTTCATTATTCTCCCCTTCAATAAATATTATTAATCTTCATTTATTTCAAGAATCCCTCAAACTACCAACTTCCCAGCTTTTTGGAAATTTTAACATTGTTTGGTAAGATTCCTCTCATCTGTTGGCAATAAACAATCGGTACTAGTGCTTAATTTCACTATCAATGAAATATTAACCTCTTGTGAAGCAGACTTGATCAGACAAAATTAAAGCCTCATGGTGCAATGATGAACCTTACATGGCCATAAACATATGGAATGACAGCCTGACATTATGGAAATATTGAAATTAAGTTCCTTCAGCTCATTGTTGGCTCTGGCATAAGACTAAAAGATGATGACATTCTATTGCTTTTCAGGTAAGGAGAGGTTTGAGAGATGGTCATCCTTAATCAAGTCTTTAGGGAAAACAAGACAGCTAGAGCTAGACCAGCCACACAGTTTCTTGATGAAAAGCATCCTTTTAAATACCACATATCATAACACAAAGAAATGTAAGCTTATTCACCAGTGAAAGATGAATGTCGGTCATAATGAGAAGATGGAGATGCTGTTCTGGAAGCAGGAACTGAAAAGGCTGAGGAGTCACAGAAAGTAATCAAATGAAGATCATCTACTCTGATGCTTTACCTAAGATTGTGAATACAATCCTTGAATGTATAAGCAGGATAATATCTATATCTAATGCAAGACTGATTTTATTTCAGAATACATTGTTAGGAAAATTGGGAAGGAAATACTGTGTCTATTTTCTGGTTCCCATACTTCAAGAAGGACACTTAAAAGAACTGAGAAAAAAAATTAATAGTAACTGTACTACTTCCAAAAAACATGCCTAGCATGTTATATAATGTCTTGTTATAATGTCTTATAACAAGACATTAAAATACTCTGTGGAGAAAAAAAAAAGACTGAAGAAGTTGAAGGACTGATCCATTCAAATCAAGACTATAAGTATCTCTCCAGGAAATGTATTTTGGATAGTAAATACCTTTTTATGCTTGCAAGGAATGACATACAGATAGGTGCAAACTGAAGCCAAAGTTAGAAAAACTGTGAACTTAAATAGGAGGGGTTTTTTAAAGGAGGGCTGTTAAGATAACTTACTAAGGGATCTAGGACATGATAATTTGTTTATTTACCTTCCCCTGGTACATTCAGGAGTCTCTAAACCACACATGTATGTCTGTATGTCTGCAGGTCATTGTGATGTATATTTATTGCATGGATTTGTCTAACAGCTTTTTGAACTGTTGTGAAGCCCATGGCCTGAACACCTGCTCTATGATTAAGTACCACCTCTTATTTGTTTCAAACCTGCAAGTGATTTGATACTCTTTATAGCTGAAGTGCCCTTCTCAGTGACTCTACGTGTCAGAGTGCATAAAACGCATCTATGTTTAAAGATTAACCACTGAAGACTTTTTTTTTTTTTAAATTGTTATAATCTATGCTATTTGCAAGTAATTCAGATAATTCAAAGAAAAATTACAGACTTAAATACCTGAGAGATTGCACCATAACCAAATAATAAAATTTGGTTTTTTAATATTATGATGAATTCTCAAAATCTAGAGCTGGAAGATCACTTCATGAATGTTTTAGAAGTCAATGCTGATAATCTGGCTAAACTGAAGTTAACGGGAAATTTGCCAGTAATTTTCAGAAGGCAAAGATTTCACCAAAATACCTGAGTTACAGGCATAAATAAACCAGGACACACACCTTTAATGTTTGGAAGCTGCTCTTGAAAACTGGTGCTCAACTTTACATGGTGTTTGTTCAACACCCTGAAAGCCACTAACTGATTCTTTGAAATAAGAGTCACTTTCTGAATGGCCTTTCAGCAGAGATTAGCAAAATATGTTGGGTGATAAGTTAATGACAAATAAACTGGTAAGTACTTACCTGTTGTAATCTGAAGAAATGCTACATTTATTTAAATTTGTGGATTTTTGGAATCTTGCCAAAAGTAATCTGACAGTGAGATGGCCTTGGAGTGTTAAATTTTCATTCTCATTTAGCTCAAGCAAATGATAAATTCATCCTTGTGATTATGAAAATACTATGTCACAGCATATTGATCTTTATTTCACAGGTCACTATTCATTTGACTCTCGTAGCAGAATATACAGAGATATTTCAAGATATGTAGTGCCTTGGGTAGGTTGTCTGATCTTACACTGAAAATTGAGTAATAATCAGCATTTCAAGTTACTGACTGTGAGATATAAATTATTCTCTTATACACTCAGGTAATTGAAGTCTTCCAAAATCACCTAAGTGTATTTTCATAGCAAACTGGATTAGATAAATGGCACTTTACTTCTGACAGGAATGTTTTAACCATAAATCCAAATGGAGAAAATGAATAACTTAAAAGACTGATGTTTAATACAAGCTGCCTTTTGAAGTTTTATGTTTATTAGTTCACTGAAATAAGTACTTATTAGAAAGGAATCCACATTCAAATACAGCCAAGCCTTTTGTTTTATAAACAGCTGCATATATTCATCAGTCACTTCAGCTTTTTTCCCAGCTAACCCCACAACAATTTACATATAGTCAGATCTTGAAGTTCCTGAAATAAAAGCATAAATACAGAATTTGGCCATAATAATTTTTCTTTTTGTATGGAAAGACTTTCTCATAGGCACTGTCTCTTGGGCATGCAGTTAGAAATATACTGTATTTATCTGATAAGTATTATTTTTTCATTAATCCATATCAGTATAAAACACGCCAAAATATGTGGGAAGACAGAGATAGTGCTAAATGCAATCTTGCCCCTGACATGTTACAGCTGTGTTCATTACCAAAGAATGGGAACAGCCCTGCCCTCACAGCTAAGAGTGTGATAAAGAGTGAGTGAACTGGTTGGAGTTAGCTGGAGTCTGCTGGTTGTGCTGTGAGGAGGAAAGTACAGGAGGTTGTGCAAAGGACAGAAAGGGTAAGATGCTGTGTGTAGGACAGACAGGGTTGGGTGGCCATGCTGGGGACAGGAAGGAGTGAGCTGGACCTGCAGAAGGAAGGGAGTAGAAGGAGAGAAAGAGCTGGAGCTCCCCATGGGAGGCTACATAGAAAAGTTATGAGAAACTTTTAGATAACAAGGTGCTGATGCTTGGAGCCATCTTTGGTGTCAGTTGTACCTCTGCTGTCAAAAATATACAGTAGATATTGCAATTCTACCCTGCATTTATCTAGCTAGATTCTGTATCTGTCCCAAGTGGTAATCAGAGAATTAAGCAATCTTTTCTATTACTTAGAAAGAAGGGCAGTGAATGTGCTGCAGAGCCAGTGGAGACTGCCATTGAGTTAATTTTCAACAGGTTTGCTATGTAGGACAAGTCTCTAAAGCCAAATAAGAGCCAGGATAAATTAAGCTATGCTCATATCTCTGATGCCCTGGCCATACACCAGATACTTTTAAGTGAAAAAGGTAACTTCAAACTAGCTTAGATTTCTCCACTATGCAAACATTCTTAGCAACCATTAATTTTACTACTCAAGATGGATGGTCCTCACCTTGACTTTACAGAAACTGAAGCTGACCTTGGGAAAGAAGTCGTCATTTAGTCTCTTTAATGCAGGCAGTTTTTATAGAGACCATTGAGGAGAAAATGTCAGATATATCACATAAATTAAATACAGGAAGACAAATATAAGGGATATGAGAACCAATGAGAATGAAAATGTCAGGGTTCTTTCCCACAGCATTTCTACAGGAGTAAGGGTTTATTTTGGTTACTACTCAAAAAACCCCAAACAAAAAGACTATTTCTTTAAAAGTCCTAGAAATGACTACTTGGCTTTCCAAATAACTTCTTGTCTAATGTATGACTTAAGACCTGTAATGATACATTTAAATTGGGTAAAACAGCCTTAAAAGTTACCATAACTAAATCCGAAATGACTACTTTCTCTTTAAAAGTCATAGGGTTTGAAATCAGAGCAATTTCATAGGCTTGTTTCTAAAAACTTTTGGTCTCTAGTTAACTGAGGTTTTATGAGAAACAACAAGTTACAGAGACTCCTACCTTCCACACACAGTCCAATTTATCAAATGCCTAGTACATGTGAAGGCATAATATCTGGCCTTTTAAGCTTTGCTATTTAACAACCATTTTTAAGCAGAAGAATGTATAACAAGATAAATACCATATGTATAAGTAAATTATTTCTGCAATAGTCCATGAACTAGGTGATTTTCTTAATTGTCCATATTTTTTCTTCCACACTGAAAGGCTCAGCAATATTATATTATATTATAGTCCTCCTGATTTAAGGACAGAAGCATGCCAGGCACACAGGCTGGGTCTTCAAATCATGATTTCCCTGCAATTTACATTTCTCTGCTTTTGGGACATGCCATGAATAGCAGAGTTTTCCCCTATTTATTGTAGTCATGCAAATGAGATTAAGCATTCATAAATATTTTTATCATAACTCTCCAAAATCTAAATATATCAAGTTCCTTGCTATCTCATTATTTAGGTGTATACAGTGAGCAAAGAAAAGTTGTGCATTTTCTTTAAATTATTTCAGAAAACTGCTAAGGAGTGCAGTTTCCTGAATTAACATGCTAGATTGTATCTGAACTGCTTTTGAATACTGTGAGCCATTCAGCAGTACTGCCTTGCCACTTTCACAATACATTTATTGTCTTATTAAAAATTTTCCACATTTCAAATGTTATGGACCATTTAGGCCTGCATCCTTTTTGCAAGTGTTTCTAGTGCCCTCAAATAAGAAGGACATGGAACTGTTGGATCAAGCTGAGAAGTGGACTGGAACATCTCCCCTATGAAGACAGGCTGGGAAAGCTGGGGCTGTTCAGCCTGGAGAAGAGGTTGTGTGGAGACCTCACAGCAACCTGCCAGTGTCTGAAGGGGACTACAGGGAAGGCAGAGATTAATTCTGTGTCAGAAACTATAGTGATAGGACAGGGAGTAATGGGTTCAAACTGAAGGAGGGGAAATTTAGGTTAGATAAATGGAAGAAATTCTTTACTGTGAGGATGGTGAGACACTGGAACAGATTGCCCAGGGAAGTTGTGGATCTTCCACCTCAGGCCCAGTGTTCAAGGCCCAGGTGGTTGGGGCATTGAGCAATCTGATCAAGTGGAAAATGTCCCTGTCCATGTCCAAAGGGCTAGAACACCATGATCTTCAAAGTTCCTTTCAACCCAACCCATTCTATGTTTGTATGATTCTGGACATAGTTCTTTTATGCCTAATTTCATGTATAATGATGTGTCCCCTTTATTCTTCTGATCTTCTTTACTCTTCATGATAATCCAAAGCCCATTTCCTACAAAAATAACTTTTCTCATTGTATAATTTAATTCAATATAAATTAAATGCCATAGGGAGTAGCCTACTCAGAAAATCCATGGTGATTTCACAGGGAGAAAGGATCTAAGAATTCTATTGCCTTTTTCACTAATTTCAAATTATGTTAAATTATGATCTAACTTGTATTTTCAAGGAAGCTGAAGTACTGAAGAAATGCTTCTTACCTTGTGATTCAGTGATTTTCCTTTACTCCTTCTTTACAATTTCTGACACTATCTTTCCTCTGCTTCAGTCAGAAAGGTTGGATTCAATTTCCAAGGGAACCAGCTTTCCTGTTAAAACTTTATCATGCATTTTATGCAGCCCAGTGATAAAATTTTTCAAATCATGTTTGTCTACTGTATGAAAATTCTATTTAACCATTGTAATGACATCCTTTTCTTCAACATTCATTTGCTTTGTAGAGCCACTTGTTACAACATTCTCCCAGCCCTCCTCGATGCACTGAGCTTCAGAGTAATACAGATATATGATACTTGGCTCTCACACTGTTGGTTCTTCTTTTAATTTATTCCTTCTGACTTGAATAATGCCAAAAGGTCTGTAGAATAATTAATATTAATTGTAAAAAGCTCATTCCCCTCCCCCTTTTTTTTAAACTTCACATGCAAACTGCTTAGGGAAACAGCAATTAAAAGAACAGAACCTTTTCTCAGACTTTGAAAGCAGCAGCCTGTAAAACAAACAGATTCAAAAAAAAAAATTGTTGCAATATAATTCCAGAGAGTAAATAGAAACATCACTTGAATATACATTAAACTATACAGTGACGACACAGAGCTGAAATACTGTATTTCAGTTGGAATTACTCTAAGAAATCCATTGCATGAAAACTATTCAGAAAATAACTACCGCCACCAAATAACCTGAAAACAATTGCTAGAGACTGCAGAAATTGACCACATGTATAATCTCAATAGTTTAAGAATAAAGTTTACATCCAGAGTTAAAAATTGATTATATCTGGTACATCTGAATTCTACTGCTTTTCCATTTATTTGATATTTCTAAATAAATTATCAGGGAATAATTTATATTAGGGCCAAGAGTTTCATTGCATTTAGAACTAAAGCTGTCATACTGATTGAGCAGTGAGAGCAAAAATGACACTCAGTGCAAGGAGTCCCTGCCGAGGACAAAATGACCCACCAACTGAAGATTCAGGGATGACAGCTTCTTTTACAAGCTGCCTTCTCTTCTGATTAACCAGCTGGTTCTTTCTACTCATCCTGCTTGCTTCCCTGTTGATGGGATTCCTGCAGAGCTTCACAGACACTTTGTTATTAATGTGTATATTAATTTCACCTCTTTAAAAACCTAAATGTTGAGAAAATCCATTCAGATCTTTAGGAAACACAGAAAAATGATGAAAAGTCCCCTGGTTTTGCTTCCTGAAACAACACCTGCTATCAGAGTAATGGCAGTCAGAAGTTTCAGCTAGATAGGAGAGCATCAGGAAGCATTTAAATTGTCATAGAATTATATTACTTTTAAAAAAGATATGCACTTCCCTTTACCTTCAATACTGTTCAGTTTTTTGCAATTATTTTGAAAATTTGGACATTTGGTTCGTATTTTGGACAACAAATTAATTACTAAGAGAGGGGAGAACTCCACCAACAATATATGCTACCTTCAGTTATTTCTTCTCTATAATAATTCTTTTTTTTTAATGAGGCAGTGTGCTGCCTGACTACAGCTTTTAGTAACTGTAATACACTTTGTTCTTGATGCCTTATTTTTTACCTGCAACATACCTTATCCATTGATGTGTACTTTCCCTGATTTTCTTCTCTCTGAACAATGGAAATAGTCTGGGACACCCTAGACCTGCCAAATTTTGTCCCTTCTTTCCTAATTGGTCCTATTTTCTGAGTTCCTTATCGCTGATGCCATGTTTGATCCTGTTGTGCCAGTAGTGGTATTTCGGTAGATAACTCTTCAGTTTCTTTCTGTGAATCCTTCTCAGTGACCAAACTACTCCAGACCCCATCCTCTCAATCACTTCTACCTTCTTTTTCTACTGACAAGGAAAACTCCACAGAAGAACCCCTGAGTCTGTCTGTTTCCTGGCTCGTCCTGAATTGTTTGGTTGTGCAACTGCTCACTGCAGTTTGTCTTCTCACGTCTTCCCATTCTGTTTCATTTAGGAAAAACTGTTTGCTGTTGAATAGAAATGACCCTTACTTACGTGAGTCTTGTTTAATACTTGTTCTTAATCTTCCTTTAGACCAGATCTACTGAAATCCACAAGGATCCCCAAGTTTTATAGGTAAAATAAGAAATGCCTTGCAGACCTGAAGATAGAATTGCCACTCGGAACCACCACCAAATGTGTGCTTCTGGTGGATTTATTTAATGAGCAGTTGCTGGAACAATATAATTCATAAATATTTTTATCCCTGATCTGGAATTAAGTAGAACTGATAATATATGTATTACAATAATATCATTTTAGGTACCACATAATCTATAATACACTCTATAACTCTTACTAGGCAATATTGAATGTGTAATATAGAATATAATAACTATATAATGATAAAATGCCACATCATATTATTAAAAAATTTGTGTTTACAGACTAGTCAGAGAATGATGCAATAGTATGTAACATGGAAGGCATAGTACTTGGATACAATAAGCTGAATTGTGCATTAAGCTTGCCTGTTCAAACAAAATACTTTTTGTAGATCAAAACTAGAAGCCTGAGGAAATGAAATGTGTCCCAAATTGGAGGTTTATCATAGAAAAGTGACCATTACTGGAAAAACTACCTGGCATGAGCTTTTAAGAATCTTATGTTGACATAAAGAGTGAACTTATTTTTAGTTACACAAGGGAGAAGCGTAATTTATGCTGCAGATGCAAAATGCACTGCGTAACACCAACACTGGACTACTGTCTTCAATCCTGTTATCTGTTCTTTAAAAAGAGTACTTAAAATATTAGGTGATGCAGAAAACTAACCTTCCAAAAAATCATCTGGAAATAGAAATTCCTGTTTCCATCAGGCTCTTCTGACATGACCATAGTGTAGCTCCATAGAGTTATTACCTAATATCAAAGAGACAAAATGAAGAATAAACCAAAAATGTTTAGGAAAAAAAGAAATTAAACTATATAGCCTGTAATGTACAAATATTCAAGCTAATACCTTTAAAAAATCTTAATCACTATACTTGGGTCAAAAGATCATATAATTCCTCAGGTCTTCCCATTTCACTAAGTGTAACTGCTTTAAAATCATCATACTTGATAAGAAGTAGATGCCTAACTAACTTTAGAGCTTTTAATTACTCAGTAAAAGCCCTGAGGCTGATTCAGAGCCTGGCTATGTGTTCCATGGTACTAACTTGCATGATGAGAAAAAAAAAGGAATTTAAAAATAAAATCTTTAGATATATAGAAAGTATTTAATTTTTTTATCCTTTTATCTCTTCTGAATAGATTTATTTGAAAACATGAAATGCTTTACTTCATGGTTTACATATTTAACTATTTTTATCATTAGTATTCATCTACTGTTGTTGCCTTAAAGTTCCAGTCAAGCTTGAGGTCACATTTAACAAGGAACTATAAAATACAACAGACAAAACCTGGGAAAGAAATGAGCTCATACCTATAAGAAAAGACACGAAAAAACCTAATCAAAAATAGATGAGTAGATTAGTACATTGAAGCGCTGTCTAAATTGGAACTTAGTTTCAAACTTCCTTGACTCCAAGTGGCAAGTGGTCACCCTGCTTTCCAATGCTGCCAGATCTTTAAGACTGCTCATTAGACATCACTTTGCTGAGCAAAGGATCCACTGTGTGACAGTTGTTTACCTTGCCCACCCAACTTTGGTAGATTCCGAGGAGGGCATGTACCCACCTAAAGCTCCAGTTTGAGCAGATGATCACCTGCAACCTCCCCATGTTCCCTGGACAAATGCAAATAGTTAAACATCATCAAGCAACGAAATTCAGTGTAGCTAGATGGTGTATAATTTTTGCCTCCTTCATATCTTTATATATTTTATTCTAGTACTGAAAAAAAATACTATTCTCTAGCTAACTTGCAGACTGTAGGAAAAAAAAACCGCACACATGTATATATTTCATGTTTTGCCTTACTATTTAAAGCTGCACTCTCAAACCTTGCAAGCTAGGTAAAATCAGATCTGAAAAGATTCAAATAAAATGCACACTCTGGAGAAGAACAGAGTCCTGCTAGTCCTACAATACTCATTCCTCTCATTCATTCTTGAGACAACGTTCTAGAATGGACAAAGTAGATACTCTGTGACACAGGATTCTGTTTTTATTAAAAGATCAAAAGTTGAGTATTGAAGGTCATGGGCACATGAATAGGCTGAGAGGTGGTCAGTTGAGTACTCCTATTTGTCCCAGGTTGCAAACTCACGGTGCAAACTTGGAAAAAAGTGGCAAATGTCCTCTTCGATGAACACTGCAATTTTCTCATTCTCTTAGATGTTTATCTTTCATGAACAGCCTGCTTGGTTCTCATGCTTTCAAATGCACATCTGCTCATTGCTGTGCAGCTGCAATGTTGCAGCAGAGTTTTTGCTTTGAGTTTCACAAGTTAAGACAGCGCTATAAGCACACATCTGAACCCAACATCACATTCAAAATATATGCTTGCTAGATCTTGATTATTATATTCTTGTTGCCTACACTTTCAACTGGTTCCTACCAATCTCCTGTCATGATCTGAATTAATTTCAAGACATGGGCTAGAAAGGACATTACTCTCATTGTTAGACAATCCACATTATGAGCACTGGAGTCTTCCCTACTCCTTTTTATTCAGCCTCTCTACAACATTTGACACAGCCAGTGAACTATGAACAGCATGTAAAAGAGGCTGACTGCTTTGAAACAGTTTATTTTCAAGAGAGTCATAAGCAGAGATGAACAGTAGAAAAAAATGTTCCTTGTGGTTCCCTTTTTCTTCAAACTTATTTAAAATACACAAAGACTGAAAGAACCAGAAAGATGTCTTGAAGTCCACCGAAAACACAATGTAGACTGCCTCAGTACTTGAGCTCACAGATAAAAAGCAGAAAGTGGAAGCAGAAACTGTGGAAAAGATAAGTTACACTTGGTAGCTGGAAGAAACACTTCAAACAGCTTGTGGCACAGTACCTACTGGCTGATATTACACAAGCCCAGTTAGATAAATCAGTTTAATTTAAAACTGATCATGGACATCTCTCTGACAATGAAACAGGTATAAGAATTTATCCCATCTTTACTGTTAATGATTTGGCCTCTGTAGTACATATTTTTGTCACCTTTCAGCTGGACTACAGCAGTGCAGTATCTTGGGCTTGAAGCCATTAGCCCTTGGGAAACTGGAAATAGTACAGAATACAGCAGTTCATTTCCTCTGCAGCCCCAGGGTACTGTAAGCACCTCAAATCTGCTTTCATCTTCTGCACTGGCTCCTATGAAATACTGGGCCAAGTTTTATGTCTCTGTCATCATCTTTAAGGTGTCCAACAGTCCAGGAGCAGAATACCTAAAGGATCAACTGAGAACCTGCAGCTCCACTAAAGACAAAACTTATTTTGTGCTGTAGATAGAGATTTGAGAGAGAATAGTTAAAGCAGTTGAATGTTGAAAATGGCCTAACATCCAAAGAATCACATCACTTCTTACTATTGAGTACAAGATGTACTTTTTTGGATCTTAATCTCAGTAACTAGTTCTTCTGTAGTAATAATAACAACACAGCAGGTTGAAACAAATTCACAAAAATACAGGTTTTGCTTGCTGCAATAGGAGCCAATGAAGGACAATAGAATCACACTTAAGTGGTATCCCTATTTGTTCTGAAAATGACTCAGCTACAAAAATAATAAAGTACATAAAAATATCTGAATATAAGAGAATTCACTGTTTCTTCCAAATGTAGTGGCACTGCCTGTCTTACATGAATCCAGATATTCCAGGTCAATGATGATTAATCTAACTGTAAAAAAAAAAACCTCTACAAATGAGAGCAATGTATTTTAGAAACTCTCAGGAAAAGACACAAAATATTAGGAAGTGTAGTAAAAATTCCTAAAACATTTAAAAAGCTTGAGGACCAAAGTGTAATTTATTTCAGTGAGACAGAATTGTAAATGCCTAACAGACCAAGAAAGTAATGCATGTGTTAGGCATTTTTAATAATACCATTTAATTTTTATTTGACAGTAATATATTTAAGATTATATCAAAAACTGAATTTCTTATGCCACATCTCATGTGCAAAGATTAAATTTTTAAAAGGACTGAAAATCCTGAAACACTATATTCAGCAAAGAATTAATATAAATGACAGGGACATACGGATCTTAGCAACAAATTACCAAAATGGAAGCCATACAATATTAACTAAAATATTGGTTTTATCAATAAAACTTTTCTGTAATCAATTAATGTTAGGAACAATAACAATTATATAATCACAATGTAATAAAGGCTTTTGAAAACTGGTGATTATTCAAGTGAAAGGTCCTGTCTCCCATTAAGCCTTCTCTGAAGCATTAAGCTTCCATTCTCTATACCTAACTCAGGTACAGAAACATTTTGTAATTTCTTAATTTTAGTTATTAGTATCCATGTAAATAAGAGAGTTTGATATTTTACCCTTAGCATATCAGTTCCTGTTAGACAGATTTATACTCTAAGTGTCACTCAAATATTCAAGTAAGTGAACAGTCATAAGGAACCAGAAGTACATTAACATTAATGGAAAGAAATACACCTGTTTAAACACTGTTAAAAAGGAGATCAAATACTTTCTATTTCAAATATCTAATCACTTCAATCTGAGTTATCCAGTACCATCTTGAGGTTGATTATAAGATGAAAGAAACATGACAGAGATGATAATCGTTTAATCCCTTAAGAACAGCTATTCTGAAGAGCTTTTCACTTTGTCCACAACAGTATTCCAGAATGCTACAATCCAGCTAGAAAAGAAGTATAATGATGAGGAAAATCATGTTTCCAGGAACAGAACTTTCACAGTAACATGAAGTCCTACAAAAGAAGCAACACAGGAAAACTGACCACTCTAACAGATCACAGAGTCTTAGATGAATCACACAGTCTTAGATGAGTGTGTCGATGCAGTCCTTGGCAGTGATGAATTCACACCATCAGATGTGGTAAGGATTTTTAACTTCTGATCTCATGTTGCAGAGATTAATACCTATTTGCCAGTCCTGGATGCTGAGGATGCAAGTACACAGGACTGGTACTGACTGTACATTCACTGATCTGTTCAAATACAATCCTAGCTGTGATTCCCACACGGAAGGTACAGGGGGTGACACATGAATACCCAAGCAGCTCTGACTTGGACTGCAGGAGAAGGCTGTGCAGTTGCTCAAGAGGGAGTTTCAAGGACCCACTGAGGATGCTGGGACAAGCACAACCTTCCTGTCATCTTGCTGGAGTTCCTTGCTGCACACAGACTGTGACAGAGCCCAAAAGAAAAAGCAGGTCTGGCATATCCTGAGGTCTGCAGGAACTGTAAATGTTATTCCCATGGAACATTAACACCCCTTCCTCCACGGTGAGCAGCAGAACACACTTCAGAAATAACTCACTATAGCAAATTCCTTTTTCGACAATTTAAAAGACCATCAAAATGACTGTATAGCTTTCCTAGCAAGTAGTTTTTGCCGAGATTGCTTTTACATTTTCAATTCAATTTTGAAATACTTTGGAGAAACTTGTCTACTACTGTGCAATGTTATATTTTAACCAGATGCTCCTTAGTGGTTGAATAAACACAGAACTAACATTGAAATTTAATCAGATTTGCCTGGAGTCTAAAAGACCACTTTGAAGAAGAAAACTTGTAAAAATGCCACTAAAGCAACTAGCACAGCAACATTTGATTGAGCTTGACTTCCAAGATCTGCTTTGTATACAAGTTACCAAATATTTATAACCAATATAACTTCTTTTTAATAATAGTGTATGTGATCTAGGGAGGACAATATTCAACAGATGGTATCCTTTTCAAACCATAACACAATTTCACTTAAGAACAAAATAAAACAAATAAAAAAAATAGGAACTAGTATCAGCTACTATGTTACATTAAGGAAACAGTAAACATCATAGAGCTCTGGTTCTTAATATTGCCATGTGTTAACAGCAGCTGGAATTCGTACATACCTTTTGACTGAAGCACAGAGACACAATTATAACAGATTTCTCTTAATACTTCACTTGGTAGACCTATCACACTGCATCTTCTACCTTCAGATTTACACAATCAATTTCTTAAACTATGCATGAACTGTAATACTATTTTAAAGATACAGTTTTGAGTTTCAGACACAGAACTCTTGCTTTATTAAAAAAAGGAAGAATGTGACCACTTTCTTACATGTATTAGCAGGAAAAAGTAAAATGTCAACAAGACTTCTTTTTATAACATTGGCATTCATATGGGATTTTGTAATTTTTTATGTATTTGGCTTTTAATAATTATTACTGTAATAGATAAGAAAGGTAGTGGGAAAGAGTAAAAATAACAGGATGATGTTTTCAAAACCAGAATCTGATCAGACACAGTATAAATTTTCACTGGCACTTCAGAGTTTTGCAAAATTCTTGCATTGCCACTGCAATCTATAGAAAACTACTTCACATTTTGTGGATAGATATTCTGGTACAACTTCACCCTCTAACACCATAAGAGGACTCAATGCAAAACCTAATCCATTTGCATGGCATCTGAAATGAACCAACTTTCTCTTTAACCTTATATATTCACATTTGAAACAAAGAACATAGATACATAAATTGCCACACTAGATCAAATCACTGTTTTAGCATGTACCCAGCCTTTGACAGTTATTAATGGCAGATACTTCAAGAAGATATACTAGAACATGTCTACAGTTCTAAGGATGGACACAGGCATTTAGAGAGGACTTCTTCCCAGTGCTCATTGGTATGTGGCTCCCATATAATCTAAGTATTCCTATTTTCTCACCTAGGTAAAAATCTACTTAATATAACTTCTTGTACTCATAGAAGTAAAAGATTTGAGCCCTAACTACTATTGAATTTAGAATTTATATAACATGTTTTGTGTTTGTGCAAGCCTCATTGCTTTTTTTTTCACAAGGTGTTTGTAGTTTTATTACAAGAGAGAATTAGTACTACTTTGGAGTTCCTTGACTTTTTAACATCCTCTCTTTTGTTTCGTTTAATCATACCTGTTATTATTCATCCCTTATTTTAGATGACTAATCCCAATTTTTCCAAGTTCTCCCATGTAACTTTGCCCTTATCTATAATAATTTTT
Organism: Brachypodius melanocephalos; assembly: GCA_013398615.1. NCBI lineage: Eukaryota > Metazoa > Chordata > Aves > Passeriformes > Pycnonotidae > Brachypodius > Brachypodius melanocephalos. Next base: position 33,281,222 of record VZSR01000520.1, read on the forward strand.
GTCTATTTCTGTAATTCTTCCGTTAAAAACAAAGTCCTTCCATGTCAAGTGTGGCCTAACTTATCATCAAAAATCTCCATCTAGCTGAAACCAGTTATCTCAGTTTTATCTAGCCACTGAAGAGAGGGAACTTTCTGAGAGGGAATGATCCCATTCTGTGACAGGCAACTGCAATAGGTGGGATGAATCATTCCCTGTAAATAATTCTTAAAAAAAGATGAGAGATGAGACCAACCATCAATTGCCACTGAATCACATAGAGCAACCAAAGGAAAGGAATAACAACAATTTACAATATTGTACTACAAATATTCCAACACAGTTTTTTTCTTGCTCATTTTACTTCCCAACATCTCCATATGTTTCTGATATTGCTGAATACAAGCAGAAATATTAAATGACACATCTATGATGGTATGAAGGTGATTTTCTTGAGAATTGTTGAATTAATTTAGAATTGAGAATGCACATGACTACTGCAAACCTTTTCCTTGGCTACACATAAATCCTAATTCTGTAGGTAATGGTGTTCATCTCACATAGGGCTAACAATTTCCTTTGCACGGAAGTTCCCATTAGATATCTTGATAGATTCACACAGTCTCAACCAGCATATATTATCTGACATTCATTACTGAGCAGTAACTTTGTTATTCTCCCCCTTTTAGTTAATAAATTTATATTAAAAATGCAGGATTTATTAAGATGTCATCCTACTATTCAAGTCTCATGTATAGACCCTTCTGTTTTCCAGACATAGACATAGTCCTAATCCTGAGGGTGCCCAAAGCTCTTATCAACATGGAAGCTTGTATAGAGCAGAAAATAAAATGTCCACAGAGGATCTCTAGCATCTTTGTGGAAAGAAACATATGAAGTCCCTTTCTGAATGTAAGTGTGCTTCTTCTCTTTCTACATCTGCCAAGGCCAGGTAAAAACCGATTTAAATACATAAAAGCAGTTAGGTACACTGACTTTCCCATGCCCAAAAGTCCCAAGGGAAGTAATGAGATCCCACTATTTAGCAGTGTGGATGTAAAAAGATGATGTGAAAAAGGAGGCAGACAATCTGCCATGGAGTAGAAGCCCAGAAGATAAAGAGGCTGATGTGCAAGTCCCAAATGCTGATAGCCGTTTGGCTGTGAAGCCAACCATGGGCTGTTGGCAATAACAACCAAGGATTTGTTGATAATAACCAAGGATTGTTGTGGGAAAGAACAAGATGTGGCTGGAGAAGTGGCTGTGTGGAGGTAGGGCAGCATTTCTCCAGGGCAAATGCCCTTGATCTTATGCCTGGAGATAAGCACAACACAGTACAGTGCAAGCACAGGAATGAGACCAAGAAGTGGGCATGGACTGTGAGGAGGAGGATCAAGAACACACAAGAGCCCTGAAGCCTTCAGACCATTTCCAGACAGGTCTAAAAGCGCAGACTGCACATGATAACTAGTTTGCATAGAAAACAAGAAACCTCTCTCCAGGGCAGGAAAAACCTGTCTCTAAAAAGGCATTCCCACCAAGCCTGGGTGGTGCCTCCCGGGACCCTGGACATCCCATCAGCTGGATTAACACCAGAGCCAGGACTGGTGATTTCCTCTCTTCCTTCCTTTCTTCTTCCACTCTTTCTTTCCCCCTTTCTCCTCCTCTTATTCCTCTTTCTCCCTCTCCCTCTCCCTCTTTTTTCCCCTTACCTCTTTATCCAAAACCCACTGCCATGTGCTAATACATAAGGTCAGGGTCTAAAATTCAATGCTAAGTGTGTAATTTACTAATAAAACTTTGTGAGTTTTTGTGGAAGCTCTGACTTTTGTCATTCCTTTCAACCATGAGCATCTACGAATCTTAGGTGCTCCCATACCTTAAGGGTGGGACATATACAAATGATCAATGTTTTAGAAGAAAATTTCTATCTTCTACTGTATTGTATGATTAGCTTACATGTAAATTTATTTATAATTATATTTCTTTATTAGAATTTGGTGTTCTCAATGACAAAAAGTCTCTTTGATCAGACGCAACTGTTTATTTTATGCTGAAATACTGCAAACAACTGTCAACAGCCCTATAAGCAAAAGAGAAAATCAAATGAAAGCAGACTGGTAATTAATGTCTATTTTACTATTTAGATATAAATATCATATTCTTTCCCATGAAGGTTTGTAGTTGCTCTGTAAATAAGTTAAATTTCTGTTTCTCAAAGGAAATCATAGAATTGGAAAGGCACTGCATGAACAGTGGAATGTGTAATTCCATTAAAAAAACTGATATATGAATTTAATAACCTATCATAGACAGAATCATAAAGAAGAAATATGGCTGGCAAACAGATGGTCTGGTCTAGAACTGGAGGTCTGTGTTCAGTTTCTGGTGCTTCTATTTGTTCCATGTGTGACACCAGCCAAGCCAGTTCATCTATTTTCTGTTTCAGCCTTCTTATTCGCAACTCAGAGAGAATGCAACCCTTTCCTCCTCTCATAATACACATTAGGAGAGCTGGAAGGTACTTGGATCATAGCCTGAGGACATAAACGTTCCTAAGAAATTTATGACACCCAACACTAAGGTAATTCATAACGCAATAGCCTGAATTAGCCTAATCCTAAAAAAATGCAAGAAAACTATGTTTCTGAATTCCAGAGGCAGGTTTCTTGTGATCACAGAAGAAACTGCTCATCATTTTTAAGGACAAAAGGGAAGATATTTATAGAAAATTAATGCAGCTTTTGTGCACTCTGATTTTTTTCTTCATTGCTGATTGGCTGCTTGAAAGGCAGTAAATGTAAATACGGAATGGCTAGGCTGCCTAACTCTCCCTGGAAAAATAGACACATTATGAAGGGAATGTCATGTTTGTAGACATGCATTTCCAAATGAGTAGATAGTTTTCAAATTTGGAACTCCAACATCCAGTTGCTGTAAGACAAAGAACTTCTTTGTTTCTGGATATCAGTTATGATAAAATCAGTGTAATATTGTCCCAATGGAGATAGTCCAAAACCTGAAAACTTTATGGGAAAAGATAATACCTATATATAAATAAATGCCTTTCATCAGACAGCTGGATAAATCAGGCCAGATTTCAGACATACAAATTCTTCAAATCTGGTTTCTTTTATTTAAATAAATTCCATTTATTTAACACACACACACCCACATATACAAAACATCAAATTCAAGACCATTATTTAAGTAGAAGTAAGATAAAAGTGAGTTTAAGAAAAAAAAGATTTGAAAATGAAAGCAGCACATGCTAGATTTTAGCACATTTGGATGCCACTACTGAAACTTCTTTTAAGTGTCTATCTACACAGCTATCGTATATATAACGCCTGGCTATAGTGAAAAACAACGAGAAATAATGGCCTAAATGTTAAAAGTTCAACTATATTTGACTTATTTAACTCTTACTAGGGCTAATAAAGATACAAATTCTTGATTTCTACAAAGAAATCACATTTGAATTTTTATTTTGTTAGTATGTGACAGTAGTGGTAGAATGTTTAAAGGGAAAATGTTTGCTTACCTTCATTCTAGAAAAGTAATTTTGTTCATTGCATCTGACCAGCTTTATCCATTTGTGCAGAACAAAGTGCATTTAGTGTTTTAGAAATTACAAAGATCATCAGTCCAATAGAACAAAAACATTGCAGTGCTGAAAAGGGTATAGCTGTGTATGAATTCAGGTGGGTAATTATGCAAGATAAACATTATACATTTGTAGTAAGTGGTATTTACCTTCATTCCATCCAACTACTTTTTTAATAGAGGCGAGTCATGCTTTGAATTTGTAGATTCTCACATTTTTATTATGCAAACCAATGAAGCAAAAAATTTGTTTGTATCAAAGGAAAAGTTCTGCCTGTTGAAACTTCTGTGATAGTGGCATCACAATACACATTTAACCTGATAACTATAAAAAAGAACAATGAAACTAAATTCATATTCACACTAAGATATATTTTTAAAAACACTGTTAGTCCTTTATTGTGACCTTACTGATTAGTACGTTGTTCACAGGTCCTAAGTTCACCATATTTTCCAATACTTCCAGTACTTGTTAAGTACATCTGTGCAGGTAGCATTGTTTAAATAAGAATTTTTTGTATGAATTATTTTAGAGAAAGAAAAACAATCTTTCTCATGTATGAATGGTCCAGAAAGCAAATATGCAAGGTAGTAAAATAATAAATCAGTTTAAAATTTCATCATAGTTTGAAGAAATATGCTACCTGGTTCTCTTCTGTTTATAAAGTGGCATGTGCAACCCAATTGCCATCATCATTCTTGAATTTTTTCCTTTCTCTAAATTAGTATTCATTTTTCCAGACTATTGCTTAGATCTTCAGTGCTGTTAAAGAAAATACATTTCCTTCCTTCCTTCCTTCCTTCCTTCCTTCCTTCCTTCCTTCCTTCCTTCCTGCCTTCCTGCCTTCCTGCCTTCCTGCCTTCCTTCCTGCCTCCATAACAGAAGATTCTGATGAAGGATATTATTATGAGGATCTTAATGCTGGGAAAATTCTCAGTTACTAATGGAATCCTTGCAATCCTAACTAGACACTGAACAGTCACTACACGGTATTCAAGGTAAGCCTTGTTAGGAACTGCAGAGTAGTGCTGTAAGATGTGAGCGTAGGACACGTGTCGCAGCAGAATTGAGGGTCACAACACTCACTGATAGAACTGTCAAGAGGATTCGAGAGAAACTGACAGCAGAACTGAGATTTGCAACCAGGAGGGATAAGGAATCACGATCTAAAAGCTTCAGAGAAGAAACTGAGACACTCATCTGCTGAGAAAGCCATCCAGCCTGTGTACTTCCCTACTGAAGAAATTCTCTGAATTCTAAGCATTTTGATACTGAACCTTTTAGCAAGAGATTTGGTTGATTTATTTATCAGTTGTTGCTCTATATGCTTAATGTTTGGATAGGATATTTAGAAGGTCCTTATTAAAGAATATACCTCATTTTGAGACAGTGAAAAATTTGAGAAAGGAAAGTGATAAATATTCAGATTGAAGTGACAAAAGTCTTGACAAAATAAGACTGAAAAAGAAAGTCCAAAGAAGGTTTTGCGATCTTTAAAAATAGAACCCATTTCTGGAACACTTCCATTATTTGTATTACCAGGTATTTAAACACATTTTCAGAACTGAATTGAATATTATTTCACATAAGTATAATGGCCTACACCCATTTTTTCAAAATGCAGAAATACAGCATTTCAAATGTTTCCCTGTCTGACAACAATGGAATTATTCTTTCACCTTGCAGTGTTTTAAAAAATCTAACATTCAACTGGTTAAAGACAGATTATTAATAGATTAATAAGATTAAAATGAAAATGGCTTCTTCTAACCATCTAGGCCCCAAAATTTCCAACCAATAATGCCTCTGATGAAGTAAATTACACAGTTTGGCTTTACAGCTAGTCAATTTTGGTTTTTATCTTAGATAAAATTGATTTTCAGAAGCTTTGAAGAAATAAGAGCTGCTTTCCATGGGATAGGTATCTATATATTCATTAAATGTTTTAATGAGCTGATTTAGATAAATTGATGAAAGGCAATGGCTTTGATCATAAAGTACTGTTTTACTCTTGGAAACCATCTCCTTCACTATAACCTTGAATTACATAGTTAAGGAATATCACTTTACATTTTATATTGTTAAGTTACAACACTATCATTTTATACTGTTTATGTCTGCAATATTTCCACAACATCAATATATTGCAAGGAATAAAACATTTAAAAATCTGAATTTCAGTTTAGGAGACTCACTCATTAGAAAGTTTTGTGACAAAGATAAAGGACTAGCCTAATTTACAAAAACCCACTCCTGGAACACATCCTGTGATGAGCAGTTTACAACTCTGTGGGAGAGCCCAGAGGATCACTCATACCTCCCTGGGTCTCAGCTGTACTAAGGGCTAATTTTTACCTCTCACAAGAAATAAGGAATCAGATACTCCTGTCCATGCAAATCAACTATATAATTTAGGAATGCTTTTTAATTTTTATTAATATTATACCTGCTTGAGACAGTGGAAAAAACTGATTTTTTTCCATGAGCTATATAACAAATTGCAATACAGAGTAGATTAAGTTAGTAAGGGCCTCACTTAAACATATACTGAATGCATTCCATCCCTCACAGACCTTAACCCTTTGTAACTAAGAAATCTAAATTTAACAGTAGGTTTAGCTGGAGGCCTAACTACAAAAAGTAATGTTTTCACATACAATTCCATGGTCATAGATGAAGAACTGAAGATACTAGTCCTACCCAGAATCTTTGTGAACCATGTAGAAATGAAAAAACCCCAGACTCTTAGCACTATAGATCAAACTGTCCAGAGCTCAACTACAAAACTTGCTTATTGGAGAAAAGCTAGTAGGAATCATTAGATTAGATTCTGGAAACAAAATGAAATATTTTATTTGACTACTCCCCTCATCAGTCTCACATGCCTTTAACTATGGAGGCAGAGTCTGTGATGGAAAGATGCAAATTTCGCTACTGATTTCATTTAGCAAGGCATGATATTTCTTGCATTATATCTCTCATACGGTAAACTGAAGCAAAAGTTACTTCTTTTGCATGACGAACAAAGAAAATAGAACAAGCCATAAATACAAGAAAAAAGTATAAAGTTGTAAAAAACTGTATCAAAGATTTGGCACAGTCCCAGATCATCCTAAGAATGGAAGTAATTGTGTACAAAGCCAACACACATAAAGCAAATGATTCCTAGAATGGCAGAAACTCACTAATCAAAAGATTTGCATAATAATCATCCATCTGTATGATGCACCATATGGCAAACAAGACTGTAATTTCACTAAATATGTTTTCCAGGGGAAACAGGTTGCTTGCGTTTTCAACTAAGTGAAAAAAATCCCCCAACCTAGTCATAAATGGCTGATACACCCAGGCCAGGGAAAACTTTGGATGTAAACACAAGGAAGAAATGGAAAGCAGCATGTTGCAAGAATCGCACACTCTAAAAAATATATTTCATGTGTGTAACAGAATATGTGAAAAACAGTTTCAAGAAGAAGAAAAGCAGTGAGCTACTGGCAATGAATTACATGTTCTAATCTTCGTAAGATTTGTTAACATACATAATTTCAAGTTACTAATGTATCAAAAACTGAATTCCAGCTTTGCTTTTCAAAGTTACATCTGTGCAAATAAAATGAACACTACACATTACTTTCACATATGCATTTGAAATAACAAATATAATCAAGATTACACATGTAGGGATAAGAGTCAGAACTCCTCTATCTGTTTATGTAAATTCTGGGGATATTAATATTGACAGCTTCTTCACGAAGAGAATCAAACTGTAGAATATTTATATAAACCATGTACCAGTCCTTCTATATTTAAATAGCTGTGCTTCACCAGAAACATGAGTTCACTGATTTTATACTAAACAACAATTTTAGCAAAGCAATATTTTCCATAAGGATTTTAGGAATGCTGGGGAACTGCATGCTTCCTCTTTTAAACCACTGATGAGACAGGTTTTTGGGAAAAGCATTTAAATAGACTATTCTAGGCAACATAGTATGCAAATCCAATGCTTGTCTTTAACAAATTCAGGTGCTTAGAGAAACGTCCAATCAAGGAAGAAACAGAACATGGCAATAGCTAAATGGGACTGGTTTATGGATAAATTTTTATAAATGTGTTATAGTGAGTGTGGTGAGGAGCCTCTTGCCTTTGAACAGGAGGACAGGCAAATCTACTTTTGAAGGCATATATTCTTAGCTGTTTGGAGCTTTCAACAGACCACTCACTATGAAGATAAAAGAACAGTTAAATTTCCTTAATTTTTTCCCTTACATTTTAAGGAAAAAAACCCTGTCAAATCTCAAGATTTATGGGAGTAAATAAATAAAATTAAATAGAAGAAGAGGAAGAGAATAAAAGATTGCATAGACTAGACCAAATAATTGCAACTACATAGGAGAAATATGTAGGATTCTTTCATGAATCTAGACTTACATAATGAAATACCTAAGTGAAACTTGCACCAAAAGGAAGCCCCTTATGGAATATCATATTCATTTCTGGTTAAAAATGTCAAAAAAACCACCTAAGAGGTCTTGTTGAGAACATGCTCATTTTGCCTCCACTAATCACGATTTCCAGCATGAAAGACGCTATTGTCATCTGACCTTGAAAGCACTAGAAACTGTCATAGAAATTAAAACAAAAATAAATCTGAGAGAGCTTCCCAAGCTTATCTAAAGAGAGGTTACTGAGAACAGAAGTGATTCCATTCCATGTGTTTGAATGAAATCCTGTCGCACAAATACAATAGGAATTAATAATTGTGATAGAATTATCCACGCACGTTTCTTCACAAATAACAACTTCTTTGTGTTCATATTAAAAAACAGAATCTGCTCCAAAACAAAAAAAAATTCTGAAACTGCTGTGTATAACACAATTTTGATCAAAGAAACTTAAAAAATGCAACAAAGTATGGAATTTCTGCCTTTTTTTCTTACTCTTCATATTAGTAAGTACTTTGAACAACTGTATATTTGGAGGAACTGTGCTCTGTTCAAAGAGATTTATACTTGGACAGAGGACTCCACCTTCAATTTACCAGATCTGATCTATGTTCTTTAAAATTCTTAAAACCATTTAACCAATTATTACCCAGTTACAGTGTTAATCTAGTTTCTTACAAGTTTGTGCCTCTGCCAAAATCCTACCACTTATCATAGCCCTATGTGCAGTCTCAGCAAAGAAACTAGTGGGGAAAAGCCAGGAAAACACAGGAATCAAGTGATAAAATCAGCACAAAAAGGAATTATTTTCGTACTGTGACAATGGGCTCCACCAGCCTAGGCTTGAAGCACAAGAAATGGGCAGTGTAGAACAGAACACAGTGGAACTATACCTATAGTAAATAATTCAGTTAAATAAAACATAATTTAATCTAATTTTAGATATGGTCTCTCTGCATGGCCATATATTTATGTATGCTCATGCAAAATCTTGAGTATCTAAGAGACAGAGATACCCTGACGTGGATAATTTGAGATTATGGAATTAGTTTTGAATATTTAATTTGATTACAAAGATACAAGAGCTGTGAATTATTTTTCCTTGATTTGTATGACACAAATTGACGATGTGGTGGCAGTGCTCTTGCAGCCAGGAAGGCCAATGATATCCTGGGTTGCACTGGGAAGAGCTTGGCCAGCAGGTGAAGGGAGCTGATCCCACCCTTCTACTCAATCCTAGTGAGGCCACATCTGCAGTGCTGTGTCCAGTTCTGGGCTCCTCAGTACAGCAAAGACAAGGAGCTACTGGAGAGGGTCTAGCAGGGGCCACAAAGATGATGAGGGGTCTGGAGCATCTCTCTAATGAGGAGAGAGAGAGGGAGCTGGGCCTGCTCAGTATGGAGAAGGTAGAGAGGGAATCCCATTAATGCATATAATATCTCAAAGGTGGTGCCAAGAGGTGGGTGCCAGACTCTTTTCAGTAGTGCCCAGTGATGGGACAAGGAGCAATGACCATAAACCAAAACACAAGAAGTTCCACCTCAAGACAAGGAAAAACTTTCTTCCACTGAGGATGGCAGACCACTGGAACAGCTGCCCAGGAGGCCATGGAGTCTTCCTCTCTGGAGACAGTCAGAGCCCACCTGGATGAGTTCCTGCTCTAGGCGATAGTGCCTTGGTTGGATTAGATCTCCAGAGGTCCCTTACAATCCTAATAATTTTGTGAGTCCTACAACAAAATATTACTTAATTTAAACTATTATCTAGTAAGCTTTTATATATTACTAGTGTCTAAGGAAGGTATACTAGGAACATGGTTTTGAAACACCTTCTTCTGAGCTTTAATAACATTATGTTTTTAATTTTCAAAACTGCAGCACAGAATTTCAAGCTGTTACCAGGATCAGCGGAGTCCATAAAAGTTCCACAGTTTTAACCACTTGAAGAATTCAATTGTAATGCTTCTGGATCACCTTAACATTCCCAGTACTTATTTTACAGAAAAATGTATTTTACAGAAAAAAAGAAAAAAGTATAAATACAAGATATTAATGGGTTTATATAAACAAGAAATTTCACATATTAAACTTAAGATCCCCAGTCATACCCAGTAGATGTAAAAGAAACTGCTTCAGGCTCCATATTTTTCTTAAGTATTTTGCAGAACTCCTGCTACTGATTATGTATCTTTATGAAACAGAAGATGTAGGTAAGATAATTTGTACTGTCAGGCAATCATGAAAAAATACACACATAGGGCAGGTAGGGGGTTCTAGTTAAAGCAATTCTTTTTACTGACAGAGTCTTCTGAACTTCTTATATGGTTGCACATATCTATCATGTTCATTTTAATGAGCTCTACAAAAAGGTTACATTTTTGACCTCTAGAGCTGAAAGATCAAGTTATCACAGTTTTACTTCTTGTTAAAAAACTCTGGAATCTACTCATACAATGGGCATTATATGGCCAATTGTTATAATGAAAATTGGGAAAATTCTGAAATATGAGTCAAAGTAACATGTTGTCTACAGCTTCAGTGTCCATAATTGATTCATCTTTAAATAATTACCATATCACCTATAACCGTGCCAACACATGTTTTAAGACTCAGGACTCTCTGGGGAGAATTGTGCTTTATTACTAATTGCTGTAGAGAGAAGATGGAAGGAGAAGGCAGCTGGCTTTAGCTCTACTTCTTCAATGTTAGCATAAAAAAGGGTAATTATTTCCTTTTCTGCTGGTCTTCAATGTTTCAAGGTTTTTTCAGTGCCCACCTTTATGTAACTGTGTAGCAAGACTAACTGCAGGTTAGGACCAGGTCTCCAAAGACAAAACTGCAAACTGCCTAATTTTAGCAGCTATGGTGCAGTAATTTCAGTTTGCACTTTACTTTGCTTTCTGAGTAGAGTTAATGAAGGTGAGACACACACAGAACCTGAGGCAAAGTACAAACCCCCATGTAATTATTTCAAAAAGATGGCAGGATCCATGCAGTAGCTCTGAATTTGTTTCCTTTCGCTAAAGGACATAGACCCATGCACGCTGAGTAATCAAACCATGATACTGAATGTCTTTGAAAATGGATGTTGTAATGGTTGGTTAAACAGGGGGAAAAAAGACCTGTCCAAGAAAAAGAGAATGAATTTGGGGTCCCTACATCTGTCAACACTCATAAACTCTGTGTTCAGTTTATATTTCACCTACAGATTTTATGAGTTATCTTCTGTATGTCTCATTTCTGTGACTCAGTTTTTGATCTGTCAAATGAGAATTAAACCCCATATTTATTTTCCTTCTCATTTCCCTCAGCTCTGGTATAATTCCATTTGAGAATATAACAATGTAAAGAACCTGGATATACTGTCATAGTTCATATTGTCTCTAAATGGTAGCTGTAAAAAGCATGGTTTTTCCTGTAACTTATAAAAAATACTAATTTTGTACTTTATAATGGTCCAGAAAGCTCAGTTTTGAGCCAAAGATGAATACCAGACACTTCAGTAACTTGTTAACCAAAGAGCATTATTAAAACTATAATTAAATGTCATTCCTTTTGAGCTACATGAGATGGGAACTCTCAAGGGCACTTATGCTTCACTGATGGTATGTGACCTTGAATTTAAAGCAGATGGTTGGTTTTGACCCAGATCTAGAAATGATATATTTGCATCTCCCTAGACTGTCTCACTAGCATCATTTACAGTGCTGCTGCTAGGAGAGGTCTTGGCTATATGTCTACATCTTCCCATGAGCCTGCAAAAAGTGCCTGAGGAGTATCCTGAAGACATTCTCTGAGAATGGTGAGCCATGCCTACGGATATGCTAAGTACACCATTACACACACCCATACAGGCTGTCTGAGGGTTATCACAGAGATTAATAAATTAATCTGACCAATGACAAGTGTTTCTAAAAGCAAAATGAATTAATTACTTGCCTTCTGTTACTGGAACTGCTGGCCATATGAGGAAAAGCTGAGATAACCGCGTTTGTTCAGACTTGAGAAAAGACGGCTTAGAGGAGACCTTATGAGCATGTTCCCGTAGACAGAGGACGGCTGCAAATAAGATGTACACTCTCTTTTTACAAGGAATTACACAGAAAAGATGAGGGGTAATGGGCACAAGTTACTTCTAAGGAGATTCCAATTGGTCACAAAAAGAAATTTTTGCACAATGACAACAATCAGCCTTTGAAATAATCTCCCCAAGGAACTGGTGGATTCCCCAGTGATGGACAATTAAAAGACCCTGATAGACAGGGTGTTGGAACATGTTACCTAGACAATGCTTTTGCCAATAAAGGTTGGACCAGATGATCCTTGATCCCTTCCAACCTGGTATACTATGGTACATGGTGGAGTTCTTTAAGATAATATTATACTGAAATCACCTTCTGAGAGTAATATAAAATTGGATTCCCATTCAAAACCTCAAACTTCACTGGCTACTTTCCTATTCAACAGCAGAAAAATCAGCCATCACATGGGTGCAGGAATGGACACAGAAGCATCACAGTTCTACTTATTCTGTCTTTGGTAAGGACTTTTATAAGCTGCAATTATCACATGATTGATTATTCCCTCCAAGCAAAGCACATGGCTATGTCTGCTTTAACAAATGTATTTTTAAGGAATCTCTTTCTTCTTAGGTTAGAACTACTGTTTCTACAACAGGAAGTTTGTTACTTTTAGAGAGATTTTTGCTATTAAAAATTATATTATCAAGGTAGCCAAATGAAAGAGAATGTGAGGATTTGGAAGTGCTTTCAGTCTAAATTCCTCTTGTCAACTCTATAAGAACTAATACTTTACAGAATTTTTACCTTAAACCTGTGCCAAAGGTCTGGGTATTTTATTTGTGTGCCTGAGAAAATGGAGTCTTGCCTGTGTTTCTTAATGTTTCTTAAAGTTCAGAGCCACATTTGTTAACCAATTGACTCTTAATTCAGTGTATGCTGAAGTATCAGTGCAGCTCTTAAAATCAGTGGATTTCAGTCAAGAGTGTATCACTGATTTATCTATGTATGGGCTTCCAATTGGAATATATATTTGTACAAGATTTAAAGAAAGATTGAAGTCAAGATCAGAAGTCAAATCCAAACTAGACAGTCATTACAGTAGAACAGTTTTCTGCTTGCTATTTTCTCTAGGCAACAACATGAGTATGAGATAGCTAAGGTTTGGTAGCACAGCATAAGCAGCTAGATACTCATTTACAACTGATGAATTCTGGCACAAATTCAGACAAAGATTGAATTTATACACAAGACTGATGAAGAAAGGCTTGGCTTTCTGACCTCAATAAAAGCTGTTACATCTGAAAAGTTTCAGGTTTTCCAACTGCACCAAATTTTCTACAGAAAATATTATTTACAACCCTGTGTCACCTATGTCAGTGCTGACATTTGGCCATTCTCTCAGTATATCCAGGAAAGCTGAAAGCTAGCTCCCAACTCTAAGACCTTTTATGATCCTTAAATACGGAGAAACTTTGTTTCAGTGTTCATAGCATGACATTCCCACACCTTCCAAATCAGCAAACAAGAGCGAAGAGGAAAAAAAACCAAAGCAAACAAAAATACTTTCTTCATCTAGAAAACACTTAAAAGATGACAGATATTTTACCATGAGGTCACCACATTTTACTTCCATGAAACGAAAGAATGACACTCTCTCTTATACAAAGAGATTTGTGATGTGCTGATGAGAATTACTACATAATAATCAGGCATTTTTTATGAAGTTTCCACTGACCAGGCTCTCCAGAACTATAGGTCATTTTACCTTTGACTAAAAAATGCTCTGTCTTCCACTAATGTTTACAGAGAAGAAAAAAGGCCAATATTTGATAGACTTTTTATAAATAATTCTTAACCATATTTGTAGACAGTTAAGTGAACAGCTGTACTATAAGATATTTTATCTAAGTGTTAGGAAATAAGGCTTTAGAAGAAAAAACATGGACACACTCTTTGGAGAAGCGATTCAAAGACAGGCAAATTGGATTCTTGCTCAAAAAGAATGGTATTATTTCAAATGCTCATTTCCTAAGTAACTGAAGTAATTAAAATGCTGTGATAATTCTATGTTGTCAAATAAACTTTTATTGTATTTTCCATTTATTATTTTGTGGGAGTGTTTTACATTTTTTAATAGTCAATTCACATTTTCAAATTTATTTTTCCTTAGAGTAAGCTATATTATAGCGAAGCTATATTATAGTGAAGAAGTTGCTGCTGATTTTTTTCTAGCTAATGTTACAGGGAAAAAATCTGTCTACAAAGAATTAAAAAGTTTCAATATTTCTCTCAACATTCTTTAAATCTGTTTTTTTCTCCATCCTCGCTTTTCTCACCTTTTTTGTCTTTCTGGTTATTATCCACGCCATGCCATGCACATGCCTTTTTCCTTTAATTACTTTTTGTATTCACTTGTTCATCCACACTTTTACTGCCTGTTGCTAAGCAACATGCATAACATTAGGATATACATTCATTTCTCTTCAAACACATTCTACTTCCTGTTTGTGTCATTCATTTCCACCATTTTATCACCTTCTGTCCTGCTGTTATTTTCACTTTTTTCACATCTTGTTCAGAGTAACTTGCCTAAGAATACCCATAGAATTTTTAAATAATTCCTAAACAGCCAATATAGTATGCAGGGTTGATGGTATTTCTTTGATTTTTATCTCTATTTAATGAAAAAGAAAGATAATGCACAAAATATTCTGTATGAAGAAATGTATCTGTTAACTTGGACACAGGTGCAAAGTCAAGAATACATAAAAGAGAAAAATCTTCAAAAATAGACCTGCAGGAAGGGTAGAAGACACCATGAGGAGGTACCCAAGATGGATCTTGTTTCATAAATATGACAGGGTCATGGAGGTAGAGAGTAGAGTAATTCTGATGCAGTTAAGACACAGGAGCAAACGTAGGAGTTGTAATACAGGATGTTTTGGGTGAACCAATTTCTTCATCCATTAGGACACAGAAGACTTTGGTACCATATGTTTCTTTTAAGATACATAGAATAGCAAGCAAACAGGTTAACTTCAGTAAACTTTCTCCGGAAGACTGTTAAGACTTCCTATAGAGATATCACAGGTGCCTACTTTCAGGCATTCATATTAAGACTAAAATCTGAAAAATCTTGGCCATAAACTATTACAGAATATGAAAGAAATTCAGTCACCTCTCCCGTAACTCTATTCATTTTTGTTCTCTGACATCCTTTCAGAGTAATGGAATTTTAAATAAATTTTCTTCAAAAGCCACTCAGGGTTATAGCAGGCTAGAAAGGGGTTAATAAGGTCCTAAGGAATTAGCCTTGCCAATAACAGATGCTGTCAGCAACAATCTAACTTTCTCTTCTAGAAAAAAAATTACTTAGAGGAGGAGAAACAAGACGTTTAATGAGTGGAGAAATAATGAATCTAGCCTTCCACAGACTTGCTTCACCTACCTACCACAATAACCTGATTCCTCAGTGACTTCTCATTTGACAATATTTCTGGTTCTCTTCATGCTCCTCCTCCTCTTCATGCTTTTTCCTTGTTGTTCGGCTGAGTAAGAACCACTATATGCCATAATTGATTGAAGCTTTAGCTATGCTTAAAAATTACATACATGCAAGAAATTAGTAAATACAGGCTTAACAGATAATTTGCTTTTATTTCTCAGACTGAATTTGTGCCTCAGCTGGAAAACAAAACATGTTGCTGAATTACAAAAACTTAGGAAGGTGTAGCTTCTATTTGTCTCTAGTTCAGTTGAAACTGGACAACATGTTAAAAATAATTATGACAGGATAGGTAGAAAGTGTGAACACATTAGAATTACTTCCCTAGAAAACCAGAACTGTATATAGTAAAAGAAAAAATAGTATTGATCAAAAATCACCATAGAGAATGAAGAGCCAAGGTGTCTCCCTACTCCAGAGTAGACAGCATGTCGCAATTTGCTCCAGCTACCTGCTCTTAAGTCTTTCTTCTACATGTCAGCACATACACAGTCCCTTCACAGGGCTTTTAACTTTGCCTTTAACTTGGCACTGAATTATACAATAAAGATTTACCTCTTAAATCAATACTATATTCAAGCACTGATAAAGGTATTCTGTACCTCTCTGTGAATGTATGCCAAATGGTACTATCCGCAGGCAATGCACAAGATCTTTAATAAATTGCAGTTGGATCATATATCAGTCTTGAATCACTCTTTTGACACAAAGAAGAAAGCTTTATTCTTTGGCACAGAACTTCATCTCAACCAAGTTTTTCTATTTATTCAAAAAATTTTGTTTCACTTTATACACGTCTTCCTGGGACTAAGAAGCATTAAAACATTAAAAGGGCTCAGGAGGAAGATAGTAGAAACCAGAAATTCCATTGATACAACAATTCCGCCTAAGATTTTCTCTAATACATGATACCATTATGGTTTGGCAACACCAGCCTCAACAAACAAGCCAACTAAATCAAAGGTCCCATATCCCTCTGGTCACCAAAGGTAAATCACAGCTGGATGCGGCTGGACATTTGCCATCATGCTGGATTTTCCTGAATTTTCAGAAGTTTAAACTCAATCTAAATGAACTTAAAAACTATCAAGAATGTTTCATGATTCCCTATTAAAGCTGCAGTCGTAGATAAGATTTTCTGTAACATCTAAAAGGCCTTGTACTATTGGCCTGGTTTTGGCAGAGAGAATGGTTTTCCTAGTAGCTACTACAGTGCTGTGTTTCAGATTCAGTATGAGAATCATGTTGTTAACACACTGATGCTTTAGTTGTTGCTGTGCAGTGCTTGCCTTAAGTCAAGGGATTTTCAGTTTCCTGTGCTCTGACAGTGAGCAGGTGCTCAAGAAGCCGGGAGGCAGCATGGCCAGGACAGAGAACATGAACTAGCAAAATGGATATTCCACATCATAGAGCATCATGCCCACTACATAAACTGATGGAATTGGCTGTGAGGGGCCAATCATAACTGGGGAACAAGCTTGGCATCTCTCAGTATGTGGTGAGCGATGGTGTTGATCATCACTTAAACCTCTCTGGTGTTATTCTTCTCTTTCTCCTCTTTATTATTATTATAATTGTCTTACTTTCTTTCAATAATCAAACTGTTCTTATCTCAATGTGATTCACCTCCCCACTGGGGGTGGAGTGACCAAGCAGCTGTGGGGTACTTAGTTTTCAAATGGAATTAAATCATGACTGTTATCAAACCACAAGATTATGGAGGAGTTTACATGAGACTAGGAGGCTGTATATGATATCTTGTTACACTGAAAGTTCATGAAATTTTGAAAGTGAAATAACATTGCACTAAATAAGCAATAAATGCATGTAAATGCCTCTGTAGGCTTCATTATGCATTCAGCTCAGCAAGACAACATCATTTCAATCCATGCCAGTAAAAAAATCCTAATCAAGTTTCATTAAAACCTTTTGATAAAGTTTTATGGCATTGTCACCATATTCCTTGACATTAATTATTGAGTTCTGGACTTAAATTTGAATTCGTTGTTACCAAAAAATAAATTAACAAAAGAATAGGAAGAAGTTATTTTCAGCTTCTGTGTAGGTATTCCACTCCTAAAAGTGCAAGAATAAAGCAAGACAAAACACAAAAATGTCCACTATTACAAGCCATTACTATGAAGAACTGTTAACATGTAAGAACAGCGTTTTCCAAATCCATTAAAGTCTAACTATGGACACTGCTCAGGGGAAATCAATGATCTTTGAGTACTGATAATATTAGTCACTTGACTTCAGAAGCTACTAAAATTCATACCCTCCTGATTTATCTGTAGGCATATACATGAGGTACAACTATTGCTTACTCTCTAAGTTACAGACTAAGCAAAAGCAAAAGGAAATTCACTATGAGAGAGGGCTGATAGTGAAAATTCTGCAGTCCCAAACAATCAGGATTTTAAACACATGAGGAACAGAGAAATGAGTCTATAAAACAGTATGGCTGTGCTATGTACATCCATGAAAACAAGCGTAAGACAAATAGAAAAAAGAACACTAAAGTGAAGGCCAGACAAAGAAATTAGTTAATTAAGTCTTCTTGTTGAAATGCATCTTTGACTCCTTATTGACCATTTTACTAGATGACTCCAGACATGACTCCATTTGAAGTGTTTATGAAGCACAGTTTGTCAGCATGAAAATGTTTGTCTGAAAAATGTAACAACCTTCCAACCTAAGAAGTCAGGAGGAAAAGAACAAAGCATAGATGTTCTCTTTTTTCAAATAAAAAAAACAACAAGCCCTTTAAAATTACACTAAAATGCTACTGTTTCAGAATTATTGTTTTTCACTATAAAATTAATATCAATATTTTAAAAATCTATTAGGTCCTTAAATGGGAATAACACTCATGCTCAAAAATTCTAGTCACAGTGTATTATGTATATTTATGCATAAGCAGAAGACAATGCCACTATGTATTTACATTCCCTAACTTAGGTAAAGAATTAATATTGCATTTGGCATTGTAGTTCATATGACATATTAATGTTACTCAGGGGAGAAAAACCAAGCTGATAAAAACCAATAGAAGGAAGAAGAGATTTGCTGCCAAATTTGTGATTTAGATGTGGAAGACAAACATCTTAGTATTTATTAGATTAAGCAAGACACACAGTTAGTTGCAGTAGACAAGACAAATCAAAGCTATCTGTCAAGAAAACAAGGGCTGTTAATTTGCTCATTTCCTAGAATTATTTGATTCCAAAATACATTAACAGTACTAGGAGCTTATAATCAGGGGACAAAAACACACATACATAACACAGCAGACTAAGAATATGCAGAAAAAAAAATCCTTAATACCTAAAAGGTAGTTACCAAAAAAAATCATTATTTTGCTTTGGTAAATGTACTTACTAGTTAAATTACAGAGATCAATGATTGCTTTCTCAACAGCAGAACAGCATTCTGAATATGGGAATTGGCTTGCTTTCAGCAATACTCATTAATAGCTTGGAGAATAAGACTTTGAATCATGAAGAACTTGAAATAATTTCTTTACCTGTTTCTGCACACCATTTGGCAATATGAAGTGTTGGGTTGTCTTGATAGTAAGAGCTGAATTTGTCTCTGGATGCATTTTTGAGTGTAGAAATACAATCTCTGCATGTCTGTGA
This sequence comes from Brachypodius melanocephalos, assembly GCA_013398615.1. Taxonomy (NCBI): domain Eukaryota; kingdom Metazoa; phylum Chordata; class Aves; order Passeriformes; family Pycnonotidae; genus Brachypodius; species Brachypodius melanocephalos. Next base: position 33,300,420 of record VZSR01000520.1, read on the forward strand.
GCAACCCCGGGGCTGTTCCCTAGTGCTTGAACAGTGCACACATATTCTAATGCCTTCTACTAATTCTGACAACAGGCTTTCAACAGTCAATCAAGCAATTGATTGAAACATGACAACTAAAACTTTGGTTTTCTCGAAATTGGTTTAAATTTTTCAAACCAATTATTCTTGTAATTCTATAATCAAATTCTATAAAGAAAACACTTGGACTGGTACAAGGGACTCCACAACAGATAAAACACACAACCCTATTTATCAAGGAAGTCTTGGTGAATTCTAGATTGTTAGCAGCCAGTTGGAACTGGAGAAGGAAAGAAAAGAGGGAATCTCTGCTTCTAAGCTAACCAACAGCCTGGATATCAGCAAAGTGCCTTAAAGCTCTAAGCCTATTGGTACTTGATTATTATCTTAGAGGAAAACATCCTGAAAGAGAAAAAAAAAAAACAGATCCAAATTTTGAATGAATTTGTCAACATTTAAAGTTTGTTAAACACAGCTATATATTGCAGGAATACACCTGCAATACTCATATAATATATACAAGGCAGATCCCATATCAAGAAAAAAGATTATGTCATGTCCAGTAGTCCTGACAGAGGACCCAGAGCATTGGTGGTATGTAAGATTTTTACAAAAGGTTCATTTTAGTATCTATCTGGGTCCAAATTTAAGTAATGAGGCCATATCAGATTATTCCCATGCCATATCACGTGATGATAGAATTGGAAACTTAAACCTTCAATAGTATTGGCAGGGTCTGAAAATAAATAAATAAAAAGAATTGATTTAGAAGGGTCTATGCAGAGAACACAATTTCAGCTGTTGTTCAATTGTAGGATACAGAACCTGAACAGGAACAGTTCCTGACTGCAATGGAATTTTGAGGAACTAGGGAAAAAGAATGTTTTCCAACAGCAACGTAGCAATAACAACAGATATCTGATGAGTAAGTAACTTCCTCCCCCATTACCCACCTATCATAGTGGACATCATCAGATGTTCCAAATAAAGAATAATTATGGACCATATTATAACAAGTTTTTTCCTATTCCTAGTTAACAACCAAAATGGATGAAGAAATAAATATCGTAAAAAACAGTTGTGAATTCATAGGGACGAGGTGGGATAGGATGATGAACAAAAAATTTTAAGACATTAGAACCCAAAGACCAATAGGGTGGGAAATTGCCATGAAAGATCTTTTTTTGCAAAGGAATAGAGAATTTAGTGTGAATCAACTTTACCTACAAGTTGCTTTTCCTACAATGACTGCAGTGTATAAACACATTAAAGAAATATGACCCAATTTCTGGCCCCATCTGAGAGAAGGAAATCTAGAGTGGGGCTATTCTCAACAATGAAGATTTTTTCCCTCACATTCAGCCAGAATTTTCCCTGACAAAATGCGTACACACTGCCTCTTGTCATGGTGCATCATCACATACTGAAGACTCCTCTTCTGTAATAGCATCAATGTACCAAAATGCAAGATGCAGAATGTGCTCAAGCACAAATGTAATCTTATTTTTTCTAGGAATCCATGATTAAAAGGGAATCTTCTCTTGACCATAAGTTTATTTCAAGAGAATTTGCACAAGGTATAAGTGATTGGGAGGAAAAATTTAGTGGATACATTTCAAAAATTCAGATAATGTCTTAAACTTTCAGGACTTAGGGCATCATGTTTTTCAAACTTCTGAGGGAAATATTACAAGAAAAGAATATAAAGTTATAGATCATATCAAACAATTCTGGAAACAGTTGAATTAACAATTCCTGATTCTTTGTATATTTGTATGTTATGACTGATGAAGTACAGAGTCTGATGAAATCTTTGTCTAAAGCTTCTCCACAGTTGGGTCTTCATGAGGTTTTGGTTCCAGTGAGCCTCTGTGGTGGTTGCTAAGATTCATTAACTCATATAACATCCTTATCCTCTGTTGGGGCACTTGCAGCCCCTCTCTCTTCTTCTTTGCTCACCTTTTTTTATAACTTTTGGAAGTAAAATTATTTCTTTGATCTCAGATCTCATTGAAACCAGCCTGAAAGCTCCACAGGTATCAGTTAGTGGACACCCATTATTCTATAAGCCTCATAAGAAGACAATTAAAAATTCCACAGAAATTCTTGTAAAGTTGAAATGGGAATGTTTTAATAAACTTTGTTTATCAGGAATATAAGGATTGCTAAGAGCACATACATCATTTAAATACTATTAATAACATTGTTAATTTAAACAAAATACTAAAGATAAAGGGACAGTGTGCAGCTGTGTTATAAAGAGAACATGTTGCCACTTAAGTTTATTAAATTAAATGATAACTTTGTTCGTCACGTTAAAAACAAGTTCTGTCATCAGGTATTTTTTAAACTACTACTTAAGTTTTGTTAGGATGTAGTATTACAATATCCCCTTTATAACTGTGTTACATTTCTGATGATGATTCATTTTCTCAAAACACAGCAGAGAATGCAAGAGAAGAGAAAAAAATCTAAATCCAAAGAAAACTAGTTAACTATTTGACATAAGACTGTTCTTTTATTATGCCATAAACTGGCTCATTTTTATTTTTGTCATGTTTTTTTCCTACTATAAAGGGACCCTGGACTTTGCGAACACTTCTTTGCTACTGCAAAGGATTTATTGCTATTTATATTATTCATACTATTTGTACTATATTATTCTACTGTACTCTCTGTGGGCTTTTGCCTCAGACTTTAATAACACTAGTGGGCTGCTCAGGCCCTTGACTCAAACCATGAGTGTAGGAACAGTGACTTTCCATTCATGGACATGAATATTGTAAGGGATCAGCTTTATTGGCTGAATGTTCACAGGTACATGCAGCCTGATGGGATTCATCCCAGAGTTCTAAAGGAGCTGCCAGATGTTATGGCAGGATCCCACTCTATCATCTGCCAAGGATCTTGGGAATCTGAGGAGGTCCCTACTGGCTAAATGCTAGCCAATGCTATTCCTATCTATAAAAGGGCTGTGAGGAAAGATGTAGGAAACTACATTTAGCCTAACCTCAGTTCTCGGAAAAATTATTGAGATCATCATACTGGGTGATATTGAAAGGTATTTAAAGAATACCACAATCATCAGGCACAGTTCACAAGCGGAAAGGCTTGTTTAAACAATTTGATATCCCTCTATGCAGTCACCCACCTAGTGGATGAAGGAGAGGCAGTGGATGTAGTTTTCCTGGATTTTAATAAGGCCTTTTATACTGTCCCTCAGAGCTTCCTTCCAGACAAGTTATCCAACTGTGGAATTCACAATTTAGAATGCGCAGTTTCATTGTGTACTGGGTGAAGAAGTAAGGGCTGAGCTCGATGTGTTGTAGTAGATGCATCTGGCTAGTGCCTGGTCACTAGTGATGTGCCTCAGGTTCAATTCTAGGGCCAGGTCTGTTCAATATATTCATCAATGATCTGGATGCAGGAGTTGAATGCACCATTAGCAGGTTTACTGATGGTACCAAACTGGGAGGTGCTGTTGACTCTCTTGAGGAACAGAAGGCATTGGCAGAGGAATCTAGATTAGATTGAGGCTTTGGACAACGACTGATGGGAGGAAATTCAACATGTCAAAATGCCAAATTCTGCACTGGGACAGAGTAGGGCCTGGCACTAGTACAGACTGGGAGAGGAGTGGCTGGAGATCAGCCCTACAGAGAGGGATGTGGGTCTGCTGGCTGGCAGCAGCTCAGTGTGAGTCAGTCATGTGCCCAGGCAGCCAGGAGGGTGAGCTCCGTGCTGGGGTGCATCAAACCCAGCACAAACAGCTGCCCAGCTGGGGTGGTTATCCCACTGTACTCAGCAGTGGTCTGGCCTCAGCTTCAGTCCTGGGCCCCACAATATAGAATGATGTGAAGCTCCTTGAATGTGTCCAGAGGAGGACAAAAAAGCTGGATGGAATGGCCTCTAAGGAGAAGCTAAGGACTTTGGGCTTGTCTGGTTTGGACAAAAGGAGGCTGACAGATGACCTCATTGCTCTCTGAGGATGAGAAATGGAGAGGGAGGTGCTGACTCTTTCTCTTTGTAATCCAGTGACAGGACATTTGAATGGTTCAAAGCTTCATCAGGAGACTTTAGACTGGGCATACTTTACCAAGCGAGTGGTCATATCCTGCAGTGGGCTTCCTAGAGAGGTGATGGATCAGGTTTTCAGTCTATCAACATGCATCACAAATTACAATTCAAATAGAAGGCGCAGTTTATATTAAAAATAAATATTTTGTTCTTAATTCTAGAGAAAAATCTGCTTTTAATAAAATGTATGCTCTGAAAGACCTTAAGTAATAATCTTCCATTCAGGGTAAAGATTCAGCTTTAGATGAAAATGAGCATGAATTTTTGTCATCTAATGGCTGTTTAATCATTTATTTGAAATGAGTTTGGTTGGGTCAGTCTTTTTTCCAGTTTCTATTATCCAACACAATTAAAAAATCATCAACATCTGTGTGGCTAGTCCCTGTAAAAACATCCCCAAACTGAATAAATATAAACTATTGTTAAAAGAACTGATTCACATTTGAGGCATGTTGGCAGGTGTACTACTATTAGCACAGATGTTAATCATAATAAAAAAAATTAATCTTTGATGTCTATTTTATAGCTGCTGCACATTCTAACAGTTTTATTATGTGTCACAGTTTTATTGAATCTGAAAGAAAATAGCTTGAAAGAAGAGTCCTGAGAATATGACCAGCTAAGCACTTCCTATGGCACTAACATATTTTAAGAAGTTGTATTACCGTGAATGTATTATGGCAACTGACCACGTGCATATCCCTACTTGCAGCAATACAAAATAAAAAGGATTTATGATAAGTAAGAATGGTCTCTGTTAAAGCAATTTACTCTGAACCTCAAGGACCAATGAAAGGAGGTCAGTGTAAAAGGCAGGAGTGATAACTAAGAGGTAGGAACCAGCGACGTATTTAAATTTGCTAACATAATTTTAAATACTTGTTTGGACATAGCCTCGAAAATAGAAAAAGCACAAATTTTAAATTTAAATATGAACTTAATTTAAAATAATAACTTAAAATATTGAAATATTTGTTTCATATAGTAATTTTTCCCAAATTATAAAAATGTATGTTGAACTATTTAGAAGGAATAAATGTGTGTGTGGCACATTGTGTAACACTTATATGCTAGATTTTGCTTTCAAACCTGAAAAAAAAATATCTGTACTTATGCAAAATTTTCTTCAGAAGAAGCGTTAAGCCAGAAAGTTCAGATTTTTAAATGAACTTTGTATAGTATTGGGATAACAGACAGACTTGAGTTATAACTGCTAAAAATTTTATTTAAATTTTTGTTTGGATCATTTTGTGTCAGATTTATCTATAGTAGTAGTGACAGGATAGGGGCAAGAGTTTGAACTATTAAGAGAGTAGATTTAGATCTGCTGCAAGAAAGAATTTTTACAGTGAGGGTTGTGAGACACTGGAACAAGTTGCTCAGAGAAGTTGTGGATGCCCCACATCTGGAAATTCTCAAGGCTCTGATCAACCTGGTCTAGTGGAAGGTGTCCCTGTCCATGTCCGGGGAGTTGGACTAGATAACACTTAAAGGTCCCTTCCATCCTAAACCATTCTACGATTCTTTGACATCATGCTCAGCAGTTAAAGCCTGAGGAATAGACAAGGAAGGACGGGAAGTTTGTGGTTATGGAGTTTATCTTCCCAAGTAATGATTAGCTGTGCTGCTTTTCAGGAAGCAGCTAAACATCTGCCTGCTGATGAGAAGTAGTGAATAAATTCTGTATTCTGCTTTGCTTGCATGTGCAGCTTTGCTTCACTCATTAAAGTGTCCTCATCACAACCCACGAGTTTTCTTGCTCTCGCTCTTCTGATTCTCTCCTCCACCCCACTGTGGGGGCAGTCAGTGAGTCACTGGCTGGGGTCAATCCACCACAAATAGCAAAGTATGTTGTTAAGTAATTGGATGACAGAATTGGCAACAGAGTTAGAGATAGGAAAAGCAAAACAAAACTCATTAGTATGACTACTATCCAAAAGATATATCTATCTCTAGGTGTTAACTCATAATGTTTTCTTGCAAAGTATCACCCCGTTAACACAGAACCTGAGACATATATGCAATTAATGTGTTGGTTCCCTGTGCAATGAATCATGAAACAGATACTGCCTCAAAAAGGAACTTGTGTTAAGGTACAGCCTCTCAATAAACACTAAACACTCAATTTGACTCTTGTTCTCCATAAATCCCTTAGTATTTTTAGGCAAATTATGAGGATCTCCTTTTACATCCCCAATTCCTCCCTCACAAGGGTGAAACAGAGTGGGTTTTTTAAGACAGCTGTTGGATTTTTGTGCACTTCACAAATATCAGATAAGGACAGGTAGGAGAGTTTGATTAATTTTCCTTTCTGTTCCCCCTTGGGTGGGATACTCGTTAGAGAAGATCTAGTCCCTGACAGGAAATGGTAAATCAAGATGCTGAGACAGGTCCCTTACATTCAGATTTTACCAGTGTTAGGGAAATGGTATATTATTTTTGGCCATGGGACAAGCTTTTAACCCATGATTGAAAAAAAAAAAAAAATACACTGACACACACAAGTAGAGGAAAAAATGGATCTTTTCTATTAGATACGGTACACAAGAGATACGGAAAAAGACTTGTATAGGTGATGAAGTGTGATAATATGAAAGGCTGCAAGACAGTTGCTTAAGAAACAAGAACAACAAAGTGATAAACTACTGCAGGCATCACCAGAGCTGGAATGACATTGTACTGTGTACTATGTTTCCATAGCAACTAGCCATAGGAAGATGAATGTCTCATATTCACTGTGCTCTGCAGTACATGTCTATAAATCAAACTTGCATAAAAGAGCATAAGATTTCTTCCATGGGGTGGCTCTGAAAAACAGGTTATTTTCTCATTACTAGATAATTACACGAAAGAAATATGAGACAATTAGGTCATTCTTTTGTGTGGAAAGTACCAATACATACAAAAGTACAAATATACCTCTACTGTGAGATACTATCAATCTAAAGGCACAGTAGCATAAAAAGCTGATCATGAATGCCTTCTTTTCTTCCTTAAGATCTGAGTTATGCTTGCTAGCTTTAAAAACTGTAGGGGAATTTTCTGTCCACTTTTGGTTTGTAAGACATTTTTCATCATTTATAGGTTCATCCACATTCACATGGTTGGTTTTCAGCTTACTTCTGTTACTATTCCCATTATCATGCTCTGAGGCTTTAGCATACAAACCAACTATTTTTCTGAGCAAATGTTACAGCCAGAACAAATATTTTTTCAGCATCTGTCATTAATAATACTGTATAATTCAAATATTACATTCATATTCATAACAAGAAAGGAAAACTACTTGAAGCAGTTTTTAAAGAATTTGAATCCCACTTTCAAAGATATGTTCACTTACAGATGGCTACTTATCACAAATAATTGTTGCAAAGGACTTGACACACTTCATATACATGTAGCTACATGAAGACCAGCAGCACTAGTATAAAGCAATTCTTTTGTGTGCTACCCATTACAGAGAACCCTCTGATTAAAGAACATACCATGTACCTTAGCAGCCACTTCTGCAACTCCTGTGTCAAGAACATTGAGTTTTTATGGTACAACGGCATCCCAATCAGGTGCGCATCAGGTGCACAATAAATCCTTGATAATTTTGTTGAATATGGCTGCAATATTAGATCAGAAACAAATGTTACTCTACTGTTCAGGCAAAATTACAGTCAGTTAACACAATCAAATATAAACTGAAAACCTTCCCACATTCTCCAAACTTCAGCAACAGCTGTGTGCAGTGTATTACTGACATTTGTAAGAAAACAACCCCTGAGGAGAAAGAATATCTACACTAAATATTATTTTATCAGTATGAGATGAGATTAGATATGGTCCTCAAGAGACTTCAGTAAATTCAGTACAGCCACTACTAGTAACAGGCCACAAACTCTGCAGTGAGTTTGCAGGACTGACGCTTATCAGGCTTTGTCTGAACTTGTTTGACCTGTCTGGGAGATTCTACTTGCTTTATCTGTTGCCACAGTTCTTTCAAGGACCAGGTGGCAATGCCTAATTTGTTCTTCTTAACTTTATACAGGATGAACATAGCTTTATACAGATAGTAGTAACAAGAATTTCTTCTATGTAAAATGATATATTTATGTAGAGAAATATAGGCCTGGCAAGACACCAGATATAAAGACATGGCATATGGAGTAGTAAAGGCATGGGATATTAAGATACAGGGCACAGGCTAACAATGGAGGACCAAGACTAAAAACTCACTCATGGTCAGTTAACAACATGCAGACACAGGAACTCGACAAAAATATTTTTATAGGTGATAGAGCAAAGAACAAACATCTGAAATACATAAGATGTACCACATATTGGAAATTAGGATGCAGTGTGGGCCTGCAGACCTCAGAAGAAAGAAGGTATAAACTGGGTGGGCAAACATATTTAAATTACCCAAAGTAGATGCTAGAGAAAGAAGAAAACATGAATATTATACTCCTTCTGGTGAATAAGTAGGGATAATAGTAATTCACTCTACCATGCCTGCCCTGAACCTGTCAGCTTGAGGACTGAGAAGGGACAGTGGAAGATTGAGAGTAACTACAGAGAAAGGAGAGATAGTAGGAGGTGCATAACATAATTAACTGCACTGAGACATTTTGCTGCACCGTATTTTTTATCCTTTTTTTATAATTATTAAATATGTACTAAAAGTAAGTATTTTATTAGATTGCTAAGATTTTAGTATATAGTAAAGATAAATATTGGCTTTAAGTATGAAGTGGGTCTCCTTTGTAGCCATATAAAGATTTTGAGCATAACAGCTTTTTACAGGTAGGTTAGAAGAATAATCCAGAATAATCCATTATTCTTTCTAGCTATATTATATTGAACATTTAAAGATTTTTTATATTAATAATTCATATATATGAACCATAAATAAAAGGATTCCATTTTCAAGCCTCAAATTTGATACAATTAGTTCAACATGTATGGATGCCCTTATTATGAGCATTTTGCATACCTACAAATCAAGTCTACTTCCCCTGAAAGCTAAATGACTCTGGTGGGGCTCTTCATTCTTCATGCAAATCAATTACTGGTATTATTTCTTCCTTGTGCTCTGCATAGCTTGAATACACTTGTTTTCAATTTTACATCTCAGAATATGTTGAGAATTACACTCCATAGCAGAAAATTCCCTGCTCTGTATAGTAAGTAGACAAGCTAAGTATTATGAACGTGCCTTTAACTTTTTCCTACTTCCCTTCCATTCTTGCCTTTGTGACACTAGCCACAGACTTTGCTTATTCTGCAACATTTTACCTAATTTAAAAAATAAGAAAATAAGGCATGCAACGATGCATCCCAAATTAAAGGAACCAGTAGCTGACAAGGTCTGAAGACAGCATTTCCACCAAAGAGAAAATTTTATAAATAAACATAAAAACTCCCTTTCATTTAAAAATATCACAGACCCCTGAAATATACAAATTAAGCTTTTTACCCTTGTCTCAATATTTACCTATGTTTTACTTTAGACTTCGAATGCTTTTTTTAAGTTGTATTTCCCAGTCTTCATCACTGATTGTATTATGGAGAACATCAAAGTGCTCACAGTATACAAACTGCATTTATTCCAGATGAAATTAAACTGAAGGATATACTCCTGGCATGTACCCAAATGACTCCACCTTCTAGGAATCATTTGGTCTGTTGACCAGACTAGAATTAGGCCAAGTAACCCCCTCAATACAGATATTGGGTCCCTATCATAAACTTTTTGCACTACAGACCTGATCCCTGTGTGCTGTACGCAGGTAATTTCAGAACTCACATTTGATCAGTCATCACATTTAAAAACTCTAAAGATCTTCCAAGTATTGTACATTATTTTACTTAACATAAAAGAAATATTTACTTAACATAAAAGGAAGTATTTTAAAATTATTTTCAGTCCCAAAATTATCTCTGTGGTAAAGAGGGAAAAACATGAAACATACCTACAAATATGAAAATATATATGCTTCATTTGTTACAACAATCTATTGTAATAAAGTTTCTATGTCACAAATACATGAAACTTTTGACAAATATCTGTCTCCAAAATATTTCTTATGGCTTTGTTTTCATAGTCTTAAACCAATTGTATAGATCAATTTAGGACAAAAGTCTTAGCTCTGTTTCCTAAATAAAGCTCAACATCCAAACTTCTTAGCCAATCTGACCTCACAAGAAATCTCACCACTTCTACTTTGCAATATGCACTCCTGTTTAACTAAATTTTTTTGAGACAGCTCTTGAACATGGATTCCCTGATTAGAGCAAATAGTAAAAGCAAATAGTTCTAAGTTTCAATATTCAAAGCTAGTCACTAATTTTGTTTTGCCACAGCTTTTCTTCAATCAATGCAAAAGCAGCACAGCTTTTTAAGAAACAGTACAGGCAACAAATTAACTTCCATACCTGTTAATATTTATTATTTAGTTATTATTATTTAAAATGCTATTTATAAAATTTATATCAATTATTACATTATTTACACATTAATTTGTGTATAATCTTTATTAATAAAGGCACTGAAACAGTAATGATGCTGAAGCTTTTATCTTCAACTGCATGGTAGAATCTAATAATTTCATTAACTAAAATAACAAAAAGACAGCTACCCAGGAATATGGATCAATTTATTACTCTTACCTGGTGGCTTCAAATACGATTTTTTCAGAAAACTTAGGAGAAACGGAATTGAAAGCTTTATTGAAGTCTTCAAAAGCCAAAAATCCTCTATTTTTTAGATCAAGATTAGGCAAGAGAAAAATAAGGTAAATCATGGTGTTTTTAAAAATTATTTAATGCAATGTTTGCATGTAAGCTAATCAATTCCCATTTCTGAAATGATGATACGCTCTAAGTTACTGCATTAGCAAAATGTTTTAGAAAGGCTAAAATAGAAAGATGAACAATCTAAAACAGATTTTATACTGACTATTCCCTTTTGCCATTGTGAACTCTGTTCAAAAGTAATGTACCTACATCTACAACGCTCTTATTTAAGTTTTCATTTTAAAAGTAGACATTTTGAGAAATTGAACAAACAAATAGAAAATTTGCAATTTGCAAAGCCTTGAAAATATAGACCATAAGACATTTAAAATTACTTTCCAAATCTACCCTTTTCATTGGCAATTTAGGTATTTTGGACATTGTGTTTCAAAATTTTTTTTCACAAATGTTACAATCCACTTATTCAAATTATTCATTCAGTTTAATCCTGCTGAACGCATTACATCAGAGCAATATCAGCTGATCAATCACTTAGGTTATGAATTCACTTCCAGAGTCACCTGGAAAATAAAGTATGTCAAACAAGGCTACTGTAGACTGTGTGCAGCAGACAGTGAGGTAAACAAAAGCAGTGCTTGAAACAGTTAAGTCCTTTGAAATAACTCACTAAAAATAACATTTGTAAAGCTACTTTTAGTTCATGGCAAAAAGCTGGATGCATGCTTATCAGATCATCCCAACATCTGATCTGCCATATGTTTCACTTTCCTCTTTTCAAGGACCATAGTCCTGTCTAAGATCAGGAAGAAAAAGGCAGAAGACCTGAAAATCCATCAGCTCCGATGTTCCTTATACAGTTTTCCCTTTTTCAGTTTGGTGATGGGACATCTGTCGCTATAGGACATGAAATGAATGAGAGGCACTCAAGTCGAGTTCAGAGACAAAAAGAACAAGTTTATTTTTTTGCTTGGGGTTATATAGATTTCTGAGAATGACCATGGATTGGAGAATGAGGTTGCCACCTCTCCAACCACACTGGCCAAACTAGAAGCCTATTATTTGTCTCTTCCTTAGAGAAAGGAATGACAACAAAAAGGAACAGTTGCAAAAACATCACTCTGTTTAGATGAAACAGGTGAGAAACTCCACCAGAGAATGCAAAAACATCAGAAGGCTGAAAAGATTAGAGCAACAGACATCCTCTGCTGTTTAACAGGAACGAGAAAGAATCTCCACATCAACTTCCCAAAAAACCTTGTTGCTTTGGTTTACCCTTCCTCGGTCTGTTGTGTGAAGTGGAAAAGACCTATAGCCAAGGAAATTGTTAAAACCTGTGGCATAAATGAGTGGGGAAATATGAGTCATAGAGAGATAACAAGAGCCAGTAACAGCAAATAGGTGGGGTGAATAGCCAGAGATTTCCTTTAACAGCTGGAGGAGCTCCTGCTACCACAGGCACAGCTACAGAACACAGCTAAAACACCACAGTCCACTGACCCTGACTTTACAGTCACATCAACACCATTGTTATTAGTCTAGTACTGCTTTATTTAACTTTGCTGCATTCAGGACATCTTGTCTTTTTATTTCCTTCAGGTGTTCTGTTTTGATTAATTGCTTCAGAATTAAATTAATATTTCAAATATTAAGAAGAAAAAATCCTTACATTGCATATCAAGAGCTGTAAATATTTACTTGTTTCATTACTGTATAACTGTGGAACCTTCTTTGGGCTCATAAGATTTAACAAACTTTTCAAATAATGGACCTAGAAAAATGCAAAATTAAAACAATCTCCCTGCCAAAAGAAAAAAAAAGCCCATTTCATTTTTCTCATTAAAAATATGTAGGACTAAGGTCTACTCATTATGAATTGGTTTAATTATATAAATAAAAAAAAAAAAAACTGAAATAACAACCTTCAAAGTTAGAGCATAATTATGGAAACATTTTAATATAGTTTAATTTTTCTCACATATTTTTTATACTTGAGTATAATGCTTCTGTTTACCTCTACTTTTTTCTTGTTACCTGCCACCTCATGTTTCTTTCCACTGGAGAGAAACCTGGACTTTTCTAAGCCAATAACATTTGCATGCCATGGATAAAGATCCCTGCTGCATAAACAATCTATCTGGCATCATTCCCAGAAGCAAAGTCTGAAATAATGTAAAACCCCAGCTACAGATTCCTGTGAAACTCATAATAAATTTGAGTATAAAACTGAATTGGTTATTCCTTCTGTATGCTATATGAAAGTCTTCATTTGTACATTTATCTTACTTTTCTAATGAACAGAAAATTTAAGAAATTGAAATGTAAATCTAGTTTGTAAGCTCTTAACTGACCATTTCTTCTAAAATCAAAGTAAAACATAAAATTAAGAAACAAAAAAAAACCCCAAAAAGTTAAGGCCTCTCCATAAAATATGCAAAAATTCTAATACAAAAATTCAGTAGATGCCTTTTTTGGGAAAAGAGATCCCACTTCAGCTCAATATGTAAACACAGATGAATACTCTTTTCTCATAATTTCTGATATATGACTTATGTTCATTTTAAACAAATTAGTTTTCCTGCAAAGGCAAGATGACTGTATCCTACAGGAATTTTTCTTTTATCTAATAACATAACAAAAGATCTGCACTTCTTTTTTCTTTTGATTCATTCATATTCTCTTCTTTCTGCAGTGGTTCAAAAGCACAATTCCTTCAGCTCCACCTGCTGTCTCAATTCAAATCTGTCTACCAGTGCACAGATTTCCAGTGCCTCTTTGCTTACTTCTTCTTGGAAAATCATATATTAAGAACTATTACCATCTCAGTTTCCAGGATTACACAGTCTTGCTGCTTTCAACTGCTGGTTCTGTACATGCACCTTTCCAATAATAACAGAGGCTGCCCAAACATGCTGAACTTGCCTGCATGAGCAGCTTTCCATTCAATTGGATAACTGTGGAACTGAAACGATAAAGCAGTATTCATTTATTTCTTCTTTTTCAGAGTAATATAAGAGCCCCGAAAATTAGAGTATACAATTTTCCTTTTATAGAATGACTCCTATAATAGAGCCCCACCTATTCATTGATTTGGAGAGCTGCCAATTCATGTGCTACTAGAACAGGCTGTAAAGCTATGTCAACACACAAAAAGGGCGTCTTAAAAATTATAAAATCCATTAGGTCTTAACAAATCCATGATCTATCTTTATATCTTAGTTCACTATTTCTGGTTCAGACATTCATGTGGTTTTTCTCTGGGAAAAAAAATCCCAAATCAAGTAATCTTTATTTTATATTTGTTGTCTATATTAAAGATTTACAAGTAAGGGTGTGGCTTAATAAGCATGCATTCTGGCATCAACACTAGAATAAACGGAATCAGCTTCCATAATGCCTTTCATATATATTGATATAAATACCTGTGGAGCTATGTGGTAAAAGAGAAGATGGAATTTATCAGTAAAAGCAACCTCAGTTTTTTACCACTTCATTTTTATATGAACAATTTATTCATTAAGACTTGCCACACGACCCCACAAACAGAAGTGTAAATTGGTAACGTCCAGGACAACAAAAGCTTACTTATTGAATTATGGTGTAGGACTCCAGTATTTTCCCAAGTTAATAGTGTATCATTATCAAAAAACTCATAGAAATTCTCATCACTTACCATTTTGAACACTAAGAATTACTAAATGTTTTTCTCTGTCATTAGTCAATATAATGTTGCTATTAAGAAATACCACTTCGAGTGGCAAGAATAAGTTCAAGCTAAATGTAACACGGAAGCACTCAAAGTATTACAAAACTACATGAAATCTCTTTAACAGCCATGGTCAGCTCATTTATAGAATCAGAGATTAGAATCATAGCACCATTTAGGTTGGAAAAGACCCTTAAGATCTTTTAGGCCAACTGTTAACCCAGCACTGCCTTGTTCACCACTAAACCATATCCCAAGTACCACATCTACACGCGTGTTAAACACCTCCACAATCTCCACCACTTCCCCAGGCAGCCTGTGCCAATGCTTCATAGACCTTTCAGTGAAGGAATTTTTCCTAATATCCAGTCTAAACCTCCTCTGGTGCAACCTGAGGCCATTTCCTCTTGGACTCTTGCTGGTTGTTGGGAGAAGAGAGTGACCCCCACCCAGCTACCAGAATGATGAGGTCTTCCCTGAGCTTCCTCTTCTCCAGGCTAAACAACCCCGGTTGCCTCAGATTTTCCTTTTATGACTGACTCTCCAGACCCTTCACCGGCTTTGTGATTCATACTTATTATAGAACAGTAGTAACTATGGCATGTAAGTAAGAAAATATTTAATTCTAATTAAAATAAAACCACCTTTTTATCCAGAAAAGTAGTATATATGTGGTCCTAATAGAATCCTAATCAATATCAAAATCTCAACTCAGTATGTTTAAACAAAGATGCTTAACTTCATAGAAATTTGAGAATTTATAGAAATTCTTTATACACAAAGGAACCACAATATTCAAACTAATTTCTGGAGCATCAGCACCCACACCTGTTATTTCCTCTAAACAACAAAAGAAATTTCTGTTTTAATATTCAGATTGGAAACCATAGTTAATGAAGACTAGCTGGATCAAAATTAATTTGGTAAATCTGTCTAAAATAAAAACTTGAATAAAAATATAGAAATAATGAGGAGGAAATGCAAAAAAAATTTTGTGTCATTATGCTTCTACAGCTTTTCTGAAACCCATCTTATTTTATGTACTATATATTTCATTTAGTGTCTTTCAATAGGTTCTTACTTCACAACTTTATCTAACAGGAACACTGAAGCGACAGTTAACATGTTGAGCAGCAAATTTCCAAGATTCACTAATACTCATTAACATCAGTGTGTTACCAGGATTCATTAGTAGCACAAAAGCAATAAGCTAAATTACATGATGAAAACAACAACAAAAAAGATTTTTAAGAACTGATTTAGGAAGTGATCAAGAGATCCCTGCAAAACATCTTTGAACAGTGTAAGGAATAGAAAGGGAGTATACAGCCAAGTAAAGCAGGAAGGTCCACTTTGAGCTATATTTATATAGTTTTTTGACATGACTGAGTGCTCATCAGTCTAAACTCTCACATGTGTGTTATCAGAGTACAAGACTGCACGTAGCTGCAGCACTAAGACAGTCACCTGAGGGGAGACCACATGGGAGCAGATTTCAGAGCAACCTAAGCTTATTCCACTCTGGAGAAAGGACAAGCCAAACATGATGAGACCACTTAAGCCAAGGCTGTGTGCTCCATCTGGCCTGCAGCACTTTCCCCACGACCATGTCAGGTATATAAACAGACTAGGGAGTCCTGTTTAGAAAGGTTTGATAAGATGTGCCAGGAAAGCAGCTGGAAGCAGCCTGGAGCTCAGACTGCCCTTCCCTACTCGGGATGCCAGGGTGTCCTGCTGGTGTCCTCCCGTGAAGGTACAGCGTTCGGTCAAGGAAAACACTGCACATTGGGGGCCTGGCCTCCCAGGAACAGTGTAGACAGAGCTTTTAGTTAGATCTAAACCAGGAAGGAAACTTCAGCTTGGGAAATGACGTATTTTAATGACTACAAGTCCTGCAGTCCCCTTTCCCTTTGGAAGATTAAATGCTAGCAGCTAGTTAGCTGAATGGTTGCTGAAATATAGGAGCATTTTAGATCACTTCAAATAATTTTGGGAAAACAGAATCACTGAACCAAACTGTCAGAGAAAAAAAAAAAAAACAACACATCAACGTGATTCCTACAACGTTGGTAGTTCCCAGAAATGACACCATTTATATGCAAATATACATACAGTATCAGTTCAACAATGAGTTTAATCTCTGTTTACTTTTTTCACAGTTATTTGCCTCAGGGGGTTTAATTTTAAACATTAAGATTACATAAACTTCAAAATTTCTATTAAAAACCACACTAAAATAATATTTTACTAACAATATAGCATTATTATAACAAATTATTTAGAAAAATCAAGTGGAATAGGAATGTGATTCAAATTCTTAGAGCTCACCTTTTCCAATGAAGAGTTCATTCACGACACCTAGTGGATAAAGTCAGTATTACTTTTAATTTATAGAATAAACACAAATGTGACCAAAAAAAAAAAAATGCAGCAACTATTTACTAAAAATTCAGTTGCTTGATTGCAGTTGATGATGCTAAGCAATTGTCATTTCTACTGAAAAACACTGTGTTAGTATGTAGTGCAGTTGAAAAACAGCTTCACCTTAAGAAATAATAAGTGCACGCTATTCCCCATTGTCTTGCAGAAGGATTCCCCTTGCCAGAGCTGTACTTAATAGGTTCCAAAAAAATAGAAGGGCTGTTCCTGTAGCCTAGGATTTTGTGAATTTTGACAACAAAGCAATATGCACAATAATATGCTCAAGAACCAGATCCTAACAATCAACTTTTGGGATTGCAACATCTGCATTTGGTTCCCCTCTGGTGCACAGAGAAAGCTGTGTTTCTCAGAACCAGATCAAAAACCATACACACGTTGAAAGGAACACACACAGGACCTAGCCAACAGCAAAAGCAAAACGTGTGGCTTTGCTACAAACCTTACCTAATGCTCACTAGCAGAAGCCACAAAAAACAAGTATCTGCCTCCCCAGGGACCTTTTAGGGATCTTCACAATGAGCAGTAATTGGGTAAAGGGCAATAGTTGCTGGAATTGGGCCTACTTAAGGAGCTACCAAAACCACTAGATGACAGAATCAGCCCTAGAACAAAGGCTTCTTAATTAATTTTTGTGCAGCTGCACAGACAAAATGGTCTAACAGGTGGTCACAGTAGTGCCTAAAGCTATAGCAGGTGTGACTTGGCACCTTTTCAGGAAGAAATAACTAAACCTGCATCTCCTGTCTCCCAGGAGTCTTCTATTCTCTCTCTAAGGAGATTCCATCAGTGACTCATGCACAGAGCCCGATTTTGTTTAAATGCCTTAAGCATGTTTTGAGTACTTCTGCTGGAAGAAACATCCAGGGAATCTGACAGAACACTTAATTTTTATATGGTAAAAATAGCTAGGAAAAGATAGATAAGGAAGAAGCTGAGCATTTTGAGATTCATAATTCAGCAGGTAAGACTCATGTTAGAAGCCTTAAGCATTTTTAGATCTGGCCATAGTTCATTGAGAAAATGTTTATCCACAGCTGAAATGCATCAAAAATTACTACTTTCATAGATCACTAAAATATTTTTGTGGAATTTACTCTAAATTTTCATAGACACAATATTGTTTACAACCTTGTCAAGACAGTTTTTATAAAATATGTGTTTAATTTAAAAAAAAAATTGCAAGTAGTCATTGGGGAAGAAGATTGCTCAATCTGGAGAAGAAAGATGATTCATCCTTTCTATACTTCATATATATATAATACACTTTCTAGTAGAGTGGTCTCATTTTTGACATGCCATGAGAAAAATACAGACCCATTGTGTGTATTCTGAAATCTTTTGTGTTCTTCACACTCTTTCTTAATTCACTTGAACTTACTTGAGTAAAAATATGACTTCCAAAACTACATCAAGCCATGTAATATATCTTGTATTTTCCTGTAAGTATGGTAATATATTATTTCTCTCAATTAATCTCTCTTCTACCAAGATTTCTGTAGATTTACATTTGAGAAGCCATGGCTAAAACTGTTAAACTATTACTTGAAACTAAAACTAGATATATTTTTGAGAATACGCATTTATTTTTGGGACATGCAGCAGTTTCACGTTTACTGAAATCACTGAATAAAGAAATTGAATGTACCACTAATAAAAACCAATAACAAGCTCAGTAAGTCATTTACTTTTTATGTCTTGTACATATACAAAATAGAATACAACCTTCTACTCATCACAGTCTTCAGCAGAAAAGCTAGGGGTTTGATTATTTTCTTTTGAAATAAATACCTGCAAATTAGAAAATTACTTGTAGGACTTGTAGGTATTTCTGTTTACCACACCTACAGCAATCCACTCCAATCAGTGTAGGCCAGTCAGTACATAGTTTTCTCAGTAGTGAGATATCTATAAGATGGATCTGCAGAACATAAATGAAGAAATATATACCTTTGAGGGTTTCTAGCAAAAATATATTACTAGACCAACTGTAGTCTTCTCTGCTTAAAAAGCCTTTGCTATCTTCATTGTGCACTTCAAAAACCTACAGAAAGAAAGTGATTTGCATTAAAAACCAATAAACCTAACCTAAGATTTTTTACTTTGCATAACTGTTATAGGAAAAATAAGAGAGGCACTTGTTGAACCACCTCTATTCATCTATTCTGTTCCAGTAAAACTGAAAATGGGTTGAGACTATTCAGTTTGGGATTTTTAGGTTAAAATAAAAATTTTTCATACTGCTACATTTTATGTGTTTATGATGAAAAAGTTTTTGCAAACTTAGAATACATAGTACAGACTTCCAGGAAACAATTCACATGAAATTTGCTTCTACCGCACCATAAATTATTTCTTGAAAAATGCCAGATAAGCTTTAATTCTCGGTTAAGTCACCATACAGACAGCAACGATGAGGAGAGAGCATGATGAAAGCATAGTCAGAAACCATGAAATTTTCCAAAGTACTTGTAAAAAACAAAAGGGCATTTCCAGAGCCTGTACTCAGAGAATACACACATAATATATAAAACCATCCAATGGTCCTAAGGGCTTTTTCCACGGAACACCTTCAGCAAGGGTTAATAATACAGTATCATATCTTACAGTAGCAAAGAGTTTATCCATAAAGCATTTCAGGAAAAAGCATTATATACAACTCTGTGGACAAGCAATAAGAAAAGCACACAAACCAGCTGAATTTTCAGGAAAGCTTTTCCAGGAGTAGCCTGCCGGTTTCATTGTGTGCTGGCACTTCCGAAATTTGTTAACTGCAGCCACAAGTTTACAGTAAATTAGAGTAACGAGAATGGAGCGCTCAGTTCACTGCAGCAGCCAAAGTGCGCTTTGATGCGGGGCCGCGCTCCTCCTTCGATTAATTTTACACCTGCTTTCCTCCGCTCCTTCCCCAAGTCCTCACGCAGTTATCTCATTAGAGGGGCACTTCAGACGCAGTAATTAACACCGCGCCGAAAGAACATTATGCAAATTCCGCACCTGCCCATAACTAATATTAAGGTCAAACGAAGGCTCGTTAGAACAATTCAGCTCACTGAGACACGCCCCGTTCGCCTCCGCAGCCCTCCACAGCCGCCTCAGCGCCTCACGGCGGCAGCGCGGCACTAGCTCGGGGCGGGGCCGCGCCGGAGAGGGCGGGCCGGGGCCTGGGCTGCTCTCGCTCCGCATCGCGGGCGCTGCCAGGGCACCGGCGGGAAGCGGCTTGGTGGGTGAGTGAGAGGTGGCAGCCGCCGAGCGCGGCGGGCAGGGCGGGCAGCGGGGGCCCCGCCGGGTCGGAGCGGCTGCCGGAAGTCCTTGGTGCCGTGGCCCGCGCGGTGCCTCCCCCCGTGGACTCTGCCTTCATTGTTACGCGGCGGCAGGAGCCGGAGTTGCGGCCGCACGGCCCTTGGCGGCGGTGGGAGCGGCGGTGGCCGAGTTTGCCGCCTCTGTTTGGGGGGGCAGGCGCGGCGGAGGGGCTCCCTGGGGACACGGAGGGAGGCCGCGGTCCCGGAGCGTTCCCGCGGAGGCTGCCGGAAAACGCCTCCCCCGCTCGGCCCCGTGCTCTTGAATCCGCTCAGTAGGGCGCGCTGGGTCGCTCAGCCATGGGGTTTCTGTATTATGCAAATCACACCTCTGACTTTCAAAGTGCTTTCCCGTAGATGCCTCTGTCTTAGCCTGTTTTCCACGTACAGATTTTCACATTTGCTGCTTCCTATTTGATGGTTGCCCCGACTGCACGTGTTTCTTTGTTTCCCGGGCACAGAAACAAGCCTTTTACACTATGAAATTTCGCGGAGATTCTGCTAGATACCAAAGCACAGTTCTATAGTAATAAACAAATGGAAACTAGCAAGGGAGACAGACTTGATCATAAGAAAAACATACAATTTTCTGTTTGGTGTTTTTTCATCCCTAGAAACATGCTTCAGGAAGGCGCACACGGTAAATGGACATTATCTAGCAGTGATGAAAGTGCCGAGGAAAATTCTGACAGTGAAAAACCATGTACATCTT
The DNA here is from genome assembly GCA_013398615.1 of Brachypodius melanocephalos. Classification (NCBI taxonomy): domain Eukaryota; kingdom Metazoa; phylum Chordata; class Aves; order Passeriformes; family Pycnonotidae; genus Brachypodius; species Brachypodius melanocephalos. Next base: position 33,321,415 of record VZSR01000520.1, read on the forward strand.
CACTGTCGGATGCTGCACGTGATAGAACAAGTGGACCACAATATCCGTGCTCTGAAGCTAGGAAAGCTGCTCACAAGAGAAAAGCTTCTCCCCTGAAGCTCACTGATAAAAGTCTTTCTCCAGAAGCACCTCCAGCAGTAAAACAGAGACCGAGCCAAGAAGGCTCAGGTTGGTGTCTTTCTAGCAGTGATGAAGAGCCTGAAGATCAGCAAAAGCATGCCTATAAAGAAACAGTGAAAGAAGAAAAATATGATGTGCCCAAAGAACATCCTTTGAATCTTTGCAAAGATGACGAACTCTCAGAGAATCTGAAAGAAGAGGAGTATAATACAACATCCAGTGAAGCCCAAGATACCTGGGATTTGGTGACTGGAGGCAATCCTTTCAGGTTTTTTCTCACTAAAGTCAGTGGAATTGAACAGAACTATAATTCTGGAGCCCTGCACATAAAAGGTGAACAAGTGACTTCTGCTAGAAGAGGGCTTTTGGGAGAAAGCAAGAGAATGCTTACTGTTAATTTGTGGGTATTTTTAAATGCATGTATTTGTTGATGTTGCTGAAGTTTGATATTCTAGATGTGCAGGTTTATAGAAATTGGTTCTATTATCTGGACCTTTCTCTTTTAGAAGTATAGTGCAGAAAGCATTATTGTGATTAGTTGAGCTGGTGGACAGGCAGTATTCTTTGTTTGTTTAACCTGTTAAACCAGATTTCTGTAGAGCTATGGCATTAAATAATTTGCACATCCTGGAAATTACTTGTAGGGTATGTTTTCAAGTTGGTGCTGTGCTTTTTTTTTTTTTTTTTTTTTTGAGGTTATAAATCCCTGGTTGGATTAGTTTCCTGTGTTACTGTGATTGAACCATGGATATATCCCACAATCAGTCTGCAGCAGATAAATAAGCATTAACTATGTCCTTACTGCTGCGACCCTGCCACAGTTCTTCAAGTTCACTCAAAAGGGAAGAGAACAGTTTAACGTCCCTTTCTCAATATGATATTGGACTTTTTCCTAGTCAGCTTTTAAAACTTGTTTTCTGCTTTGAGAGGATTACTAATTTTTATAAGTATATGATCCTAAGTGATTATCAGGAGAGTCAATGACTGGAATACTTGGAACAGTAAACTTGTGAATGCCTCTGTTACACCAGGTCTATGAACAATCTGGCCCTTGTGCTGTGGTAGTTACCAAGCTGTTCAAGATGCAGAATGTTTACTTGAAGTCTTTTTCATTTATTTATGCTTTAATGTTTTTAATAGATATTTTGTCTCCTCTTTTTGGAACTCTCATATCTTCTGCCCAGGTGAGTTTCCTGTTTGCCAAAGTAATTTTACTTGCTTGTTGCACTTCATTAATCCTAAACTTGATAATCCATGCTTGTGCCACATACCTGATATCTCTTGTTAAAATACAGAGGGAATTCTAAACGTTTTCAAATGTTGAACAATTTATTTAAGTGTAAGCACCATCCTATGTTCTGCTGTAGAATTCAGGCAATTATAACGCTACTTTGTCCTGTTTTTGAAGAATGTGCAGCTGAGAAGCGTGTATTTATGTTCATATAAATGAGATTTTTTGAGAGAAAGAATGCCTTGCAATGTAGGGATGGTGTTTTTGTTATTGCCTATGAGCTTTTGCTATGATTCATGATAGAAACACATGGCAAAGAGATGATCCTTGAACTTAAGCTTTTACATTGTGTGCATGTGATTTTTTTTTTGCTGGGTGTTAAATTTTATGAGCACTAATGCACACCTTTGAGAAACTTAAATTCATTCTTGATTTGTTAAAGAGAAATGAAAGGAAGAATGTGAAAGTCAAAAATACACCTGTTTTTAGAATCTGCTCTTTATGATGTAAGTAGTAATGTGTAATGACTTTACACAGAAAGCTTTTTTTTGGTGTAGTTCATTGTTCTAGCTTGTTTTTCCTTTTAATGAGTCTGTTTTCTTTTTCTTACATACAAGTTTAACTACTGTATAGATGTGGGATGGCTTGTAAGACAGTACCCGCAGGAATTCAGGTATGTTTATTTTATAAATGTGAAATGATGAAATTTCCAGATCATTTCTGCTGATGCAAGGTCCTGTTATAAATGAATGATAAACACTTCTTTGCAGTGCAGATGATTGTTACCAATTGGATATGCATAGACTCTTAGTTTTCTTTCTACTCTTATTCCATAGTTGTAGTTCTCTGATTTCTTGACTCTTCTCAAGACTGGTAAATGCTCAGAGTTCAGGATAGCTGCCTTCTAATTTTTAGTAGTTAACACTGAGGAAGTCCCATTGTGGGCCACAATGAAATGGCAGTAGATGACCTGTGAAGACAGAACAAAGTTTTTTGCCATACAGTTTACTGAGTCAATAGCCAGATAGTGCAACAGAAAGGAGAGAATGTAGGAAGGGCACAAGAAAACTGTCTGAAAAGGATCAGGTTGGTTTCATGGATATGATGTACTAAGTTGATCGGTATTGTCATAAAAGCAGTTCTTGTTTGTGTGAAATTCCTTTCTGATAATTGCAAACTCCTGGAGATGAAGTGAGCATATAATGTGTCTTTTTTTTCATTTCACTGGAAGTGCAGTAGAACCAGAGTTCACAGAATGACAGAGTGGGTAGGTTGGAAGGGACCACACTGGCTTGAGCAGCACACCATTCCTTACGAGATCCTCCACTACACATGTCAGAAAGCTGTCATCAGTGCTTTCAAGGAACTTCCTGTACTGTTTATGCTTTGCTGTGTCGCTTCTCCAACACGTCAGGGTAGTTAGTCCCCCACAAGAGCCAGGGTCTGAGGCTGCTTGTACTGTTGCTGTAGAAGGCCTCATCCACTTAGTCCTGCTGATCAGATGGCAGGCAGCAAACCCCACAACAGTGTCACTCGTCTGCTCTTTTGTCCTAACCCGTAACATCTTGATTGATATGTTCTAAGTGTTGCCTCCTGTAGAAGGCAACTCCATTACTGCATCTTCCTGTATTTCCTAAACAGCGTGTTTTCTGAACATTTCCTAAACTTCATGACAATATTCCAGTTGCATGAGCTTTCCCACCATGTCTATGTAATTTAAATGCGACCAAAGCCCTGTGACTGCATGCAGATCTCCAGTTCCTCCTGTTTGTTCCCTGTATGCAGGTTCTTTGTAGAAGTATTTGAGTGTGCAGTGGGGGTGCAAAGGAGTGCCCCATAGTTCTGTCTTGTGGTTATGTATTTGGCTGCTTATACTCTGCAGTTATCTCCATCCTGTCTCATCATTCCCTGTAACTGGCAGGAGAGAAGAGAACACAGCTTGTGCTCCAGATGTCTTGACCAGTTGTCCCAAGGCCCTGAGGTCACTTTCACTTGTGTGCTGTCTTGCTAGGGCTTTGTTTGTACTCACTTGAAAGTCCCATAATAATCAGTGGGCTAAGCCAGGCAGAGAATTTTCTTGGTGGTATCTCTTACCTGGACCCCAGGGAGGCAACACACCTCCCTGCAGATTAGATCTGGTTGGCAGGATCAGAAGTTTGGTTTTAGGAAGGGAACACCAAATTACTGCGAGAATAGACCCTCTCCTTTTCCCTATCAATCTTCTATCTTCTCTGTAAGATAATAATTACTAAATTGTCTCAGATCTGCATTATGTATATTGTGCTTTTGAGAACTTATATTTGTCTGTTTCCAGCTATAGGAACAAGAGTTTCTTTCATGATCTTGTAGTAAGAGTTTTTATTTTTGTGTCTGCTTTACTCTGTGCTTCCTGTTTGCCTTTTTTTTCTCTGTTACAATTTTCCTGTGTCTGTTCTTCAGAGTTCTATTGTAGTTACTGCTATTTTGAGTTAGTTGATAAGGCGTGTGGATTTCTGCTGGGCTGTCAGATTTAGAGCCCAGATGTCATAGCTACGTGTAGGAGTGGTTTAGGCTAATTGCTGATTCACTTGATGTTTTAATGGTAATCTCCTTTTGTTTAAGGAAGAAGCCATTGCTGATAGTTCATGGTGAGAAGAGAGAATCCAAAGCTGAACTAATGGCACAAGCCAGGCCTTATGAGAATATTAGCTTTTGTCAGGTAATTAACACTTGTATCATGGTTTGGTTGAAGCCGCCTCTTACACTCAAAACCTTGTTACTGATGAAAAGATACACCGTTTGTGGGAAGTTTTTGTTACACTTTGAGGAATATCCATACCAGGACCAATCAGAACATGGTAACAATGATCCTGGTCAGCTGTGATAGGCTTTACCCACAAAAGTTTGTACGGAACAGCTGCTCACAGAAGAGCTGCTCACCTTCTCCACTAACACGTTACATTCAAGTTCTTAAAATGGCTGAAAAGGAAGCATTATTTTTGTGTAAAGCGCAGAACTTAGTCCTAGTGTCGCTATAATCTCATCAAAAAGTTACTATTTTCCAAATATATTTTACACAAGAAAATGCTGATATAAATAATCTCCATTATACTGTTAAAATTGCTGTGAGCACACTTCCTGGCACATGCCATTTTATGTCTGATGTTACGTTCATTGTTTTGCTGTCCCTACGTGGTGAAGCTATTGCCTTCATCCTGGGGGAGGGTGTGGCTATGGCAACTTGCCAGTGTTTCAAGATTTTGCCAGGTGAAGTATATTATCATGGGGACACTATGCTCTTTGTCAGGAGGCAAATGATACTGGAATTTTGCTCTTTCTGAAAGGATCTGGTAATCCTGAGTTTCCTATTGAATGTGGACCCAGTACTGCACGTGTGTCCTCACTGGTGTTCAACAGTGGGGAAAAATCCCCTCCCTTGACCTGGCAACACTTTCTCTAATGCAGGCTGGGACCCTGTTAGTCATCTTTCACGCAAAGGCACATTGCTAGCTTCTGTTCATCTTGGTGTCGCACAGGAGTCTTGAATTATTTTCTGCTGACTATTTCTGAAAATGCTGCTAGTCAGAGAGGCACAAATTCTGGAACAATGCCAGCAAGAGTTGCATTACCATTTAAAATCAATCTTGTAGAAAGTGGAGAGTGCATTAGAATTATTGAGAAGGAAGATAGTGTACTTTGTGATCTGTCCACTAGAGAGCAGTGAAATTAAACAAAGTAAGAAGCAATGCACAATAGCAATTTTTAATGATCAACTTTTAATTTTGTAGGCTAAACTGGATATTGCATTTGGAACTCACCATACGTAAGTAACACTATGAAGCAGAAAGGCCTGAAGCAGAACTGGGTTTCATAGAAATTATTGAGTCTTAAAGCTTCCATAAACATCTTCTGTTTAGAGATGACAGGATTGTTCTAGTTAGTGAGACAAATTAGCTATTGAGTAGATATGAGATGTGCAAGTTAAACAGATGAACTGGTCTAAGACAGGTGGACTGCAGGTCCTGGCTCTTAACTCATGCCTTAATACCAAAACTGTAATGCAAACTCGATCAGTCATAGGCAGGACTGACACAACACTGATTCATCATGATACTGATCATGTTTTTCAGTTCATGTGGAGGATCTGGAAATAACTAGCGAATCTGGGGGTCTTCTCCAAGAAAAAAACTTGAATTTGATATAATAGAAGTGTCACAAAATGAGTTTTGTAGATAGAAATCTACAGATAAGAACAGATCTTATGTTTTAGCAAAGATCTTACTGGTTCAGTTTGGGTTTCAGATCTCATCCTTTGGGATCACATGGATATGCTGTCTCTACACAGCTAGTGAAAACTTGGATATGAAAATCTGAGCAATTTTTTTACAACAGATATGGGTGTGTATGTTTATCTCAGTTAGTAGTTTTAAAATTCCTTTGTGCTGTAGCTTAGGAGTTATGATAAATAAATAGGTTTTTTGCCATCACAATGGTTGGCTATATACATACCTTCTTTTAAAGTAAAAGTCAGTTTAAGAGGAATTAACTAGGTTTCAATAAATTGAGCTATAAAAGGCCTTTCAGTGGGTTTTTTTTTTTTTTCACTGTCTGCAAAGAGATAAGTTTATCTGAAGAACTGTGCAAATGTAAGAAGTGTTCTGCAAGTATTCACTTTGTTATGGGTAATTAGTTGCATGAGATGTCAAGCTATACTTGGGAATAAAATATATGGGGATAGTCTAATGATTGCCATGTGAGCTTGGTATGCACATGGATTGACGTTTAAGTGCTTGCACGATGCAGAACAAATTTTTGAAAATAATTACCTTGGAGCTTTTAATGAATTGCTAATTTATCTCCTACTCTCATTGTACTTGAAATAGATGAAGAGTTAATATATTTTTTTAAAGGAAAATGATGTTGTTGCTATATGAAGAAGGTCTTCGAGTTGTGATCCATACATCCAATCTTATTGCTGAAGATTGGCATCAGAAAACTCAGGGGTAAGTAACAATCCCTAGCAGGTGAATGTTTACTACTTTCCATAGGTATTTGCTACTGCTGGAGATGGGATATTAGGTGATACAGTGTTGCAAGCCTTACACTCTTAAGACAGCTATTCTAAAACAAGAATTTAAAAAATTTGACTTAGAGTGCTGGTAGCCTAAGTCTGAACTTTACTTGCTTTCTCCTATAAACAAAACTATGTTCCCCATTGCTTGATAGCTTAAAATCAGTCTGACTGATAGAAAATTTAATATGCCATGCACTCTTTATGAAAAAACTTCATAGCTGTGAAGCACCATTTATGTAGATCTGAAGCAGCTATTTTACAAGTACCTTAATACTGCAAGAATAATGTGGATGTGCAGATGTTGTGGTTTTGTGGTGACTATCTAGAATGTAGTCTGATAATGTTGGGCATTATTGGTTCTGTAATACAGTAGATGACCTAGTATTTGCCCAGTATCCTTTCCTGGGAAGAAATTTTTTTCCTGTTTTATTTTTTGGGTAGAAGTTTTTAAACTTAATGACAAACTTAGGACATAATTTTGTTGAGAGCACAAACAGGATTAAGTGGCATCTTAATATAAGGGTCCTCAACCTCTTCAGTTTTTTGCCTATTTTTATTGGGAGCATTTTTTTTTAGTTAGATGACCACAATAAATCAGGATATAAAATTTCTTCAGACTAGTTGAAAGTTGCTTTTCAGAAGTTACTGTCACTTTTACATCCATTTTGCTATCATTAAATACAGCAGAGTTTGGAAACTTTACTTGTCTGAGACAAGCTCTTTGAGTGGCGTAAATAGCCATTGATGTTTTTGTCTTTAAATCTTATGGGTAGCTTTAGTATCTTATGGCAGTTAGCTTTTCAGAAAGCTAAGAAGGCATGAAAATACCTATTGGGATACTTAACAAATATGAGAAATAGTTTTTTTTTTTTTTTAAACTTTTGTATACTGCAGTGTTATGCAGTATCACAATATGGTGGTTCTGAATTTCAAAGGATAATATCAACACATTGTAAAGTTGATAATGCAGAATCTTTGGTTCCCATGGCTGCAATCATGTGTGACTGGAAAGAAATGCTAAATGTTTTCCTGCATGGTGCCCATCCTATTTTACTCTGATGGAGGTTCCTGAGAGGCAACCTATTATTTTGGGCTACTCTTCGATCTATATGAACCTTTCAGATGCTTTAATTTATGGTTTTCTATGGAGTTGCACAAACCAGTAGTTTAGCAGAACACATTGCAGTGTTCTATTCCTATAGAAAATGTTGATATTACTTTTATGATTTCAACTATGAGCTGATTCTGTAGATGTAAAGACAAGACACCTGTAGTTGTCAAGTATTTGTTTAGGACCTTTAGATATGCTTTACTTGCGTACTAAACCCATGTATTATTAATGCAGGATGTGCTTGTTTGTATGGCTGATTTTTCTCTGTTTTTTTCTCTTAAGAATATGGCTAAGCCCTTTATATCCAAGGCTACCTAAGGGAGCATCTGGTTCTGCTGGTGAATCTGCAACTAATTTTAGATCTGACCTAATAAGTTACTTGGCAGCTTATGGTTCTTCTGCACTTAAGGAATGGATAGATCTGATTCAAGAACATGATTTATCAGAAACAAGGTATATATAATCTTAAGTTTTTTGTAACTTGCACATATGGGGTTTTTTCTTTTTTTTTTCTCTAAAATTTAAATATGTGTTAGGATCTGTTAGACCTTGCGCTTATTTTGTAAGGAAATCTTGTTTCAGGCTTGAGTGTTCAAACATGACTATGCAGTTCTAAAATTCTTATGTAGATTGAGTCAAATTGACCAACTTCTAGTTTTATAAGCCTGCATTCTAAAAGAAGAAAAAGAGGTGCACCAGCAGTGACTTTACAGAAGGAGGCTATAAAGTAATAAGAACTTGGTTTCTTTTGAGCCAGTCTGACTCAAGTATTACTCCAGTAATATTACCAGTGGAAAAAAACTCTGTTGTATAGGGTTTGTCATGTAAGAGTGATCATATAAGCAAAGATTACCAGAGTGGGGTTTTTCTTCAGGATAGGCTTCTGTTTGTAAGGCAGAGTTTAATCTGCATACATATCTGTAGAATTTTGCCTATAACAGGCATGGATTGGTTTTGGTGGGCAGTGTTGTGTCTAACTGGTCTTGGAATAGTCTTCTCTAATAGCTAATTGCTGATGTTATTTTAAAAGATTTCAGGATGCCTAATTTACTTCTGATAAGTAGTTCTACTTAAATGTGGGCATTTACTTCAGAAAGTGTAAATCTCCCTGGCAACTTAATTGCTGTTTTATAATCTGAACAAAAATTGTTGAGAAGATAAGCTGAAAATGGTCTTAGACTGTGGTGGAAATAGAGAGTAAAACCCTGTCGAGTTTATACATTTAAAAATTGCTTTTATCTTTACACGAAGTCTTAAGAGATTGGAGAGGGTAAAAAAAAAGGGTATGAAGGTATGTACTTTATAATCAGGTGAGCTAATAGCTGCTCTGATTGCTCTGATCATCAGCATGAGTTTAAACAGATGAGTTGGGCCCTAGCTGATAGGAGGGCTCGGAAAGTCACTTGTTAGAATAAGGATTGCCATTTGATGTGCTGTAGGGGGCATTCAGTCATGGAGAAAATTAGGCATGAGATGTATGCAGTAGGGAATAGCTTCTTAAAAAATCTGTTTGTTGTGACTTTAGGACAGGTCTCTTCCCTGTTTTCAGGGCAAAGTCAAATAGGTTACTAAACCCATTATTAGGAAGTGTTGAAAAAGCTGTACTTTGCCATCTGAGCTATTAGGTGCCCAAATGAAAACTCATACCTGAATCTGCTGATTTGGATGTAGCAGTAGAGTGGCTTTACTCAAAATTACATGCCTAGTCATGTGCCATACAAGCTATTTGTGTGTGTTGCTAACGTTATCTATCTTCTGCATTTTTGTACACTGGAAAAATGCAGTTCTTGTCTCTGCTGTAGAACAGCCTGGTGATAGCCATGGTAGCCATATAGAATGCGGATAATAAATTATACAGTTGAAAATCCACATTTCTTTGTGTTATAAATCCCATTAGAGACATTAAATATTTCTGGTTGGACTTGAGTGTTCAATCTTGCTGTTAAGTTCTACTTTAATACCTTGCTACTTTACAAACCAAAGCACTTGAGATGTACAAAAATCTGTTGTTTTTTTTCTTTTTTTAGAGTGTATCTGCTTGGTTCTACTCCTGGACGATATCAAGGCAGTGATAAAGAAAAGTGGGGCCATCTTAGGCTCAGGAAGGTAACAAAACTGTAACCTTTTTTGTTAATATCCTTTAAAATATAAATAGAATTTTGGAGAGAATTCTTCAGTTCCTTCCAATTTTTCCAGCTGTTATTATCAGTCTTTTAATACATTGTTACAGTTCAAGTTAGTAATAACATGTATAAGCTTGCAACTTAGAATTTAACTTAATCTGTCTACTGATGAAAAAGACAGTAAAAATGTTTTTATAAGTACATTAGCAACAAAAGGAGATTGATAAGAATCTCCATCATTTATTGGATGCAGGAGGAGACATAGTGACAAAGGATGAGGTAAAGGCTGAGGTGCTTGATGCCTCCTTTGCGTCTGTGTTTAACAGCAGGCCATGTTGTCCGTGTATCCAGCTCCCCAAGCTGGAAGACAGGGACAGAGAGTGGAATGAAACTCCCATAACCCAAGGGGAACTGGTCAGCAGTGTGCTGCCACATGGAAATGTACACAAGTCCATGGGACCAAATGGGATCCATGGAGGGAGCTGGCGAAAGTGCTCACTGAGCCACTTCCAATCATTTATCAGCTGTTCTGGCTAACTGCAGGAGCTCCCAGTTGACTGGATACCCAGGTCATTAGGCCCAATCAGCAGGAGTGTTAAAAGCATGTCCTGCTTAGCTAACCTGATCTCCTTCTGTGACAGCCTAGTGGGTGAGGGAAAGGCTGTGAATATTGTCTACCCAAACATTAGTAAAACATTGGACACTGCTTCATACAGAATTCTCCTGGAGAAACTGTCTCTTCCTGGTCTGGATGGGTGCACTCATTGCTGAGTAGGAAATTGGCTGGATGGCTGATCTCAGAGAGTGGTGAATGCAGTTACATCCAGCTTGGCAGACAGTCACAGTGGTGTTCCCTAGGGCTCCTTATTGAGCACACTAAGTTGGAAGGGAGTGGTGATCTCCTGGAGGATGGGAAGTTTCTACAGAGGGATCTGGACAGGCTGGATCAATGGGTGGAGAACAGCTGTGTGAGGTTCAACAAGACCATGCCCGGTGCTGCATTTGAGTCACAGCAACCCCATGCAGCATTACAGGCTGGAGGCAAAGTGGCTGGAAAGCTGCCTGGTGGAAAAGGACCTGGAGGTGCTGGTTGACAGCTGGACATGAGCTGATGTGTGTGGCCAAGCAGGCCAATGGCATCCTGGCCATTGTCAGCAATAGTGTGGCCAGCAGGACCAGGGCAGGGATTGTCCCCCTGTGCTCAGCACTGGTGAGGCCACACCTTGAGTGTTGTGTCCAGTTTTGAGCCCCTTATGACAAGAAAGACATTGGGACGCCCAAGTGTGTCCAGAGAAGGGCAGCAGAGCAGGCGAAGGGTCTGGAGCATGGTTCTGATGAGGAGCAGCTTGGGGAGCTGGAGGTGTTCAGCCTGGAGAAGAAAGGGCTCAGAAGACCTTATTGCTCTCTACAGCTGCTTGGAAGGAGGTTGTTGCTGAGTGGATGTTGGTTTCTCCTCCCCAGTGACAAGTGATAGGACAAGAGGAAATGGCCTCAAGTTGTGTCAGGGGAGGTATAGTTTGGATATTAAGAAAAATTCCTTCAAAGTCAGTCAAGTGTTGGAACAAGCTGCCCAGGGAAGTGGTGGAGTCATCATCCTTGAAGATACTTAACAGATGTGTAGATGTGGGACTTAAGGGTATGGTTAGGTGTGAATATGATGGTATTATGTTAATAGTTGAACCCTCTTGCCTTTAGAGGTCTTATGTTAATTTAGGTAAGCCATAATGGTAAATCTTCAAGTTTGCATATATCAAGTTTGTAGGGACCCTTCTTGTTTCTTGTTTGATTTGGACATTTTTTGGAATTTGGTGAGCTATTTCATGTCATCTATCAAATGTTTCTCATAATTGCAGAATTTTTAACCTGCACCTCCTGCTGGAATGGCATTATTTTAAATACTGTCATAAATTTTATATAAAATTCTAATACAGAGTATTTATGTATCACATTGCTTTTCAGCATGAGTTACTCTTGTAGACATCCCTTTGCTCATTAAGAGCTTGTCTTTTCTGGCACATGTTGTCTGATGTTTTTGCCTAGTTAGACATAGAATGAAGAAAAAGTAAAGCAGAAAAAGCTTGTAAGGGAGAAAGATGATCTTGTGGCACATGTTTCTGTGATTTAAAAAAGTTTTTAGTGGCAATGCAGATAGATGTGATGATACTACATTGATGACTGAAACCATTAGATTGTGTTTGCTCTAGAGTGGGGTAAAGGTGGCAACTGCATACAATTTAATATCTGTCTATATCCATCTGTTTTTAATGTGCCTTTAAATTCCATTCAAAGCTGAAGAACTCCTCTAAAAGAATCATTTCAGTTTTCTCTTCAATTGTTCTTTTTTCCCCTCATATTGTAGGCTTCTATTGTAGCTGGGTTCTATGGCTTTAGGATACAAGAGGAATTTTATGGCCAACAACCACCAAATATAAAAAAATATTTAGTTGTTTTATTTATTGTGACTTTTGAAGCTAATGTTTCATGTTTTTAGAAAGGACTGCTAACATTCTTTTCACCCGTTATTTAATGGTTAGTTTTGGTGCCTTTGGATAAAACTTGTGATATTTAATCTTCTCTTGAAGTGAGTTTATTTGGAAAGCTTGAGCATATTTTTAATTGCAAAGTTAAATATGTAGTATGAATGTTAATCTCCTTCATTATCAGGAGTGAATTATAGGAGATTTATTACATCAAAAGTGATATCAAACTGATTAAGGTATTCTTTGCGTGTTGGAGTCTAACGTTGTTTTAATTCCCTCATCAGCTTTTGAAGGAGCATGCTTTGTCAATACCAGCACAGGAATCCTGGCCCCTTGTTGGACAGTTCTCAAGCATTGGTTCAATGGGAACTGATGGCTCCAAATGGCTGTGCTCAGAGTTCCAGGAGAGCCTGGTGGCTGCAGGCAGCAGTGGGACAACTTTCCGTAAATGTGATGTCCCGATTCGTTTGGTATGTCTTTCAGATACTGGTGACCTTTATTTAGCACTTACTCCTTTGTTTTGGAAATCTTAATAATTGGTTTGCTTTTAACTTTTGGAAGATAGTAACGGAGTTTTCATAATGAAATCATAGATATGCCACTTAATGCTGTTTAGTTGTGTATGGTTTGCTATAAAAATGTACCATAATTTCCATCTGCATGGCACTAGATTATCTATCATCCCATCAAAATTATCTTCTCATTCTATAGCTTGTCTTCTATTGGGTTTTGTAGATGCAGCTGTTTTTCCCACTGAGATGTGACTGAATCCTTAGTCATTAATACCTTTGGCTATTAGCACAATCAAGGGGAGGAGTAGAAAAGTTTGTGGCAGGAGCTTGTTAAATTAAGGAAAATGATGGCTAAACTATGCCTTTACCATGTGCTAATTGCCACTGCATACTCATATCTCATATTTGAGATGTGAGTCTAAAATCTCATAAAATAATGTTAAGAACTAGCTTTGGCTACTGTGGAAGTCACTGAAGCAGTATTATTTGAGACTTGCTAGCTAATTTTGGTTAGCTCTGTAAGAGTGGTAAAAATATTAGACTGTCTGTGTTACTGGCACAGTTGTAGCTGTAAGCTGCAGTGTAAATTTATTCTGAAAAATTAAGCTTTTAATATTTTTTCCTCAAGTTTTCTTTAAGGTATTTGAAAATTGACAGCTTGCCTATTTAGAACTGTGTTATTAAATTTACTTTTTGTTCCACCTCCATGAAGGTTTATCCTACTGTGAACAATGTGAGGCAAAGTCTAGAAGGCTATCCTGGTAAGCAGATGAATGCCCATTTATTTGCTTTTTGTGGTCGTAATGTCCTGCAAAATCACTTCAGTGCTTGATATTAAATGAGCATGAAATTCTCATCTTGTTGGGAATGAGATAGAATAAGTGGCAGTAGAATCTTACCGCTTTTGCTGGGGCTCTGACTCCAGCTCTCCTGTTGTAATTGAATAGAAAAGGTTTTTTGTGGGTGTTGGTGTGTAACTCTTGTCTGTCCTAGCCATGTTCATGTGTCACTGTATAGGAAAACAGCAGCTCTTGCACACTGCACTTACTCCAGTCATAATTTCATTTTGGCAGAAAATTCAGGTTTGGGTGTGTCAAGTTCTTCTGTTTGATTGCATTGTCATTCTGCATATAAGGTACAATGGAGGGTAAGGTGTTATTGGTCTTTCTTGTTTAATATTGTAATATACAGCTGTTCTGTTCATTATTTCTGTGTTTATTTTCATTAAGGTGTATTTGTAAAAGCATAGCCCTAGCCAACCTGAAGCAGGAAGGGATAGTGTAGTATGCTGATATAGGGAAGCTTCTGTTACTCAAAAAGAAGTCTTCAAAAGGTCAAGGCAATTGGAAGAGATTCATGAGGACTGAAACAAAACAATTTTTTACTGTCTGTAGGAAGGGTAAGAAGGAGGATCTGGGGACCCATAGGGCTGCCAGCCTCACCTTGATCCCTAGGAAGATAATGGAACAAGGAATCCTGGAAATATTTCCAAACATATTATGAAAAAAAGAAGGTGACTTGGAGTAGTCAGCATAGATTTTTAAAGGAGAAATTATGCCTAATTAACCTGATGCCCTTCTATGATAAGTGGCTTGATGAGTGAGAAGTTCCCCTAGATGTTGTTTAGCTTACCTTTGTCTTTAAACACTGTTTTCTCTAACATCATTATAATGATGTGATTAAGTACAGACTGGTAAGTGGGAAGTGGGGCAGATTGGAAACTGGCTGAGCTGCCAGGCCTCAGAGTCTGTGAGCATTGGCACAAGGGCCAGCAGGGGGTCAGCCACTGATGGTGACATGTGCAAAGCGCTGGGACTGGGGTGATGCATTAATGTCTACATCAGTGACCTGGGTGGTGGGGCAGAGTACACAGAAGGGGGGATTCCAAATAGTGCAGACTGGGGAGGAGTAGTCGATGTGTTGGGTGATCATGCAGTCAGTCAGAGGAACTGTGCAGGCTGCAGGAATGGGCAGACAGCAACCTCAGGCAGTGCAAAGTACTGAGCTGAGGCAAGAGTAACCCCAGACACGAGTGAAAGCTGGGGTTAACCGGAGTTGAACAGCTTTGTAGAAGAAGACCAGGAAGTGCTGATGGTCACTAGGCTGAAGATGAACCAGCAATGCACCCTTGTAGCAAGAAGGCCAGCAGAATCCTGGGCTGTTAGGAAGTACATTGCCAGAAAGTGATCTAGCCTACCTGGCACTGGTAATACCACTTCTGGAGTGCTGTGTCCAGTTGTTGGCTTTGCAGTACAATACAGATGTGGACATACTGAACCAAAGTACTTCAGAAAGCCACAAAGATGAATAAGGGATTGGAGCATCTGTCATAGAAGGAGAGGCTGAGAGAGCTGGATAATTCTTGGAACTTGGAAAAGAATGCTTACCTGGGAAATCTTATCAGTGTATATAAATATAAATTATGGGAAGATGCGACGTAGAGGCAGATGCTTTGTGTGGTGACCAGAGAAAGTACAAAAGGCAATATATGTACATGGGACTCTCCTGTATCTCAGTTTATCCTTACAGCAAAATTGTTTTCTAATGTTTAAATGAAATAGGTTGCTCATAGAGGCTGTAGAGTCTCTGTTTTTGAACATACTCAAAACCTGACAGGATACTGTACTGGAAAGTGTGCTCTGTTCAACCCTGCTTTGAGCATGAAGTTATTCTAGATGATCTCCAGAAGGTGCTTTCAGATTCAACAATTCAGTGATTGTTTGGCTTTGCTGAATCATTGAAAGTGTTCCTGTTCCAAGCTGGATACCTATGCTCCTATGCCTAAGAGTAGCTTTTGAATTCAGCTGCTGGTGGATTTTGAACAGAGCTAGCATGAATGTTTTCAGCAGTTTGTCTTTCCACTGGCTAGTGTTTGGATATACGTAGAAATTGCAGCCAGAGAATTTATAGGTATCTGTGGTTCCCAGAATTAAGTTGGCTTTAAATACATCTAGTTATCTACAGCCCAGTAACTTCTTACTGTAGTTTCTTTCCTATTGTGAAATAACTTGGTGAATTACACGACTCTGTGTTTGTGCAAATGAACAGTTCTGTGGACTCCTGCAGTTAATGCATTCCTGACAGTAGTAAATGTTTTGTAATGGGTTCATATGGTATCTTCTAGGACATGTTGAATACAGTAGGCTTTACATCATGCTTTTACTACACAATATGAATATAATTCAGTGTGCCTGGCTCTTTCTTCTTAAATCCATTTCCAGAAATCACAATGTGCATTAGCCAAGGGCTAAATCAATGCAAATACAATTTCATCATAGAAGTTCTTGCTTTTTAAAATAACATTGTTTGGGATTTGGAAAGTTTATTCTTCTGAAAGCTGCTTGGTTTATTTCCTCTAGTTTGTATAGGTAGTGATTCCAATCTGTTGATTTTGAGTAGTATCATAGAAAAACACTACCCATAGTTCTCCCTATATAGAGTTTCTGTTTTTCCTAGTGTAAATGTGCTGTGTAGTGTTTAGGAACTTATTAAATGATAAGAATGGAAAAAATCCCAGCAAGTATATACTGTTTTATACTACTGGAGCATTTAACAATTTCCTGAAAGTAACTCATGAAGGTAGGACAGATAGCTTATTCCCCAAGATGCTTGTTACTTTTAGAATGTCTTTCAAAAAATAAATGTTCATGTTCTATTTTTTTTCCTAAAGCTGGTGGCTCACTTCCCTACAGTATACAGACAGCACAGAAACAGTTGTGGTTGCATTCCTATTTTCAGTAAGTAGAACTCAATTCTTTGGTTTGGCTTTTTTTCCCCAGATTCTGTGTTTAAAGTTACAGCAAGTGCTGTAATGTTTGAGTGTTAAAAGCAAGTAAGTGGAAGTAGTTACAAGTATCATATTCTTAAATTCCTTAAAATAAAGGCCTTTAATTCCTTATCTGCTGGGTCTTATCTCCAACAGTTAGTAGAAAACATGCTCTTTACTTATGAAGATTATGTGGGATGATATTGCTACTGGATTTAGGTTTCTGTAAACTTTTATATAACGTTTCCTTCTCTGAACAGGAATAATATTACTCCTTTTTCTTTTTTTCTTTTTTTTAACTCCCAGTTGTATTTCACTTTCCCCACTTGTGCCTCTGTATTAATGGGATTTCAGCTGAGCCACAACAGGACTAGGAGGACTTTTTGGTGGTTGCTGTATTTTTTTCTGCAAAAATTCTCAGTCCCTTCTGGCAGTATCTTTTGTTAAAGATGCCTGACATTTTCTATTAAGGATTTCTGTTTCCATGTGCTACTAGTTGTGTTGGATTCTAACAGTCTGGCACGTTCCATGCCAGATGTCTCCCTCAGGCTAAATCGTTAAAACCTTATGCATGTTTAGAGAACAATGGAAAAAGCTGTTTTGCAAAGATAAAAAAAAATTAATAGAACTTGTAACCTCTTACAAGACCACAACTTCCCATTCCTTTCATCAGAAGCTTTTAACTCTTCTGGGTGAAAGTTGCTCTGGTAAGAAAATTTACCAACTAAGATTGTGTTCAGCTGGGTGTATATTTGGGGGACAGAAATAGAATTGTTAGTGGCAGAGAGCATCCTCCATTCTAGAGTGAAGATGATTGCTGTTGCAAACCTTGCTGGTCAATGTCCAAGGAATGGAACTCAGGCAGAAAGCATGTGAGGCTTCATGTCCTGCCTTTAAACTGTGTCCTCTGAACACATTGAGCAAAGGAAGAAAGCTGCAGTCAACTTGAAGCTTTCAAAATTGTTCAGTCGTGATTCAAAAAGCAAAAAAAAAAAATCATAAATCTGGCGGTGTTTGTGGAGTCTTAATTCAGTTTCTGTAGTCATACCTCATGAGAATCTCATTAGAAAAAAGATGTAACCTTTTTCAGTTAGTCTGGTATTTAGTACACAAAAAGTTACATAATAAGGATACAATTCACTGATTTATTCCTTTTCAGTGAGAAAATGCCCACGTACAGGGACCTGCTCTGGCAGCAAAGGGGCTGTTTCAAGTTCATCTGTCAAATTGGCTGCAATTAGCAGTGTCCCTGCATACCTGCTCTGTAGTGACTACCCAGATGCAGGCCCTTACCCTGCAGTAATGCAGGAGAGTGGCCCTTGAGGAGAGCCTGCATGTGAACTCTCACCGTAGGGCAGGAGACAGAGCAGCTTTTTATCTGTGGAACCTGGGACACACAGAAAACAGCAGGTTTCAACAGATGTAAATACAAGATGAGCTGTTTGAAAGACTTGCTATAATGCAAATCTTTGGGCAGTGGAGGAGTTAGAGGAATTTAGAAAATTCTTCTTCTTCTTACTGGAAAATAGTATGAAACCAGCAGGAAACTGGGGATTCTACCTAATCTGCAAGGAAAAAGCCCTGGAATCTTTTATGCTTACAGTAAAGGAGAATTAATAACTCCTTTTTGCCAGTAGGGAGAGATTAATGGAATTGGAAAATGGTGTCCTGTAGCCTCTCAACTGAAGAGGCAGGATGTCTCCTCCAGGCATGTAACTTTTATTATGTCTCTGGGCTTTTTTTCTCTTCTGCCAGTTGAGTGTGTTTAACCTATAATGCAGCTCTGAATTGTAATTAAATAGTGTGACTAAACTTAATACTGCTTTTACTCCTCTGATTGTAGCAAGTGATTACTAGACTGCTTTGTTGGATTAGCTATTTTGTAAACAGAGTAATTTGCAGAGGTTTTTTTTCTGGTATTGCCTGTTTTTCCTTCCAGTATTACTAATTTATGAGGACAGATTTGCAATTATTAATAATTTTTGTTAATTGCTGCTTTCAAAACATTCAATCAGCTTAAATAATAGATAAAGTATTGTATTTTAATGTTCCTTTTAATTGATTCACTTTTAATACTGTGTGCCTTATGTTTGTGCAGTTACTTTGTCAAATTTTTATTTTCAAAGAGTGGAAGAAATTGGGTTAAGAGTTTGTTTGACATATGCCTGACAAGTCAGTAATGGTTGTTGTATTAGAGTTTTGTATATTCTTTAGATTTATACAGTTTTGAATACGTTTTGAGTTTTCCTCTCATTTTGCAGAAGTACAGTGTTGTTCCCCTAAAAGCATAAAATATGAGACAGAGCATCTACACAGAGAACATAGTGTTCTCTTAGGTTGAAAATAATGGTATTAGATGTTTTAATTCTGCTCAGGCCTTATTGCCTGCATCTTAAGATAGATTTGAAGTAAGTATTTAAAGTAAGAGAACGAAATACTGAAAGAAGCGGTGTTATAGAAAATTAGTTATTCCTGTCTGTTTATGAATTGAGTATGTCTGTACAGTTAAATTTCTGGAACTTTGTGGTAGTCTAGTCCTATCCTGCAGCTCAGCACCACATAGGCAACTTACTTGGGCTCTCCCACCCTCCTTCCCAGCCCCTCTAGTAGAATAGAGGACAGAATGCTAAGAGTAGAATGAGACAACTAATGGGTTGAAATAAAGACAGTTTATTAATAAAGCAAAAGCCATTCATACAAGCAAAGCAAAATTAGTATGTTCAGCACACACATGGGCAGGCAGGTGTTCAGTCATCTCCAGGAAAAAGTGGTGCTCTATTGTGCCTAATGGTTACTTGGGAAGATAAAGGCCATCACTGACCCACCCCATCACCCCCTTCTTCCCTCAGCTTCATGTGCTGAGCATAATGGTGTATGGTCTGGAATATCCCTTTGGTCAGCTGGAGTCAGCTGTTTTGCCTGTATCCTCCTCCCACCCTATTTGGGTGGAGTAGTCTGAGAGGCAGAAAAGGCTGTGTGTAAGTAACAGCTGAAGTATCTGTGTGTTTGTGCTGTTTCCAGCACAAATCCAAACATAGCCCAGTACCAGCCAGTATGAAGAAAAATAACTATATCCCAGCCAAAACTAGCATGCATTTTCCCCTTCTAATCCTTACGTGTTTGTGCTGTCCTACTAGGGAAAACATGGCCAAAATATATGTTCCCCTTTCTGATTTTAACTTTCTAAAATAGGAGTTTCAATTACTTTTGATGAAATGAAACTGCAGTTAGAGTACTGTAGGTACTCTAGATAGATAGAAGTGGTATTACTCTTGCTAAGGGACACTACTTGTATCTGTCTTAAGATAAGGAGGCAAAAAGGCAGTAGACTGAAATAGTATCTCAGAAAAACTGCAGTTACTGGTGAGGGGAGAAGTTTGTCCCAGAGTAAAGCAGTGAGGTAAATCTAAAGAAAATCAATTTTAAATTCCCAGTTCTACTATTTTTCCTGTTCTTTGTTTTTACAGTTTTATTAGAGTTACCTAATTATTTTTGTCCCGTAAACTTAAAGATGCTTTCCTAAACTGTCAGTTGTGAGAGAAAAGCTATTAACCAGAGTGGTTGAGTCATGATTCAGCCTTACAATCTGTATGTATGGAAAGTGTGGAGTTTTTAGAGGAAGACAGGTTTAGTCAGCTAATTCTGTATCATATATATCTTGATCTGTCCTATAGAAACAGGCTTTGATGTGGCTTGCATCAAAATATAAAGAAGTCTAGTTTGCATCTAACATGCAGAGTGTTTCAGCTCTTGCCCTTTAAGAATACAGGACCTACTCTCGGAGGGTTTTTTTTCCTTCATCATGGGAGATAGGGTTGTTAAAGTAACAAGGTCTTCACCCATGAAATACAAAGCCTCTTAATTTTAAGTGCACTGTATGTAAGTGTTAGTCCTGAAAGTCAACATAGGTAAATAATTCCGGTCCTTCCGAGTCAGTCTGCTCAGGCTTTTAGAGAAACACAGTGCACTTAAGTTTTTCAGAGTTAATTGATTCTTGAAGAGAATGCTAGATTAGGGAAACAGGATTGTGACAACTGAAACCAGAGTCTTCCTTCAAATCTGGGGAAAGAAATGTTTCTGGGTGAAGGAAGGTGTGTTAAGAAGCTTTCTTCCTGAATTTGGGTGAGGACTTACAGCTGGGGACAAGTGCTTAATGCTGTGATTACATACCTTCAGTTATGTACATGTATTTACTGCTTGCTTACAGTTTAGTGCTGTAACACTGATGCTGAGTTAATCCAGCAATGGCTTGTTATTTTGAGTTTGTTTTTTTATATACACGTAGATATGACCTCTATTCTTTTAAACCCTCAAATTTCTCAGTGGCTCAGAGGCACAGAAAGGGGAAGAGGAAGAGCAGCAGCAACAATCTACCAGTTGCTCCCTGCCTTTATGTCATGGATAATAAATTGTAATAAACTTGGAGAATTCTGTGGGGTTTAGTTTGGTGCTAAACTCAGTTGCTTAAAGTCATAACCATTGATAGTCTTCAAAGAAGATATATTGGCCAGAAGTTTAGACTTAGTTCCTTGAGTGCTATCTGGAATGGAGGAAACTGGAAAAAACTTGTTAGGAAAACCTGACACACTGAGGAGAATATCTCTCTCGGTTAATTGTAAGGAAGAAAAATCCCTGCCCTTCTGACTGCTAGTAGAATTGTTAACAGTTTAGTTAAATATAGCATTTTAAGATTCTTTCTAGGAGAAATAAGTATTGAGTGTGACAAGTATAAGTAGTGTTCCTGAAATCATGGTGCTGTAGTATAGTGAGTATTTTTTAGACCTCAAAATAAAACCCTGTATGAAAAGAATTCCTTTTGCTTTTCTAGCAAATGGTCAGCAGAAGTCACGGGTCGAACTCATGCTATACCTCACATTAAGACATACATGAGACTCTCTCCTGACTTCCAGAAGATTGCATGGTTCTTGGTAACAAGGTAAACATCTAACCAGTACAGCTCTCACTTAAGAACTTTATATATGGGGGAGTTTTGTCAGCTGCAGGTCCAGGTGATTTACTTCCGTAACCCTCATAATACTACAATTAGTGATAGGAACTTTTGTCCATGTTTAATGTTCTCCATTGCATTGCCCAGTTTGAGACTGCAGCTTGAAATGATTGTCAGGAACTGCTGGTAATCACACTTAAATCTTGTCTGAGTTGTAACTGCCAGTTTTGGGGTTCAACACCAACTAAAGTGATAAAAATTTTTAAATCTTTGGTTAAGTTTCTTTAAGATATGCTGTGGTGTGGTATGAATGTGCTGGTTTCTACGAAATGGGTAGAGTTTGGGTTAGCTGAAGTTATCCTTTGGCTGCCCTACTGTTAAAAAAACATACAGATACCTAGATTTTGGAATCTGATCTTTTGTCAGATGGAGTTGTTTAGCAGTCTGCCTTGAAGCATAAGCTTTATATTTCTGTTGTTTGGTTGTTAAAGAAGTGAAAAGAGGAAGTGAGAAATTCCTTCACTTGAAGGGAGAATGTCTTGTTGTGAACAAAAAATACAGATGTATTTCAATTTTGCCAAAACTGATTTTTATGCAACCCTATATTCTACAGATTATGATCTGTCCTTACTCTTAAATGCTCAGTTACTTTAGTATTCTCTTCCCTTTGTTTGGTCTCTTTAAATTTCATCACTCACTGATACTGTTGCCTGCAATAGTGGTAGTGATTAATGTGCTTTTTAAAAGGTTTTAAGTCATTAAAATTTGCTCACCCCACCTAATACAGAAACTCATAGTTGCTTAATTTTCTTCTCATGTTTCTTCTGTTCCACCATTTGTTGTTACCAAACAGCATCCAGTATGTCCATCAGTTGAAACATTATGTGTGAATTTTGTATTGTGCTGTAGAAGTAGGTTTTGGCAACAGAATTGCATTTATTTTTTTACTCCCTAATTGATCTACTTTGTAGTAGATACTGATGAAAGATTAACTACAGTATGGTGCTGAATAGCAAATTGAAACAAAACCTCTTTGAGTATTTGTTTTCATAAATAGATCAAAGAACAAAATGCCAAGAGCAAAAGATACTGTTTAACACTCTGTACTAAAATGCAAAATGCAAACCCACTCTGAACTAAATGTATTGTAACTAGTCATAATTGAGCTAGCCTTTAATCTTTGTAAGTCATCAAATTGAAGCTATTTACCAGCACCAGTATTCACCAGAAGCTATTTACCATTTACCAAATTCCTTTCTGGAATGTGGAGAGAAGATTCAAAAGGCTGAATTTGTCTTGTAGATCTGTATGACAGAAATAGGCTTGTATAATTATCCACATGTGTTGTATGAATGCTTTTCTACATATTGTCTCTGTTGCTCCCACTGTGCTGTAAAAATAGCAGTAAGGAATAACAACCAAGTCACTTTTTGTGAGGAGACTATTCTGATTGAATTTAAGTTCTCCTGCTAGAAGGACATTGCTATGCTGTTATTTAAACATTTTCTGCCCTGAAGATTGTGCCTCACTAATAAGCTTTGTTTCTCTTCGCAGTGCCAATCTATCTAAAGCAGCCTGGGGAGCTCTGGAGAAAAATGGCAGCCAACTGATGATCCGTTCTTATGAACTTGGAGTTCTTTTCTTGCCTTCAGCATTTGTAAGTTCACAGTTCAAGCACAAATCCTGAGATATGACCAAAATCTGCAAATATTTATGAATACAAGCATAACTGAATAATCTGATCAGTAGGTTCTGTATTTCCAGATTAGAAAGTTAATAGGAACTGGAATTTGTGAGGTGTTTATAGTCTTGTTTTCCTACGCAGCAGGTATGGATTTGGTATTGCTGTGACTTTTCCTCTTACTGACAGGCAATAATATTTTAAAATTGTAATGTATATTCTAAGTGTTACTGGAAAGGATGATCAAATCTCTTCTTTTGTGCTTTTTAAAACTAGGCTGTGAATGCATATTCATTTTGAAGTAAGGTGTGTGCGTTGTAATGTGAGAAACAATTCCTAATGTTGCAACAGTTGCTGTTCTTGCTGGTTCACTGAAATGCATTTGCAGTCATGTGACTGTCTCTTAATATCAAGTTCCTTATTGAACTACATTTGCTGGTTTTTAGCCCTCTACAGAATCCTGTAGTAGAAAGTCCTTAACTGTACATTGTAGTTAAGGAAAAAAACTTCCCTTCTTTGTTTAGGTTGGGTTTTATTATTACCTGATGGAGGGAGTTGCAAGTTTTTTGTTACATGACTGATTCCTCCTTCTCTCTGGTGAGCTGATAGTACCAAAGTGTTCTCAACAGCAGTTAGTCTGTGATCACAAACCATTCAAGCTTCTTCCTGTGTGAAATTTCTTCTTTCCAGGGAAGAAACTTCAAGTTTCTCTGAAAAAGTGTTTGTGTGCTGGAAGTCCTTAGAAATATTTTGCTGATGAAGAGTATTTATTTCCTGGATAATATTCACAGATGATAACATAATGTTGTGTCACTTCTGCTGATTATCAATGTACTCCCAAATGAATATTTACTAACATTATGGCATTGTAAAAATGTTTGCCTACCATAACTGGATAATTGTCTGAGATTGCATATTAAGATGGATGGTTTCTGACTGCAGCTAAAGAACTCCTGTATCTCACTCTTGACATTTATAATGAGTTTGCATAATAGTGAGGTCTCTGATATCATGAACCTTAGACATGTTTTTCTTCAGCATGGTTTATGTGGAAGAAAACGTGTTTATCAGAGAATGAAACAAGAAAAATGCTACAGCTTCTTATAGTAGGAAGCATTGTTTTTTATATCATTGAGCTCTAAAAAAGAAGGAAACACCATTTGTGTAAACAACTATTAATAACAGAATAATGAAGCATTGGGCAAACAAAGTTGTGCAAAACTTTGACTTTTAATGACAGATGGCCTGAAAGGGATAAATTAATGTGCTTGGAAGTTGGCTTCTCCAACTTCCTGTTGACTATCTCCAGGTGTTGCCAAGCAAAAAATTTATGGTACTGGTATATTTGTCCCTAGTAAAAGATGGGTTTTATATAAGCATAACTGATCACCAAATGACACAGTCATGTAATATAATTTGTATATTCTTGTTCTAACTGGCTTCTCTGTGCATACTTCAAATGGGAAGAAAATCAGGAATATTTGATTTAGTAATTTTGCCAAGACTGACTATACCTGTTTTAGATCTTGCCAATCTGCAAACTTTTCACTTAAAAAAACCCCACTGAAATAACAAAAAGCCCTCCCACTACTACCCCCCTTCCAAGCCCCCTGAGAAACACTTGGCTTGCATTCTATCCTGAATCTTGCATTCTATGCAGGATTCTCTCTGTCTGCTTTTTTATAGACTCCTTTTAAGTACTGGAAGGCTGAAATGAGGAGCTGTCTCTTTTCCAGGCTGAACAACCCCGGCTTTTTCAGTGTGTCTTTGTAGGAGAGGTGCTCCAGCCCTCTGATGATCTTTGTGGCCCTTCTGTGGGCTTGCTCTAACAGGTCTGTGCTGGGGACCCCAGGGCTGGATGCAGCACTGCAGGTGGGGTCTCAGCAGAGCAGAGGAGCAGAATCCCCTCCCTTGCCCTGCTGGCCACACTGCTTTGGATGCAGCCCAGGACACAGCTGGCTTTCTGGGCTGGAAGTGCACATTGCTAGGTCATGTCTGGCCGGTACCCCAAGTCCTCCTCCACAGGGCTGCTGTCACTGACTTCTCTCAGTCTGTGCTCCTGTCTGGGATTGCCCTGACCTGGGTATAGCACCTTGCTCTTAATTTTGTTGAAGCTAATGAGGTTCTTGTGGGCCCGTTTCTTGAGCTTGTCAGGCTTCCTGTGGATGGCACTCCATCCTTCAGATGTGTCAACTTAACCACTCAGCTTGGTGTCATAGACAGGCTTGCTGAGGGAGCACTCAGTCCTGCTGTCTGTGTTATTGGCGAAGGTGCTGAAGAGCACCATCCCAAGACTGAGGGACACTGAGGGACGTTGCTCCACCTGAGTATAGAACCATTGACCACAACTTTCTGGCTGTCTTCACTCTCTTAGTTGTACTAGCATCAGTGCTCCGTGGATTCTTTATCCCTTAAACCAGCTCAGACTGGCCAAAACAAAACGGGACAGGTTTTCAAAGTCATTCCATGAACCAGCTCAACATGATCAGGTGAGGGCTAATGCAAGGAAAAAGTAGGAAGGACAAATTCAAGAGGGAGAAAGATGAGTGGGGAAATCATATTGAGGTAACCTTCTTTCAGCCTGGTTTTGGAACCAGAGCTTATGGAGAATGATGGTCCATGAAGTTTTGGATAGGAAATAGGAATAAAAGGATCTGGATAAGAAAAACATGATGTGCAGTATGAAGCAGAGCCAAGCTTCTAGATCTTTCCCTTTTTGTCTCTCTGGTTACTTTAAAATAGCCATTGTTGGGTGAGTAGAAGACTTTATCATATCAAAGAACATCTCAAAACTCAGTGGTCAAAAGCAATCACTTGTGGAAAAGTATAATGGCCAGGCATTTATGTAGTAGTTTGTCCCTTCATATTTCATGACTTAGAGGCCTATTCTGTGAGCATCTCATCTTCTCTTAAATGTCAGTAGGCTTTTGGCAGTCACAGTCTGCTCTGGCTGAGTTCCACAATGTAATAATGTCACATGTTTCAGTGCTCTGAAAATTACTCATTTGAAGGGTTTTTTCTTCTTGCATTGAAAGATGCATATTGATAATTAATTGTGAAGACTGTCAACCAGAAGAGAACAAGTCACCTGATTCGTCACATGATATGATGTATGTGGGAGCAAAGCAGGGAGAGAGACTGCAGCTGCTTTTCTTTCTTCTCTGAGAAGTGCCTGCAGAGACTCTTGGTAACAAGGAGGTAGGCAGGCAAATACTGATACTGGGCTTATGTACATGCAGTCATCTGCTATTCAAGTTGCACTGCTTAGTTGATGAATTTCTAAAGCACATGCCCTGCAGTTTTCTCTGCATAAAAAGTGCTTTGTTGATAATTTAGTCTGCTTGTCACACTGGTTCATTGTGGCTTTAGAATGCTATGTGACAGAGTAATTTTAAGTGAAGATAACAAGAGAACTGGGAATAGACTGAAATTTTTAGAAACAGAAAAGTTTGTTTGCAACTGAAGTTATTAAAGTGTTGTATAAACGATATATAAAAGCAAAGTGTAAACTACATGAAGTGCTTTGAAACATAACTGAGCTTTCCTAGGCCTCGAGGGACTCACCATGCCCTAGCTGTTGGAATGCTGATTTAATACTGCCAGTTTCTGATAGTTCTGTTTCTTTAGGTTATTTCATGCAGTTTTATCATGAAGTTCACAACACATATTCTGGTAGAAGACTTAGCATCATAGAATCACAGAATCATTTAGGCTGGAAAAAGATCTTTAAGAACATATAATCCAACCACTGAAATATCTTTGGCAGTGATGGAAGCTGAACTCATGTCCCAGAAAAGACTGGAGCCTTAATCCAGCCCCTGGAACTACTTGGCCACACTACTGCGGTGTATTTGCATAGCGCACACTTAATGTCACTTATCTTAAGAACTCCTCTAGCTCTGCAGTTTGTGCCTTCTATTTTCTGCTGAATACAAATTTGGAAGTGGATCGTTCCTCACTTACTATCAGCTGACTGCCAGTTTTTTTCTTTTGTAAAAAATCTTCCAGAATTATGCTTTGAGGTTGGGTCTTGGCCTGGTGTGCTAATACAGACTCCCAGAATTATGTTGAATGGTTGTTCTCAATATAGCAGCAGCTGTTAGCATTTACAGTTTTAGTGTTTAGGGAAAAATCAGCTGATCCTGGCATTAGATCATAAGCTTCTATTGAGTAAAAAATAATGTTTATAAGAAACATTGTCCTGTGTTTGAACTACATTTCCCTTTCCATCTCCATATCTATTTCTCACCTCCTACATCTACACTCTCTCTTTTTCAACTTGCTCTTTCAGCTGCTGGGGATTCCTTTCCAGAGGCTGAGATAAAGTACATCTTTAACAGGTAAAATATGTAGTGAGAATGCAATGACCAAAAGGCATGGAGTTCTGGGAAGTATGTTCCAGTAATTAGTTTGTTTCAAAAATCCTGGAAGTGACTAATGGAACGCCTTTTAAGTAAATGCTTCTTCCTCACAGCTTCTATGTCTGATAAGATGCTAAGATAAATTGAGCTTGACCTGTAAAATAGTATAAAAAATTGTGCAATACCTAAATCTTTTTAGAGGTTTGTTGAATGTGGTGCTGGCTCAGTCAGCTTTTAGAATGTCAAGCTCAGAGAAATACAACAGATGCTATTAAAGTGAAAACCTACCCATAATTGCCTACCTAGTGCTATCAATCCTACAATTATATCTAGATAACCAAACTCAGACAACTAACAACAGTATTTCAGATTCTGAAGTGCTGTATTTGATGGTGAATACTCACTGGTGAAGTACTCTTTTGTAGTTGATTCTGAATGTATGAACTGAATCTGGGTTAGAGAGCAGCCAGGCATTATGCATTTGATTTTCAGAACTGAACTGCTTAAATTTTTGCTGGGTTCAAATAACTGAGCCAGGCACCTTCAGTCATAGCTCAACTTAGAGCAGAACCAAAATCAAGTCGGTTAAGCCCTTTGACTGTAACATTGACTTCCAAGGCAATGTAGAACCACTTTTTTCTTTGGTTTCTTCTAGTTTTAGGTGAATTCTTTCATCCCATGTAATGTAGAATGGGAGTGGGAAAGCTAATACATAAGTAAACCAAGATTTTATATGTAGACTTCAGGATGTTAAGCCTTGCTTTAAGTGTTCACAGAACTGCCACAAGGTTTTCAGATTCCAGTGTTAAAGACACCCAGGCACATACTTCCCAAACCAAAATTCTTTGGCTTTAGAGTTTGTCAGTGTGGACTTCTTAAAAAAAATCATCTGGTACTGTTAAATAATGCTCTCTTTTGAATAATTGTGCCCAGTTTTGAGGAAGGTTGCTGTGTATTCTGCTGGCCATATGAGCATGGCCACTGTAAAGTTGGTGTGCATCCTTAATTCTTTGCTGCCCAAACTAGCAAATTTTTAAATAGTTTTGCCAAAGAAGACTATTTTTTTTTTACTGGCATTGGAAACAATAGTCCTTTAATCATTCAGTAGGATAATCAGTTGTCTCCTGTTAAAAGTTACTTCGATAGGATCAAAATGCTGTGATGGTATCAGTCCTAATTCCCACTTCAGTGGGGCTAGCAATTCTTACCTTTCTCTTATGTGATCTCTTTTTTATAGCCTACAGTCTGCTTTGTGTTTGGGGGAAAAAACCCTCAAAAACTGGAAGGCAGTTTTTTTAAAAGCTGTTAAACTTTTTTCCCCATTCTTCCCAATGACTGCTTTTTCAATGTGTGATGCTAAGGCACTAATAGAAGTTATATCAGCACCTTGAGCTTTACAGGTATAAGAAAACCTTTCCCAGTTGAGATATGTATTTATTAACATTTCAAAATGTATTGCTGTAAGCAGCAGTCAAAGAGCAAAATAAGCTGCAGAGGGAAATATTCTGAAAGAATAGAATATGGCTGAGGAAAATTTACAAGTCAGACAAAATTATTTTAGGCAGGATCCTGCTAGTTTATTTTCTGGTAACAGCCATGAGAGCTGTCAACATTCAGGAAATGCTCAAAACAGACAAAGTGTGTGACTTCCTTCAATTTGTGTGAAGACAGACACATGAGTTATTTTTAAAAGCATGTGAATCTCCTCAGAGAGCCTTGTTAAAGAATGTATTTCACAAACTAGATGCTTACTCCAGGGTGTTCTGAGGGAAAACTAAATGTCTTTTCTTAGATGAATATTTCCTGAATGGAAGATCTCTATAGGTTAAATTCTGACAGACAAATAAAACAGTTTTGGGATGAACTGGTGGAGTCAAGCAGCATTGGAGGACAGCATTCAGAGGAGAGGAAAATAAACTTGCTGAGTATTGAGGAAGAACAAGACAGAAAAGCAAAGTTGTAGAACAAGAGAAAGAAGCAAAATATCTGAAAAGAAAGATGCTGAAGAAATAACAGGGCATGGAGTGTAGAAGAAACTTAACAGAAACAAAAATATTGCTAGGTTGAAGAAAACAATGGATAATGGGAAAAAAACCCCAGATGAATCTTTACTTTGTAGGTAGAGGCTGAAGTAGGTTGTGTTTTACATTGCTTTGTGATAGCAAGAGTTTCACAAATGTCCAACTCAGATGGTGCCAGGCAGCAGCTTTGTAATTTTGGTGCTGTTGATCAGGCAAATGAAGTTTGTTGTAGCATAAGAACCATTTCACAATAGAGCAGAGAAACCTTCTCTGCTGTTCCACATTTCTTCCATAGGTGATGTAGAAGAGAAGCTCACCTCTTGTCTGGGCAATCAAACCTCATACAGGTCACATACATTTAAATGTATGACAATTTAAATGTCAGCTTGTGAGTAGTATCAAGGAATACACACCACCTAGACCCTCCCACCAACTGCAGCCTGACTGCTGTGAGTTATGAAAAAAGATCTCTTGGCACCACCACGGCTTCCACAGTTCCTGTTGTTGGTGAGCTATAGAACCCCTGGCATATTTCATGCTCTTTCCACTACAAACAGAAGTATGGTTATTTGCATTTTTACATGAAATTTCTACTAATCCCTGAGTGATTCAAATTCATTGGAAGTAAGGCTATACAACTTGATTGTTGCATTTTGTCTAAGTAATTATGATTTTTTCAAGTCATTTTCAAACCCTTAGATGTCTATGAGCTTTTAAAAATAATCTTGCATATTTACATTGGTTTGTTGTTACCTCAAGGCTAAGCTCCACAAAATGCTGTAGCCTAGTTTTTAATGAAGACTTATCAAAATAGCTGACTTAAATGGTATAAGAAAGGGCAGTTCAAACTGGATTTTCTTTCATGCAGTCCTTTAGCACAGACCTTGCTTGTTTGTTTCCTCTGTTCTTTCATTTAAAAGGCAGTGGATTTTGCCTAGTCCTTGGAATAATATATAGTGTTTCTTACATCGTAACCTATAGTTTGCTCTTACTTTGGGTCGTGAGACAAAAGATGCATCTGTATTCTAAAGGAGACTCTTGAACTGACTTGTTAGAACTGCTGTCTGACATTGTCTTTGGCAGCCCTCCTTTTTCTAGGTTACTGTTCTTCTGGAATATTAAAGAAAAAGGCACAAGGCTGCATTGATTCCCATGCTTTGTGTGGTCATGTGGATGTTGCTCTCTCCAACTTAAAATTACAACTTTTGATGGTGTAGAAGAAAGACTTGCAGTATTGTATATGGATGGGACTCTATTCGGTGTGTTCACGGGATTTTCTAGTAGTAATTAGGATGCTTACTTGTACTGTCACAAAACAGTAATGCTGTAAAACTCAGACTGGTGGACCACAGAGCCTGAATAAAGTTTAAGTTAATATTTGGACATGAGCTGGCGATGTGCACTCGCAGTCCAGAAAGCCAGCTGTGTCCTGGGCTGCATCCAAAGCAGTGTGGTCAGCAGGGCAAGGGAGAGGATTCTACCCCTCTGCTCTGCTGAGACCCCACCTGCAGTGCTGCATCCAGCCCTGGGGTCGCCAGCACAGGAAAGACCTGTTGGACTGAGTCCAGAGACGAGACACAGAAATGGTCAGAACTGGAGCACCTCTCCTGTGAGGAAAGACAGAGAGCTTGGGATTGTTCAGCCTGGAGAAGTGAAGGCTCCAAGGAAACTTCATTGCAGCCTTTTAGTACCTAAAGGGGGCTTATAAGAAAAGTGGGGACAGACTTTTTACTGAGAACTGTAGAGACAGCACAAGGGGCAGTGGTTCTAAACTAGAAGAGGGTATATTTAGGCTAGATCTAAAAAAGAAGTTCTTTACTGGGAGGGTAGTGAAACATTGGCACAGGTTGCCCTGAGGGGTGATAGATATCCCATCCCTGGGAACATTCAGGATCAGATTGGATGGGGCTCTGAGCAACCTGCTTCTAGTGGAAGATGTCCCTGTCCAGTATACAGGGATTGAACTAGATGACCTTTGAAGATCCCTTCCAACCCAAACTATTCTACAATTTTAGAAAGAAAAATAGTTGTCAATAATATTTTATAAAGAAATAAAAAACTCGATAGCCTTTAAATTTCTGGTCTGTTTTAATCGAACTGTACTCGATTGACAGTACTAAGCTATTTGAAATCTCAGAACTAAGAGATTTTGCTTTTGTGTAACTCGCTACAGTTGGGATCCAATTTCTCTGGAGAAGCAGCTAAGCAATACTGTCTGCCCAAGTTACTTGAATCACTTTAAATCTCTGCCTTTGTACTGTATTGCATTTTTTCTTTTTATACTCCTTAACCTTGTTTGACAGTAATGCTGTCGTTCTAAGATAAGTGTAGTCTTTGAAGCTTTTGTGCGAGCAGTTTCACATCTTCATTAAATTTTTTTGTGTCTGTGGATGATGTTGCCCAAGATGTCTGAAAAGCACAGATTTGAAGACTTGCTTCTGTAACAAAAAGTGATTTCTAGTTTAGTCCATGAAACGTACTGAGCATCCAATTAGTGTGGTCAGAATGAAACTTAGCAGCAAAGAGAATTTTGAAGCTTTTCACTTTAGTTAAATATTAAACACCAAAGGAGTTCACCTTGTGAACATGGAAATAAACTGGTATCTGTGTAAGGGCCTGAGAAGGCAAAATATATCAAATGTGGGCCCACATGTGGGGCCAAGCCAATGGATGTAATAAAAAGAAAAGACCCGAAATAGTAGAAGAGCTGAGTTTTAAGACATGAAAATGCTTCATGAAGTATCTTCATCTCAGTAAAGGAGGCAAAAGGTTTTGTTCATTAAAATAGCTCATTGAGAAAGCATCTATTGTAGATTAAGTTTGTCTTTTTCCCCAGAAACTAATAAATCTTTTCTTCTGTATGTTTCCCTTCTTTCATAGGCATTGGACAAAGGTTACTTTCATGTAGGACAGAAAAAGCTTCCAGAAAAGAAAGATTCAGCAACATGTTTTCCTGTACCTTATGACCTGCCACCAGAACAGTATGGAAGCAAAGGTAAGACATGACTTCAGAAGAAAAGTAGGCTTGTATTCTACGTGAAGCAAGCTGATTGAGTAACTCTTGAGTCAGTTGAATGCTGCTGTGTTCTAAAGATTTATTTTAACTTTTTTGTGGTGTGATTTTATGTGATTTGATAACAGTTCCATGTTCTGCTTGTGACTTCAAAGAAAGCAACTGTAAGGGTCTTTATTCGAATATTTTCCTTTATTGTTTAAGTTTTGGATCAATTACTTCAATGCTAGTTTTACTTCCTCTTTTGTGATTCTTATATGCATTGAGAAAATAAATATTCTTTATGGAATCAAAATGGTTTTTTGCAGAACTAATAGGGGAAGGAGTGTTGAAAAGGGAATGTTTGGAAGAGAGGTGGCGTGAGCTAAAAACTGTCCCCTGGAAGTGGAATGTGAAAGAAATACGGTGGTGCAACACAGTTTATAGAAACTCAAATGTTTCAGTAAATCTTTGAACTAATGAATGATGTGGGGAGAAAGAATATTTAAATACTAAGAAGTCAACAGACTTTGAGAGTTTTACATAGTACATAAAAGTGAAGGCACAGAGCGGTTGAAGCTCTTCTGCCAGATTAGACTGTGAACTTGATGCTTCCTGTAGTTGAAGTAAGATGGGTTCACCAGCATATTTCTACATTAGGTGACCTGTAGTAAGCACCAACCATGAGGCTTCCTCTCTTGGCTTGACCTCTGGTTTTTTTTTTTTTTTTTACCTGTACACTTTCACTCATCACTGCTTTTCAGACACCACTCTGTGCAGTTGATCCACTTTTTTTCTGGAGAGTGGAAAGCCCCCGGTCTTCCTTCCTTCTGGACAGTTTGTAACCATTGATTGAAGTGTCATGTGATTCAGCCCAAGTCTGTGATACTGATTAGATCTTTCTAGCTGTACAGTGGCTCCTAGCTCCTGTTTGCTATCCATGCTGCATGTATTGTGTAGAGCCATGTCAGCTGGGCTGTAGACCATCTAACTTTTTTAGAGGAGCAAGCCCTAAGGGCTTTGTAGCATTTCACAGGTATTTTCCTCTTGGTTCCTAATGCAGCAGCAGCCCTTGGCTCTTATGTGTTGCTCAAAATTCCATCCTCTTCCACTACTACGTCTCTAGACTAAAGCCCTTGCATGAAGTTCTGGCCAGCTTGTTGGCAAAGATGCACATGCCCCACTTAGGTGAATCCCTTCAGCTTCCAACAAGCCTGGCTTCTCACTGGTAGACCCATGGTCCAAGTCCAAACCTTAAATTCAGCTACACAGCCAGGCATCCACCTCCTCAGTATGGTGCATGTTCTGTATCCTCTGGAAAGATGGATTGTTCTGCTCAAAGAGCTTACTACTTACCTAAAATACCTCTTAAGTGGTTTTAGTCTTCCCAGATAAAAAATACTGGTCCGGTGTAGAAATGATAACACAAACTGTTATGTTGTTTGAGTCAGTATAAAACACACTGAGTACTGTTACAGTCGTGTCAGGGAGTGGAGGCAGGGATTGTGCTGGGCTGATGAGCTAATGACAGGGTAAGAATATACTACAACTACATCAACTGGCTGTTGTGCTCTGGGATATGTATGCACTGTCTGCTTGTTAACCAATACTCAAACTGATGATTTTATGAAGATTTTTCTAGGAGGTCATACTTAATTTTTTGGAGATTTTAAAACAAAATCAGCAGAATCCACGTGTATTCTCAAATGTTTTGTATACTGTCTTCCTTGTCCATAAATGTTCTTGTATAGTCAATATTGTCCTTGGTTTAATTCCAACACTTAACCTGTTGTGTGAGTGAATTTTATGCATATTTGAACTAAATGTAAAGATTTTTTTCCAAACAACTTTTTTCACTTTCTGCATGGAAAACTTACTTCTCTAGAGAAGTGGTCTGACTTTAGTTCTGGTTTTGGGTCTTAGCTTTCTCTGGTGATAAGCACAGATGTCCGAACTCAGGTTGTCTAGGCTTTGGCAGTGAAAATGAAGTCAGCTGCCTAAGCTGTTTCGCATCTCTTTCCTGAATATTCTGTTTCAGTTCATCAGCCTCCTGGTGGAAAAGATGTTGAAAGAATTCCCATGTTGAGGGATGGACTCATAAAATAATCTGTCCTTAACAATACAGTTGTCAACTCCCAAACTCTCTGGAGTGTGATATAAATAGATTTATTTTAATAAAGTCTTGAGAAGCAAAAATGCAAGTAATTATCCTTTCCACAAAGAAACCATATTGGCTGATCCTTATAATTGAAGGAGAAAAGGCTCTGGGGGATTTTCCATGAACTCAGATTCTCTAACCATGGGAAAACAAAGTACACGTCACTTTCATATAATCAGAAAAATCCTATTGGGGCAGGAGGAAGGAGAAGTGGGCAGAATAGTGAAGAGATGGTCAGGAGCAGGGCCATGCATTTGCCGTGAAGTTCTACTTTGAAGATTACAAAATTTTTAAAAATGTTGTTTTTTCCTGTTCTTGTACAAATTCTGATAATGGATCAGATATACTTAAAGGATTCTATTATTATGTAATGTAACAAAATGAAAGAAAAGTGGTTTCCTACTTTGTGGAAATAATTTAATTGCAGAGATTCTTTGTCATTCTGTAACAAAGGCTTTCTGTCATACTGATTGGTGTTTATCATATTGGACAGGACTTCACCTTGAAAACAGTTACAGTTAAATAAATGCATTTTGAAAAGTAATATATATATCAGGACATACAATGATAAACTTATCAATAAATGATGTAGATAGTTTGTCTCAGCCATAATAATTCAGGAGGTTAAGTTCAATAGTAATGAAATAATTTGGCCTCTGTCCTACTTTTCTTGCACCAATATAACAGGGAGGGAAAAGATAAAGAAATCTCATCCTATTTTGCCTGGTTTGCCTTGTTAGTGAATTTCATTCTAAAACTCAAGTTTTAGGCAAAACAGAAAAATAGGATGACTTGGAGAGTCATGAGGATTTTCTTCCTGTTTTTCTTCCAAAGATTTCTAAGCAGTGTAAGTTGAGATCATTGTGAGACACAGAACTTCTTGATATTTGTACTGGTTTTCTCTCCTAGAGAGATGGATTGTCCTTCACTGAAATGTAGTGATAGGCTAAGCTGTACTCATTGAAGGGTTCATTGATGTGCGTGAACATGCCACTAGTAGGGAAATATAATACTTAAAATTATAATATGACACATATTTAGAATTTTATCGTTGCTTTTATTTAATTTCCAGCTGTATTTCAGACTTGCACAGGGACATGTTGTACAATGCATGAACAGGTCAACTCTACCTGCTTCTACCAGCCAGGGTCATTTGATCTCTCTGAAGCAAACAAAGAATAAAATTTACCTGAGTCCCTTACCTCAAACCATAGCTGGTAGCAGCATAGGCATTTGAAGTTGCAGTGGGAAGTTTGTAAGATATCTGTGAGAGAAATCATACCACAAATATTATAAGTAGCTTATTTTGAGTACATAGAATGATTAAAAACAACAGCCCTAAAGAACAACACAATCAAAGCTACCAGCAAACACTGTAATGATTGGGAAAATATGTTTGGACCTAAAAATAGCTAGAAAATGATTACATAATCAAATAGCTCAATGAATAGTGGTTTATCTGTATTGTAAAATACATTGTTGTTGTATTATAGTACACTATTTTGGGCTACTTCATTTGGTATTTTTCCTAGTGAGTTACACTTAACTTTCTAATTAAAGAAAAGATGAGACTGGCTCTGTTTTCTGCTTTTTTTTAGGAAGACTTCAGCAGGTGAAACATCTGTCTGCGTTATTATTCTGCCAGATTTTAGATTTATTAATCATGAGTATTTGTTGCAGAACTCTTAAGCACTATTGAAAAGGGAATGGACTAAAAACAGATCTATCAGCAGTTCTCTGAGTTATGACTGGGTTACAAGCAGGAATTTATAAAAGCTCTGAAACATCTTAAACCCTCTGGGAGAGAACCCTATAAAATGGGGGGATAAATGCATTCTAATAAACAAGTTATTTCTTATTTAATCTTCTCTCAAGTGTATCTATTGAGATCAAAGAAAGAAACTATTAATTGATTAATAGTATATAGAAGATAAATGTGCATGCAAGAAAATAAGACAGGTTCCAACTCAGTTGAGATTAATCTAGAGTGAAGCTACATATTAGTCTCTATACATGCCAGTTACGTTAATTACCCTAGTTGTTTTGCCCTTTGTTGAATATTTCTTTCCTGAACAATTTTCACAACTTGTAAAAATGTATTAAGATGTATTTCATTATGTTCCAGTGGGAAAATCTATTTTACCCTTGGTAACTGGAGGCTAAAGCTGTCAAGTCTTACATGGGAAAAATGGTGAGGGGGTGGGAAAAATGGTGGGGAAATGAGATGAAAATTAGCTTTAATGCAAGTTCAGGCATTGTGCAGAAATTGACAGTCCACTTAATTCATTAGTCCTCTAGCTGAAGTTTTCAGCTTCTGACAGCTGTGATTTTGTTAAGGATGCACAAAAGGGTCTTGAACATATCTCACAAGAACAGCGCTCTCCCTTGTGAAGGGCCCTGCTCACTGTTCAATGTTCCATTGCCACACTTACATGGAAAAGCAAATTGACCTTTTTCTTGTAACTTCACATATTCAGTGCTTGATACTTTGTGTGATTTTCAATGAGTAGGAATAGGGAGTATGGTGAAATTACATTTGGTAAATATTTATAGTGATTTCAGGAAACTATAGTAACACCGCATCTCATTTATTACATGTAATGTGCTGTGCTGCGTAAAAGGAAGAAAAACTTCATGGCATATTTGCCTCTAGCTCTGGTAGGCTTAGGTATTTGTGTTTAATCTGTTACCTAAAGAATTGAAAGAATTTTCATTTGTCCTGCTTTGTGCTAGTGGCACAGTGCTTAAAAGAAGAGATTGGTGTTTTTTCCAGCAAAGCTATAGAAAGTGTTACTCTGAGTTGCCTCACAGGGACCTGCTGTATCCTCAGGAGGTCATATAAGTTCAGGGAAAATGTCACTGTTTGTGGTCTCTACCTTACTCTCACCTTTGTTTCTTGTTTTAAGTCCTAGAATGCTCCACTGCTTTCTCTGTCAAGTAGTTAAAATGTTTTTGAAGAATTAAGATAGAAAACTTCTGGGAAAGTAACTAATATTTTTCAATAACCACTTTTTTTTTGTTTTTTTCTTTCTAACTGATGTTGCATAGCTGCTTGGAACCTGTGTACTTTCTGGGGTTTGAAAGAACTAGACTAACAACATCCTGTATGAATTTTTAGAGAACTTCAAGTACTTTCAGTGTGCCTAGTATGGTACAAAGTCTAGGAGAATATCCTTTCTTCTCTAGTAGATGACAACTAGAAGCTAGTCCAGTTTCTAGTGATTCTAATACATTGAACAGAAAATATTTCACTTACTCGACATTCAGAGCAATGGAAAATATAAATCAGAGTATGTTTAGAAGTTTAGTTTTCAATTTTTCAAGCAACAAATGTATATTTTCATTGTAAATCATAGCCCAGGATGAGGAAGCCAGGGTTGGAACTAATCTCATTCATGTTGGTCTCAGTTTCCTTCCTCAGCAGAACCAAAAGCATTATGATTGACTGGTAAACCTGCGGTTTGAGATTGAAGCTCTCATAATGCAGCTTGACATCAGACACTGCCTCAGAAGACCTCCCAGAGTCCAAGTGTAACATTTGAGTACGCTTATTCTCCCAGCTATTTATAATGATGGTGAAGAAATTAGCACTTTGCGTGAGAAGAAACTCGAGTTACAGAGTCACTATTTAGTTTGGCCACTTCTGTGTAATGTTATGAATGGACTGCAGTCTTGAAGACCAGAAGGAGCCACTTGACTGTCTGATTTGCCACGTTACTAGCCAACTTCTTTGAGCTCAGAGCTTATGCTTGGCTAAGGGAGATGTGCTTGAGATTATTAAGTGACAGCACTCCCATGAGGTGGCAAATTCACCTTATGGTCAGTATTTTGTTTCGATCGTTGGTCACTTCAAGAATTTTAAAATACAATTTGATTTGAGTATTCTTTTTCAGGGTAGATGTATGTTAGCCAGTCTATTTTTGGAATTTATATGTGATTTGAGCCATCTTGTGCAGAGTGCAAAATTTGTAGTTCAAGTCCGAGGAAATTAACAGTATGACATCCTGTCAGATCAGAGTTAAGGTTGCACAGAAAACTTTTACCTGGGCATTTGTTCTTTAGACTATTTCTTCACAAATGCTTTAAATTATCAGCACAATAGAGTTATATTATGCATGATATACATAGCTTGCATGTTTCCTTGCTGCAGGGAATAACATACATATTTTGCATCTGGCAATTTTAAAAGAAATAATAAGATCATTTCCTATTCTGATGTGACAAGGGACCTCATTAATTTTTAACAGATAACATTTGTCGTGTGCAACATGTGCATTATTAACTCTTTTCACATTGCTGTTTTGAGCAATTGCATATGATCACCTCCAACA
The DNA here is from genome assembly GCA_013398615.1 of Brachypodius melanocephalos. Lineage (NCBI taxonomy): Eukaryota > Metazoa > Chordata > Aves > Passeriformes > Pycnonotidae > Brachypodius > Brachypodius melanocephalos. The sequence continues at coordinate 33,360,303 of VZSR01000520.1, forward strand.
GTCAGCTGAACAGCAGATGTATCTTTAGGGCAAACATATAAAGAATCAAAAAAAAGAATTCTGGTAGCTGACAGTACTACTCAATATCTAGATAAATAAATCATATAGATACATCAATCTCCTGAAGGCCTCTGTAGTTAAGATTCAGGCTGTCATAATAGAAAAGTCTATCACAAAGTTCAATGTATTGATCATACTAAGATAAATAAAACCTCTAGACCAGCAGTGTGATTTGAGAGTTCCTTGGAAGGGAAGCTGAAAAATATCCAGTCTGGTATTTAGGAATCATGCACACAATAGCCTATCTTACTTTGCAAGATATCATTATGAATAAAATTTGTGTTTTTAATAGTACTCAGATTTTTATTTTCTTGTAGAATCTTTTAAATGAGTGCTGTGATTTTGTTGTATAATGTTTTTGTTGTATAACATTATCTTCTCATTGAGCTGCCATCATCACATCTCAGTTGCAATATTGTTATTATCTCTCTTACCATTACATTGCTGTTGAGGAATTTCACTTCATTTGAGATTTAGATATTACACAGTTTACTGACTGAGGAAATCATCTGTTGTGTGGAGGGAACTTGAAACTTCTAATTCACAATTATATCAAGGGGTTTTTATAGCAATTTGGGGGAGGTCTCAGAAAAGTGCAAAATACCTTTTTTTTTCCCTCATCACATCAGCACTTTAAGAAACAAAGCAAATCTTGTGTTTAAAACTGCAGTTCTGCGTTGTGATTTTTTCCTCTTTTTTTTTCCCAAACAAGTGGTCATTGTCCTGGCCTTCAGAAATCGTCACTTTCTTTGTGAATATTCATATAGATCCCACATCTATTCCCCATCTGCCTTTTCTCCTTCTTGAGATCTTTAAGTATGATTTTTGCATTGAGAGAAGCAAGATTAGTTCCTTTTCAAATGCCATGCACATCCAGAGGGAGGGGACAAGAGAGACTGAAGTGTAGTGTGCGCCTTTTGCAAATGCTTAAGGAAGAACTTTCCAGATTCATGCAGCAGGGAGTGTGTTTGCCATGTATATGTAGAATGACTTGAAGTCTGGTTATTTGTAACCTTTCTATATATGTGAAAACTTGTTGCTTTGAAGCTGCATTTTTCAATTAGGTAGAGGTAAAAATCCAGTCTCTGGGTTTAGAAATCAACCAGGAGTTCTCTCATCCAGATCTCCACTCACAGTGCAAAAGACACCCATAGGAAGAGGATCACAAAGGTTCTTTCATTGTGTTTTATACTTTACTATTCAATTGCATGTTCCTGGTTTTTACTGTACTGCCATCTGTCATATTTATGAGAACATGAAGGCTTGAGGTGGCCTGTCAGCATGGATTCTTTGGGTGATACTCAGGTGTTACTCAAAAAGAACTTGTCTTGTTCTCCAGAGCCTCTCTACCTTTAAGTAAAAAGTGGTAGTCTATTCAGTTGTGAGAGAATACTCAAAAATCAGAGTATAACTGAAATAGTGCTCCACCTGAGCTTTCAGATAATGTTTAAGTGGCAGTGGGACTTCAATGGCCCCATTTATTTTACTGAATGCTGAGTCTACTGCTGGAGTTCTGCTGCTTGTAAATGAGGCAAGAGCGAAGCTGTGGTACCAGCCTAGTAGATAACACTAACTCTGGTGGCGTGCAGTTGAGAGAGTTGGGGTATCAGAAATGAAGCACTGATCTTGAAATGTATGGAAGTCAGGTATGTTAAGGACATTAAAAAAATTATTTAATGTGGCTTTTGTTTCATCCCCCCCAAGAAGATCAAGGGAATTAACTTTGAGAAGCTTGGCAGTCATTTTCATGTGCAGTAAGCAGCTACCATCATACAATATTTGGACACAGTCATTGTCTTTCTCTTGCTGATACAGGTCCTATTAAAAGTGATGAATAATTTTAAATTGAACTGACATTTTATAAATAACTGGATTATAATTTGTATCAGCAATAGTTCTACACATGACTTATTAAAATACTGTCAGCTGTTTTATAAAATCAACACCATCCCATTAATGGAACAAAGTTCCAAGTACAATAATAGCTACCTTGAGCAAATTTTATTTAGATAGCTACAATTAGAAAGAACAAATTAGGTATTGAGGCCTCTCAGCATGCTTTAAGGGGGTGACTGAAGTTATTTCTGTACATCTTAAGTTTTCCTCTGCCTGCATGTTTTGCTGAATTAAGCAGAGTATCTGCCAGATGGTAGGGAAGTAGGCAAGATGGATAGGTCTAGGCTGCATAATGTACTCTTGAGTGACAGATTCCAGTGCTTGAGTGGGACTGGATTTATTCTGATGTCTTAGATAGAGGTCAGTGTTCAAATCTGAATGTATGTTTGAAATCCTCAATGCTTTTCCCAACATTGGCTTTATTCTGTACCCATTCTTTTTAACTGTTAATGTTTACTATCTGGTAAGGTATTCACCTGAAATACAAAAGGTACACATGGCTCTCCAGCAGGAGACTGATAAAACAAGCTTAGGGAAATATTGACGCTACTTTTTTTTTTTTTTCTTTTTAAGAGATGACTCAAAGTCTAGATATCCTGCAGTTGAGCCAGAAACCTAGAGAGCTTTCTTGGTGGTGCACTGTGAGTTAAGTGCTATAGTTTCTTCTGGTTTCTGATTTCTTTTATTTTTTTATATGCTTTGAAATCACCTGTCCACTGTAACAAAATACCAACCAACTCCCCTATTCCTCTCTTCCTTCTGTAAACAGACAGATTTGAAAACATTTGCATAGCTGGATATGTTTTACTGCAACATACGGAGCTACAGTATGAGAATTGAGGACACTCTACTATCCAGTAATAATGAGTACCTAGTAGCAATGGTCCCTCTGTTCCATGTTTAATTGCTGTGATGCTTGTCACAGTTTGCTGTTGTGTAATTTATATAACCCTTCATTACTGTTTTTGTCACTTTCTTACTCTCCTTTCCTTGCTACAGTAATTCTCACCTCCTATATTGTCAGAGTTGTCATTGGATTCTGTAAATCTAAAATTGGATAAAAGCAATCTCAATCAATAGCTATTCCTGTCATCCTTGGTACAATTTAGTTTAATCTATGCATATTATAGTTTAATGTCATTGTATTCCTTCAGGGCTCATTTTGTACATGGAGACAAGAAGCAGACTAGATTTATATAAATTTGTTAATTCAGAAAACTCAACACAAAAAAAGGTTAAAGGATTTTTCTCTATTTCAGTAGGAGTAGCCTGCAAGAAGTAGAATAATACCTTGGATTCACAGAACAGCTGCATTTCTGCCACATGTATGGTAGGAGGAAGAGCACAGAGCAGGTTGCAGAGCTAGCAGTTAGCTCCTGGTGTGTTGCCTTTTCTCTTTCCCAAGAGTGGAAAGAGCTTCTGTATTCTGAGAAGTGGGAGGGAAAGAACTGTGTGGTGCAAACCTGTTGCTCATCTGAAGGTGTAGTATTTGGAGAAGTGAGGGGTAAATGTGAACTTTTCAGAGGTCAGGCAGTGTCATTCTTAGGTACTGATTTCTTACTGTCCCTGTGGAAAAATATTAATATCTTACAGTGCTTATTTATAATTTCATTGGGTTAGGAGAGATGCAGCACAAAACTTGCTGGCACTAAGTCAAACCAAATTTGACTGCAGTACTGTACTTGCATATTGTCTGAAATACAATTCTTGTACAGCTGGTGAGTATGTTGGGTTATAACTATATTTAAAATAATATCTGGGGGGAAAGCAAAGCCTTTTGAAAACTGTATATTAGAGTTTAAAAAAAAATTCCACTAAACTGAAATTGCACAGGATATTATCTGAAAATCAGTGGGAATTTTGACCTTCCTCCAAAGGGAAAAGAGGAAGAGAAGCACATTTTGCATTTGATAAATTAATTTGTCATGAGTGTCTTTGTTTTGGTTTACAGATCAACCGTGGATTTGGAATATCCCTTACACTGATGCCCCTGATACACATGGAAATATGTGGGTTCCATCATAAATGTTTACAGTACTCTGTGATGTTCCACTTGCTGACACTGAGCCTGCCGTGCTACTTGCAAAAACTGCTTTTTGCTGTTCTGTAAGCTATAATGTCTGCTATAATGGCTAATTTGTAGTTGAAACATTAAAATGTTAATAAGGGAGAGATTCTTGGAGAATCTATAACCATATTATTACAAGTGAACCTACTTTTTTAATACCGTTTTATATGCTTTTTCTTTACTGTGGTTCCCAATGTGGTTTTCAAGATGAGAACTGTTCTCAGAGTCTCTCTGCATTTTCAGCTGTAATTAATTTAAAAATTACTGTTCTGTGAGACTGTCAGTTGACCCCAGTAGCTGGAATAAAAGTTATGTGTAAAATTCAAATTAAAATAAAGCAATTTGTTAATATATCCTTTGTTCTGTCTTCTAAATGTGTACATTTCAGATTGGTTTGGAACTTGTGTCTTGCAAATGTACTACCAGGTGTTCTATAAAATCAACAGCATCCCATTAATGGAACACACGGCTGGTATCAAAAATAGTGTGGCCAGCACAGGACCAGGGCAGTGATACTCAGCACTTCTGAGGCCACAACCTCGAGTGCTGGGTCCAGTTTTGGGCTCCTCCTGACAAGACATTGAGGGGCTGGAACACGTCCAGAGAAGGGCAATGGAGCTGGTGAAGGGTCTGGAGCACAAGTCTTCTGAGGAGTAACTGGAGGAGCTAAGAATTTTTAGCCTGGAGGAGTCTCAGTGGAGATCTTACTGCTCTCTACAGCCAGGTGGGAATCAGCCTCTTCTCTCAGGTAACAAGCAAGGAGACAAGAAGAGCCTTGAGTTTCACCAGGGAAGGTTTAGATTGGATATTAGGGAAAAATTCTTCAATGAGGGTTGTCAGGCATTGGAACAGACTGCCCAGGGCAGTGGTGGAGTCACCATCCTGGAGGTATTAGGTGATGTGTGGATGTTAACACTTAGTGATATGGGTTAGTGGTACACTTGGTAGTATTTTTTTAATGTTTGGACTGAATGATCTTAAATCACAGAATTTTTAGGTTGGAAGAGACCTTCAACATCATTGAGTCCAACCCATGCTAAATCCAACCCCCTCCGCTAAATCAGGCCACCGAGTGCCACATCCAATTTTTTTTTTAAAACACATCCAAGGATGGTGACTCTTACCACCTCCCTGGGCAGACCATTCCAGTACTTTATCACTATTTCCATTATTTTTTTTCCTAATATGAATAGTGGTATTTTCATATTCCTTTGGGCAATCACATTGATGTCATGGTTGCAAGCAGCTAAAGGCTCTTTTTCCGACTGTGCTAATCCAAGTTACCCTTGAACAGGTTTGATGGATGGAGCCATTGGTATGGACAGAGAGTGCTCACTCAGTTCTGCTGCCTTTGCTGGTTGAGAGTCCACTGATTGAGTTCTGTCTTCCTTCTGACTGGCAAAGCAGGGAGGTATAGGTTGTGTTTTGTTGGTTTTTTTTTTTTTTTTCCTTTAATAGGAACTGCCAATAATTTTAAAGATACACCAGCATTTTTTTATGGAAGCATATGGTTACCTTTAGCACTTGGCACAATCTGGTTAGTTTGGCTGGCATCTCGTCTTCCTATTTTTGGCTATTTAATGTCTTCCACTATTGCTGCTAATTTTAATTTCCATGCTAAAGTCTATGCTAAAGACTAACTAAGAGGGAATAAAAACCTGAAGCGTGATGTATCACCTATGAATAACAACAACTAGGAAAATATTAAACATGATTCCCATTCACCTCTTTCTGCTTGTTTACAACATAAGCAAAGGACTTATTTTTCCCTGTACCTACTGCCCTAGCAGTTGTTGCCACACGGGTGATGATCCTCTCTCAAACACTGCCATTGGAGCTGCCCACAGTGCACCCTTGGGGCTCAGACCAATACTCAAGTATACCTCAGGCTGTGAGACAATCAATGGCTCCTACATGGAGTGTACAATTATCTGCAATTAAAGCAGATCTCTAAGATCTTAGTGTTCATTCCTGTTGCATTTTGACTGTAATACAATTATTAGAAAATGGGGGGGGGGGGTGATGGCAGGGGAAGGGAAGTAGATGTTATAGTTTATTAACCTGCTTTTTAAAAAATGTATGTACTTTATCCTTCCCTGGAAAGAATGTGCTTGTGTACTATTATGTTTAGCAGAGCTGAATTCCAGCCCCCAAATATTTAAGAACCGAATTCAGCACTGTAGCAACTACCAGATGTTGCTGAGTTTAGCTTTTTCTTCTTATAGTGAGAATATTTCCAGAGATTTGGATCGGGAGCTCTGCTCTTTGAACCTGCACATAACATTTTAAAACCACATTAGAGCTGGAGAAGGCTGCTTCTGTCTTCCCTACACAATTCCCCTTCGACTACCCCCCACGCTGGAGGACACAGGTGTAACACCTTGAGGGAAGGCAGTGGGTGAGAGAAGAAGGTGCCCTCTTTTGGCAAATGGCTTTAATGGAGTGGCATATCATCGACTGACGGGTTTCATGCCTGGTCTCTCTAAGAGGCCCCGTTGCTTCGGGAGTTGCTCGGCCCCACAGCCCGGGACGGGTACCTGAGGGCGGGAAGGGGGCAGCCCCCCGCCCCTCTGAGGGCTGGAGCAGCGGCCGCGGGCAGCCGCCCTCTGCCAGCCCGCCCTGTCTGCTGCCAGCACTGAGCTTCGAGGGCGGCGGCCGCGCCTCTGCTGGGGGGAGCTGCCCCCGGGGGCGCGGCCCGGCCCGGCCCGCGGCTCCCCCGAGCCATGGGGCAGGCGGCCCGGTGGACCGGGCGGCGGAGCCCCGCGGCGAAGAGGGAGGGCGGGGGGCGAGCTGCCGCCGGTCCCGCCTCGCCCCCCCCAGCAGGCAGGAGGCGCCTGGCGGTGCCTGTCCCTGCGCCCCGCTCCGACGTGCTCGGGGCGGGGGCAGGAAGGGGATATGAAACTGGCGGGGACGGGAGCCCCGCGCGGCGGGCCTTGGGGCTGAGGGGCTCTGCGAGACGGGACGGGACGAGCGGTTCCCTCGCCCGCAGGATGCTCGGCAGCCCGAAGCGCGTCCGCCGCCGGGCCGTGCCGGGGCCGCGCCCTGCCCCCGGGGCGAAGGTACCGGCCGGCTCCCGGGAGCGCCGCTCGCCGCCGCCGGGCTCCGCGGTGCCGTGATGCCCGGCGGCCGCAGCAGGGCCCCGACGTAGCGTGGCGGCGCGGCAGCCCGGTCCCGCGGGCGGAGGATGGCGTGTCGCGGCGCCTGCTGCTGCTCCAGCGCGGGTCGCCTCAACGCGGACAACGCGAGGTTCCTCCTGCTGGCGGTGCTGATCGTGCTGTACATGCTGTGCGGCGCCGCCGTCTTCTCGGCCATCGAGCTGCCCACGGAGCGGGAGGCTAAGGAGCGCTGGGAAGAACGCATGGAGAACTTCACCCGGCGCCACAACCTCAGCCGTGCAGAGCTCCGGCACTTCCTCCGGGAATACGAGGAGGCAAGCGTGGCCGGCATCCGCGTCGATGACATCCGGCCCCGATGGGATTTCACCGGCGCTTTCTACTTCGTGGGCACCGTCGTTTCCACTATCGGTGAGCGGCGGGACGGGCGGGCACTGGGGCGGCGGCGGGGCCAGGGCTGGGAGCCCGGGAACGCGCTGTTCCGCTCCTCCTCGCCGAGTCGCGGGCTCACAGCGGGCTCGTGTAGGTGCCCGGGCATGGTCCTGTGTCTACGCTGCTCCTTTTTCTGCCTTCTTCCTGTCAAAGAGCCGCTGCCGCGGGCGCGTCTCTCTCGGGAAGAGCTCAGCTGAGGGAGCGCCCCAGAAGCAGCGGGCAGCCCGGCCGGAGTTAGGGGCCGAGCTCTGGGCAGGCAGGGCAGCGGACACAAGGGTGCCCTTCGCGGGTGTCATTTGCCTGCGCGGATCAGCTTGTTCCCGGGATACAGTGGCAGACTTTGTGAGAGACCAGTCACATCCACAGCCTAAAGCTTTAAACAATTCTGTATGTCTTTAAATTCTGGGAAGTGCTATAGAAAATCTTAGATCTGGCGGTTTCATAGGCTGTACGCTCAGAAGGGCCTTTTCTAAGGATCGTCTGGTCTTAACAAGAACCATTAAATAGAGTTTGCGGTGTTCAGCTGCAAAGTGTACAACTTGGAAAGATTGGGTTTCAAACCACTCGGCTTTTTGCTCCTTCAGGCTTTTCAAGGCAGAACCATCAAGTCGATGGGTACAGGTTATTTCACTTGAGAATAAACCCAAGTTTATTCAGACTGAAGGAGCCTTTAGGGGAAGGTGATACTGAATAGAAATTCCGAGCAGTCTGACAGGTGTACATTAAGATGAAAAGGGATAGCAGCAGGAACTGACATAAGCACCCCAGGGAGACCATGGGTGTCAACAGAAAGGCTTCATTTAGGCATCTGCAGACAGCTAAAACCCTCGGAGGAAGAGAGCATTCTTTAGTTAGACAGGCAATTTGTATGCAGTTATCACTGTGACAAATGGGATCACTAAATCTTAGTAATGGTATAGCCAATTCACATCTGTCTCTCTCCACGAATGAAATGTACATTGAGGTATGGTTATTTAATTCTTCAGGAAATCTCCATTAACAGGGCTTTTTTTGTTTTTATTTTTTCTGAAGAGGAGATTAGAGATACCTTGCTTTATGTGAGATGTATAAGAGTTTGCCCTGTCCTGCAGCACACCCCTCTCTAATACTGAGTTTTTTAAAGTCTGGGGTTATTCTATTGTTAAAGGTGTAATTGGGCTAGTTTTGTGTTTCCTCAGGGCTTCAAGATTTGAGTGGTTTGTGTCTTTAGACCTAAAGAACTTGTGTCTTTAAGACCCAAGAACTATGCTTCAGTTTTCTGCTGAACTGGCAATTTAAAGTAATTTATAACATTATTAAGCCCATTTTTGTGGATTGCTGTAGTTTGCCATTATAACAGCTCCCTTGAAGTGTGCCTCTTCTATGATCAAAATAAATAAGCAGAGTTTATGCTAACATTTGCTACAGCCATAAAACCATAGTAAAAAGATCAGATCAGATTGGACCAGATCTCAAAAGTCCACCTGCCTTGCCTCTATTCCTAGAGGAGGTCACTTATATGGGACTTTTTTTCGTGGTGTTTGTCCAAGATGCCATTTCAAATCTGCACTGTTGGAGATTCCACAGCTTCAACAAGGAATCCAGCCTTGTACATTATTAGCCTGAGGTTTTCCTGGTGTCTACCTTACTGCAGTTCAATGACTTGTCATCCTTTGTGCTCAGAGAATGGCCTCTTAGGTTCTCAAAGACCATTGTCAATGTGTCCCTTCAGCCTTCTTTCAATTCAGAAAACCACAGTGTTCTCACCCCTTTTGCAGTGATACAGTTACTTCTCACAAGTGTTAACTGATGCCAGTGTTTATGTATTAATGTATGTCTTATATAAATAAGATTGTTAAGGACAGAAGCCTATCTGTGATCCTGTTAACTGCAGATGATCACAAACACAAGTAGCCACTTATCCACTCACTTTTTGGTAATTTCTATGACTTGCTGGTTTCCATTGCCCGTATTTTACAGCTTCCTTAATGTTTCTGCAGAAATGTCCTCAAGACTCCGTTTTCCTTCAGACTGTGTATGGTCTGTAGACTTTGGCAGTTGACATCCTGTTCTTTCTTTTGACCTGACATTGCTGTTCCTAGTCTTATCAGTGATGGCACTTTCTGAGTGTGTTTTATGAATTGCATCATTCTTTCTTAATCTAGTCAGCAGCATTGCACTCTTTCATCATATCGATGGCATGTCTCCTTTTTTAATCTTCTCAGTAGAACTTCTGCTTTGTGGGACTGATTGTGCATTTCAATGCTTTAACTTAGCTTGTGCTCCAGGCTGGGCTCTCCAGGCATTCTCAGGTCTCCTCAGATGTGCCACTTAGGAGTGTTCTCCTGCAGGCTCTGCAACCACACTCTCATTTGTATCAACCATATTGGCATCCTAACAATAGATTTTGTTTTACACCTGTAAAATCAATATCTTGTCTCTCTTCTCAGCCCTTTCCACATGGGCCACGTCTTCTTTCATGCCCTAGTAGAGCGCCCCAATATTAATGTATTACGCTAGCTGCAGCCTTGCTAGTTCTGAGGAAACTGTGAAGGCTTATTTCATGTGTTTTTCAGTCTATACTTTTGGTGGCTGTGTACATTCCTACAGCTAAACAAAATTTGGTGTCTTCAGTTAAAAACAGTTTTTTAGGAATAGGTTCTAATGACATATTCTTAATATCAGCTCACCTTCTACACTCAGTACTATGTGCTGGTATAGGAGCTTTATATTTACAGGTAAGTTGCTGTAAAAACAAAAAATTTTATTTCTTTTGTAAACTTTATCTATTTTTTTTTCTTTTGAATAATAGGAATTACTTTGCTACTCCACCAGAATAAATTTATTTATTCCGCAGTAAATAAGGTGAACCTAGCCATTTTGATTTACTGCTAAAGCCTCACTCAAACATTACTTGTAGCATCAACTGCTTCCTGTACTTCAGCTAGAAAGAAACACCATCACATATTTCAGAGGAAAATAGAGAGTTTTGCAGTAACTAAGGGAATAAGCCTATCTTTTAAGTTAAGATTTGCATAAAATGTTTGTCACATGGATTTTGGAACATGGTATCAGTGCATCAAGTCAAGAGGTCAAAATTAATTATAACCAGCCTATTTTTCATTTGTCAAGAAAATACAAAGCTAAACAGAAGTGAATTTGTGGAAAATAATTAATTTCTCAGAGTAGTAATTCAAGGGTTTGTTCCATAAAATTGTTTATGCCTATCAGTGCTCAGCCTGTAACCTCTAACCTTGATGCATCTTTTGCACAGTGATGTCCAGTGTGATCCAGTGCTGTTTCCTTTGCAGTAAGCAGAAACATTAGGAATGAAAGAACATAACCACAAATACCTGCCCAAATAGGAGACCTCCTAGACTGTCCAGGAAGTGATCCCAAGGAATTAGATGGTGTCAAAACATTGCAATCCCAAAAAGAGAGGTGCCTAACTAATCCATGCAGGTCAAGTGAGCTCTTCCAAAAGCTCACTTTGCTTTCAGTCAACCCTTTGACACATAATGTAGTGTCCCTTTTGCCTAGAAATCAAGTGGTAGTAGTGATATCACAGGATGTGAAAGATCAAAGCAACTTCTTTCTCAGTCAGGGCTTGAAGCAATTCCTATGTCTCATCCAAGTGCCTTGTCCACCAGACTGGGGAATAATTTTAAGGTGGGACTCTCAGTGTTTTCTGTTGAAACTATTCCACTTTGCAAAGGTTAATAAAATATCTGCAGACCAGAAAATAAAACAAGATCTAAGTCCCAATTTGCACTTCAGTGTATGTATATGAGTTTTATGCAGAGGCATACAGCATTTGGTCGGTTCTGGGTGTTCAGCAGTATTAGACTGTAGGGTGACAGTCATCATCAGGTGCTTTGATGTCCAAGGACTTCTGTGGTACCTTGGCACAGTAGTGCCTCCAAGTAGGGAGCTGGAATAACATTTATTTGATAAAAATGCACCACATGAAGCAAATTCTCAAACTGACTTATGATATTCCTGCCCTTTTCACAGGCTGCTGGAAGTTGGAGGGGATCTCTGGAGGTTGTCTGGTCCAACCCCCACACTCCAAGCAGGGTCAGTGACAGCCAGCTGCTCAGGGCTGCATCCTGTTGGAGTTTGGGTATCTCTCTTGGTGGAGACTCCACAATCTCTCAGGACAACTTGTGCCGATGTTTGACCAACCTCACATTAAAAGAGGGTTTTTTCTCCTATTCGAATGGAATTTCCTGTATTCCAATTTGCTCCTGTTGTTTCTTGTCTTCTCTATGTGAACTGTGTGAGCAGTGAGGTGAAGGAGGAAATGGTATTGTCTTCACAAAATGAGATTTTTCTGGAGAAATTGTCAAAATTTGCATCCTTCTTCTCTGCAAAAAGTTGCAGCAAATTGGGCTGGAGGTGTAAAGTCGGCACAAGGTGAGAAATTTGTCAACTGATACATTAGCTGAGGCCCAAAAGGTAAAATTGCCTGGAGTGAAGGCTGGGGTTTTTACCATAGACAGCAATGAACAGACCACATGCTGTGTTGTGCAGAAGGGATAGAAGGAGTCATAGCATCTTTAAGCAGCCTCTTAGAAAGGGTTGCTCATGGCAGTGTTGTTTGTTAATGGGAAAGTCTGTATAGGGTGAAACAACCACAGTGTCCATGTTACAGCAGTGTCATGGAGTGAAGGAAGGGATTCTGAAAAGTGTTAGAAAGTGCCTATTTCCTCATTTTCACCTGTCAGTGCAGTTCCTGCTAAATGGAATTATAGCTGTGCAAAAGAAAAGTGTGTTTGATGATGCCCAGCAAACCACCAAGATCGTTAAACCCAGAGAGCTGGACCACTGCCTGTAGCCTTGAGATCACCCTGTCTTTCCTGTGTATAGACTGAGCAAAGAGTGGCAGCCACACTTTATAAATGCTCCACCTGGGGCCATGGACAAGCTCATTCCTGGTGTCACAGAGACCAGACAATCTGCCCTTACCTAACAGTACAATGCTTGAACTATTTAGAATCGTAGAATTGTAGAATGTCCTGTGTTGAAAGGGATCCATAAGGATCATCAAATCCAACTCCTGATACTGCACAGGACAGCCCCAAGAGTCACACCATGTGCCTGAGATCATTGTCCAAACACTTATTGAACTCTGTCAGGCTTGGTGCTGTGACCACTTCCCTGAGGAGCATGCTCCAATGCCCAACCACCCTCTGGGTGAAGAACCTTTTTCTAAAATTTAACCTAAATCTCCCCTGACACAGCTTCGGGCTGTTCCCTCAGTCCAGTCACTGGTCATGAGAGTGAAGAGATCAATGCCTGACCCTCCCCTTCCCTTCACAAGGAAGTTGTACCTGCAGTGGGGTCTCCCCTACATCTGCTTCAGGCTGAACAGACCAAATGGCTTCAGTTTCTCCTCATATAGTTCCCCTCGAGGCTCTTCATGATATTCATATTTAGATGCTCTCTAACAGCTTAATGTTTTTTTCATATTGTAGTGCCCAAAACTGCACACAAGCTGCCAAGAGCTCTAATAATTCAAAATGGCCTGCTTTAGCCATTGGGCCATAAGCAGAGCAAGAAAGGCATCTCTAGAGCAAAAGGTGTTTTAGGGAAGCTGCAGGTAAACTGAGGCCATTTACTTGCCTTACAGAGGCTACCATGTCATTGTCAACTCACTAAAGTTACAACTGCCACCTGCCTTGGGTTGCATCTGTTAATAAACGAGAACATTATCCACCTTTGAAAGACATGCTCAAGTGGATGGTTTACTCTAACTTTATCAAAAGCTTTCTATAATATATGACAGATCTGTATAAAACAAAGATGTAGAGAAAACATGAAAAGGAGAACATTGGTTATAATGATAGGATTGTCACCAGGCTCTGCTATGAACAATGTAGAAAACTTAAATCATGTCAGAAAGAAAGTATAAAATTTAATCAACCTGGAAAACTTGCTTTTATAAGCAAGATCTAAAAAAGGTACACGTGTGATAGCCTAGCATGTTCTCTCTTGGACACTGGTTAAAATAAAAGTTAATGTGGTTGTAATCCACAAGGTTAGGGGAAAGAGCAGGTGCAGTCTCACATGTAAATTTTCTTACTTCTGTTAGTGCAAATCATCCAGTTTTACAGAAGATATCTAAAATAAATCACATTAGTTTATATGTCCTAATGTGCCTCTTCCCTGACTAGAATAAAATAGCCGATGTGTCAAGTGCAAAGGTTCATACTTCTACTAATAATGTTGAAATTTTGGTAAAATAAATCCCACCCTCTCAATCTACAGATGGACACCCAGGCAGCAGCAGAACCAGATCAGCCTGCTACTGCTGGCAATACTGACTGTAACTTCTCTGCCACATGTTCTCTCTCTCACTCTCATTTAAATGAGATCAGTAAGTAGCTAAAAGCACTTGAACTCTGTAAAGGAAATAATGTTATAAGTTACGCTCTCTTAAAAATATTGGGATTAGGTTTTGTGTGAGGAGTTGGCATTTTCCAGGGCATGACTTTATAATAATGTGGGGATTTTTCTGTTTCCAGGTGAATATACTGGGAGCTGAGCACAAATTCCCTAGTAAGTTTTTGAAACATATAAACAACTTAACAAAAAACCTTTCTGGATTTGACCTCAACCTAGTAAGTGTAGAAGGCAGCTTCTCTGACCATAGAGTGGCAGAGTTCATTATTCTTTAGAGGGAAAGGAAGAAGTACAGAAAACCAGGGGATTTTGAAAGCGAAACTTTAAATACAGCTCTGCAGTTTGGAATCTCAGAGGAACCAAAACTAAAGAAAAATTATTTAAGGGGGACTGGACAAAAGTTGCCTGGACAAAAGATATTGAATGATGCTGGGTCAAGAGATCCAAGTGTGAAATATAGAAGGAGAACAGGAGCTATAGTAAAAGACAAATGTATAAATTTTAAGCTAATTTCTGTCACAAGAAGGAAGCATACAGAAAATTGATAGAAAATTAGCTCAGTGAAGACAAATAAAGGGATAAAATGGAAATACAAATACAAAACACAAACAGATACAAAATTATGCTATTAGCAAGGGGTGTCATGGGTAATGTGAACCGATTCATCAGCACAATAGTGATGGGAATGACTAAGAAAAACATTGGTCTGCTGTATAGAAAAGAGGAAGAGCTCTCAACAAATGATTCCAAGAAGGCTGAAATGTGTAATGGCTTTTTCTGTATCAGTCTTCTGAAAAGGTCAGCTCTGAACTGTTGTGTGGTACAATTAACACTTGTAAGAAAGGGGAAAGTAAAAGAACATGTTAGCATCCCTAAATCTGTCAGATCTTTAAAAATCATTTAAGCTAACTTAACTGCATTCTAGAATACTCTTAAGAAATTACTAAAGCAGTAATGAACACTTTGGCAACTCATAGAAGGGTTTGAAATTCCAGGCAAGTTAAGATGACAAACATTTGCCAGTCTTTAAAAAAGGAACGATGACAGGAGGAAATAAAAAAATGGGGTTAAATTGCAACAAAGAAGATTCAGATTGTATATGAGAAAAAGTTTTTTTAAATGAAGTGAAACAAGTATGCAGTCTGCCTAGGAATGACATAGAGACTTCATCACCAGAGTCCTTTTACACTCTGGTTAACCAGACACCCCACAAGAATTATGCAGAATCCTTAATTCCCTCATTGTGCAGTGAATGGATGTGATGACTTTTCTGCCTCCACCAGGGCTTTTGTCCCCAGATTCTGTGATAGTATGTGTTCATTATTCCTGTTATCCTCAAAAAAAAGGCAAGGTGTTAATTACACTGCATAGAGTCTTGTTCTGTGCCGTTTTTTACTTGTATTTTTAGAGTGCAGATAAAAAGAATTTTTTGACAAATTTACACTGAACTTCTTAGATTTTTTTTAAACCTTCAGGAAATAAACCAAAATTTTAATATTAGGATCCATAGGCCTTCAGATGTGCAATTATGCTACCCTGCTTGGTATATGTCTCAAATTAAATAAACTTTAAACCAGCCCAAAATAGAAGTGATCATGGACTGAGAAGTACTTAGTAATTAAAGCAGTGAAATTAGATATAACAGTATCTTTACTGCTGCTGCAATAAAAAAAACCCAACCAAACAAACAAAAAACAAAAACAAAAACAAAAAAACCAAACCTGATGGAAAAACAGTCATGAAGAAAACCAGCTAAAAATAAACAGAACACTACTTTGAAGAACTTGGTCCTGCAAGGAGTTAAGTGCTTTGCTGGAAGTCTCTGTTCTGGCAACTGTACCTCCTTCTGTTTGTGCTTGATATCCTGGTATGTCTTGGAGACAAAGAGCATGAGGAAACTGCTGTTATTGTCCATTTTCTGTACAAAACACTGCTGAAAATTGAATGTAGTCCTTCAGGTGACATGCAGCAGGGACCATGTAGGAGCCCTGTGTGTCTGAACCAAATGTTGCCAGTTCTCTGGGTGAACATGGGAGGGAGCCTCCATCCCCAGGCTATTGCACTGCAGCCCTTGGCAGAAAGAGGAGGAGATCACGGCCTTTGCAGCTCCCTGGCAGACTGGGCGTACAAACACCGTGCCAAGGAAAGCTCCAGGAGCTGTTGCCTTGCTCCAGATGGACCAACTGGAGAATGCATCCACTCCCCAGCCTACTCACCCAGTAGCCCTGATATAATCCTAGAACTGGTAGCCCAGCTATAATCCTAGAACTTCTGCCTAATACTTACTTCTAAGGTATCTCTACATTCCCAAGCCAGAAGTTTCCTGAGCAGGCTGCTGCAGGCTGAGCTGGAGATCAGTTCTATGAACTGTAGCCCTCAGCCTGTGAGGGTTTTCTGACTAGAGTGGTGACACAATTTTCCTGTTTCCTGGAGGAAAACTTGCTTTTTAAATTGAAAGCAGAAGCCTAATCAGGGCTGAGAAGATTAGACATGCCATGAAGTGGGATAAGTTGGATGGAGAAAAGAAAAACACTTACATAAACAAATGACTTGCTGGTTACAGGAGCAGTCTAATTTGTCCCATGAATGAATTCAATGAACAAAGAGGGTCTGGGTATGCAGAATAGTGAGACTGTTAAAAAAAAAAAAGAGACTGTATTGACTTAAGTGATTATTAACTAGCCAGTTTAAATAATTATATATAATATAGTTATTAATATTAATTAATTCTTTTGATTTGGATTAACCCTTATATACAAAGAGGGAGATGTTTGTTCTAAATTATATCATAAATGCTGAGGGAAGGCTTGCAAACTTAAATCCCAGTATTAGCTGACTGTCTTTGACTGTCTTAGCTGAGTTTTAGAATAATTTGGTCAGGATATAAAATACTGAAGATAAAGACTTTGGTATTATTTATGTTTACTCACAGACAGTACTTTTGTCCAGTGGAATTGTTTCTGCTTTTAAAGATTCAGGTGACTGGTATACCAGCAGTTCATATATTAAAGCTTTTTCAGCACATAAAGAATACTTAAAACCAGAATTGTTTCAATATTAAAAATGAAAAAAAGAAGAACTTTTGTAGCTAAATAATGAAATGGTATTCTATAATTTAAATTGCCAGGAAAAATAGTATTATAACATGGAGATTTTTATAGCATTCATGAGACTTCAGTGTTATATTGATATCACACTGCCATCCCTGAAGGCAGAATGTGGCTCGTGGAAGTGTTTCAGACTTCTTGGCAAGTGAAAATTCAATATACCAGTAGGTGCTGTTGATTGCAAATATAGCCCAGGCTTTCTGCACCTTCAAACCTGTTTTGAGTTTGAGGTGGTTTTGTTCTCACAGTGAGAATATTAAAAAGACCCTAAATGTGATTTTATCCACAGAGAACTGATATGCATATTTTAAATGTTACTGTTTTTAATAGAAAGTAGTTCTGCTGAAAATCTGGTAGTTATCAGTTATTAGAAAACTAAAGTAACTAAAAACTAAAGTAGTGGAAAGTATACATTCCTTCAGTGCAAAAACTTAACATTGTAAAAAAAATCCAAACCGAGCAAAACATGGAATTTAAAAGTACCGAGGGCAGGTGCAGACTTAAAAAACCCGGTTTCCTATTTTAAGCGTGTATTTGGCTCCATTTTGTACTTTTCCTCAAGACTCTTTGTAGTAATTGGTCAGAATTTCGCAGCAACAGCTGTCCAGCCTTTTTGCTAAAATACTGTTCCTCCTGCACATTTGTGCTAGTGATTCTCTCATTCATACCTGCCTGTAGGGGCAGCTGAGCTTTGCTGATTCTCTCTGGTAGAGGTGAATGCCTACCAAGCGGGCACAACACTGAATTCCATACTCTTATGCACACATATAAAGTTATTTATATAGTCAAGCTCAAAAATTTTAAACAACTTAGAGCAAACCAAACATGTTCCATTAATGGCATGGAAAATAAAGAAATATTGTAGTCTAGTTAGAGGCAGAAATATTTTTTCCTGAAGTTATTTCCTTAAAGATATAAATAGGGTAGTGCTGTTAGGATAAATCTTCTCTATATACGCAATTTTTCTTTCATATTGCAGAATAATTCCTTTTTCTGATATATTTTCCTTTTGTAGTCTTCCTACATCATATCTCTTTTCCATTCCCTGTATGCTAGGCACTGGCATCGTTTTGCTGTTTGTTCTAAGAAAAAGATTTTGTGAGGGCTAGTTTCTCTTATTTTTCTAAGTAGGAGTTAATTTTATTATACAGGCTGCTCTTCTTCCTTTAATTTTTCATCTCTAATGTTTTAAATAGAAATTCTCATCTGCTCAAAGAGCTGGAGTCTGTCTCGTCCCTCTCAGGCTGCAGTATTCCTAGTTTAATGTGTCAGCAGGTCCAGTTTGATGAGAAGGTTCTGAAGACTGTCTGCATATTCCAGGGAGCAGTAGAGGCCATTCATTCCTCTTTCCCCACAAATTTAAATATCCTTGGGCTGAAGGTGATGCTGCCTTTCAGACAAGCTGTGAACCAAAACCCTGCACCACTAGAAGAGTCCTGACACCCTCTACAAAACTTTAGCCTTGCCTGTAGTTTAATTTTGATCCTCCAGGTAAAGGTATATGAAAGGAATTTTCACCATGTTTTTGCTGGATGCTGTATTCTGGCTGTTCTCTGACACCCTGGGGTGTACAACTTTCAGAAGTTATAGTATTGAAGTATTGCAAAAAGAAATACAATATTTACTCGTGGGTGTCCTTAGTTACTCGGGAGGGCCATTAGTGACAGTTTCAATGTTCCTACATTTGTTCCTTCCAATTTCTTTGTCTGGAATCTGAAAGAGCAGAACAATAGAAGGAAGCAGGTAATAGGCTTGTCATAACAAAGTACTAAATATTTTGTAATTTATGCAGCTGAAGCTGTATTTAAAAAAAAAAGCTTTGCAAATTGTCCTTTTATAAGGAGAAATATTCCTAATAGAGATGTTTTTTCTCTGTTGCTCCCCTAGAATGAGTTATCTCCTGCCACAAGAGCTGATTCAGGAGAGTACTGGAAAAAGAAATTAACTGGATGAGGTTTAATTGTAGAAACTTTTGAACTCTTTTCCTGATGTGTTTAAAATTGAGCATGTAAATAACAAAGTGGGTGAGTTTTCAATCACTTTAAAAGCCATCTATTGCACTGTACTTCTTTATGGATTGTAAAGTGTCTCACTACTCGAATCAAGGACAAAATACTGAGTTTGGTAGTAAGATTTTATTTAGTCTTGAAGTCTGTGTTTTATCTTGGAACACTGTTGCACTGAGGTTATTGCATATAATTTGAAGATTTTTTTAATCTTACCAGCATTCAAAGGGATAAATACTGTTTCATACAGCCTGTCTGAAGAGCCTTCTCACCCTGAAGAAAACATTAGTATGGTTCAAAATAAACACAGATCTGCTTTGTTTACTAGGTGATTTTACAGTCACGTTTTATAACAAACTTGCACTTTTAATTTAGTTCCCATTAAATAAAAAACATCCAATATAATCCATTAATACTAGTTCATGTATTTGCTCTTCCTAAAGTTCTTTGCCATTATCACTGAGGCTCATCAACCCATCATAAAAGAATATGTAAATCCTAATTTCAGTCTTCTGTCCATGTTAAAGGCAGAGCTGCCATCATCTGGCTATCATCACTCTTTTTAAGCAGATGCCTGGGCAGCAAACTGGCAGAAATTAGGAGGGAAGAACCAGTAGAGGTGATCAAAGCAACTGCAGACAACAAGGACCTCCCTGTAATGGGCCAGTAGGCAGGCAGGGGTTAAGGATGA
This sequence comes from Brachypodius melanocephalos, assembly GCA_013398615.1. Classification (NCBI taxonomy): domain Eukaryota; kingdom Metazoa; phylum Chordata; class Aves; order Passeriformes; family Pycnonotidae; genus Brachypodius; species Brachypodius melanocephalos. Next base: position 33,380,060 of record VZSR01000520.1, read on the forward strand.
GGATCACAAGCTTAGAGTCACCTGCTGAACTATAGCAGCAGCACAAGTACTCATGTACGCAAGTACACAAGTACTTGCTCAAACTGAAGTGATCTAGCTGTCTTTTAGTGCCACTGAATATTACCCAGGTTAAATGACTTTGTTCCTCATTCACAGGTGCTTCAGATATTTTGAAGACATAGGCCTGGATAAAGAGTATGTTCAATGTGGACACTTGCCTTTCAACAGTAAAGCTATGCTCCAAAACCTTCTGCCTTGTGTATTCCTGGACTACTTGCTTTAAGGGTTTAGTGGTGCCCTTGGCAGTGTTTGGTTAACAGTTCCAACCAAAATGATTCTGTGATTCTCTAATCAGTCCTGAGATAGATTTTGTCCCTTACACACAACAATTAGGGCATTGCACATGTGCTTGCTCCTACATTTAATTTCTTTATTAATGACCTTGACCTTGAGGCTTTGTTGCTGACTTCCTAAAGAGGAAAAGACCTTTACCATAATGAAAGGATCCATTCATTAATGATATCTGTTCATTTATTTCACACAGGAAATGCCTGTTCTTCTTCTCACCATTTCAGTGGGAAGTGTTTTAATCCCTTAGAGCATTTGCAGAAAATATCATCCTTTGGAGTAGGTGCAGTTCATGTTTTCCTTGACTGTACCAAAGGCTTAAAATTGGCAAAGGTTTAAAATTGGCATTGAGATTACATGTAAAGAGAAGTTCTGAACTTAAAACTTCATCTATGTGTATGGATAGGGGAGAGATCCATCCTATGGCCATTGTAAGAATTTCTTGAACAAGAAACTAAGGTGATCCAGGAACATATATTTAGGATGAAAATGATCTCTCTCTATATATAATTTCCCTGTTGTCTCAGCTTCAGCTTGGCATTCCTACTCAGAACCTTCTCCTGTGCTCCCGGCAAACGTGCTGGGAACCTTCCTAAGGATGTAGAAAATGATGCAGATTTCTACACAATCCTTGGTGCAGAGATACAGCTCAAATTGCTACAGCTACACCAGGAGTGCCACTGGTAGGATCTATCTTGATAGCAGAAAATTCTCCTCCAGGCTAAGGACTCACTTTACTCTGAGACAGACAGATTGGTATTTAAGTAGTCACCAAAGCTGATGAAGAAAGGGCACACGTGTGTTAACTATCACAGATTCTGCATACTTTTGGGTCATCCTTTGTCAGTCACTTGTGCAATCCTAGCTGGAATTCAAAACTGCTCTGATTTAGTGGGTTCCTGGGGTGATCCTGTTGTCATTCACACACACCCACACACACCCTTACACACTCATACTCACACCCCACTCAGCTGCTCAGGAGAAAATTCCCTTGCAGTAGAGCAATCTCTCTGACCATCTGGGGTGTAGCTGTCCATACTAGGGTAAATCAAGTGGCTGGTTAGAATAAATTACTTAAAGTAATGTTTCTTGGTATTTTTTTCTTTCCCTGACCAATATCAGCAGCACTTTAATCGCAAACAGATTTTTTTTTCCATGACAGAACATGTTTCACAAGAACAAAGTAATAGGGATTAGTCTAAATCTAGCATCTCAAAACCATACAAAAATACCAGCTCATTTTTCTGTGTTTATTTGCTGCTGGAACTGTGAGTTACAACAGTCTCATACCTAGAATTACCTCCCCAGCAGATTAAAAGGGGAGTAATGGCAAGTGTTTGCAATCCTGACAAAATCACGTCAACTCTTGACATAATGAGTAATTAAAAAAGAGGTGTGAAATACATTTAAGTATTAGTTTGAGATATTTTTGAGTTGACAGATAATTATCACCTTATCAGTATAAAGAGAAATGAAACCAAGAAATATGGGTGAGTTGAAGTGCTGCTCTGACTTCCATAAGCACTTCTCAGGACATCCTCCAAGTGCAAGCCAGTGGTCTGAGGTACAGCTCTCAGAGATTTTGTATTGCTATGGTATTAGAAAAGTTGGGTGACTAAGCTGTAAGGTAAAATAGCTGTGGAAGAAGGGAATAAATGTGAAGGGCTATGAACTTATGGGAAAACAATGAGTATCCACAGTGGGGGAGACTTCTCTGGGCTGAAGTATTAAAATCACATAATTTATTTACCTTTCATGTTAAATAGTATCTTGGTTAGAAATGGAGTTGCCTTTCTGTCTCGTCCCCCTCTGCTGTTTTGTCCAGTCTACTAACTGGAGCTGTGCCCAAATTCTATAACTGTAAAAACAGAACCCTTGTGCCTTGATTGATGCCTGGGATTTGTGAGAAGGAAGCTGCTCTCAGCAAAGCAGTATGTAAAAGCATTTATCTAATATTGTCTCTAAGAGTCTTCTGTAATCATGGATATGGGCTCTGTCTTACTGGCTCTCAGTATGCAGCACATTATTCCCCCTCTGCCTCAGGATTATGCCTCTTGTAGCTGAAGTACTTGGTTTTGGCAAAAATACTTTCTTCCTTATTCTTCAGTTCTGTTCTGCATTCTTATTTTCCATGTAATGCCTAGTGGGCCCTGGCCCTTTATTCCACTATAAGGCCAAAATGATGGATGTAGGTAACCAGCTACAAAGAGGTGGGTATTATGGGGCAGTCTCCTCCTGACACCAGCTGAATTTAATCTTCTGACCTGGAATAAAGAGTATTATTTTTTATCTCTAGTAAATGCAAAAATTTTGTCATCATTTTGTCTACCTTTGAATGGTAAATTAGACTGCAGAATATCTATGACTTCATTTCTGAAGTGCTACTGCATAATACAGACCAAGGTGTCAAATGGAAGTGTTTCTTAGCAGAACTGTTTACAAAGCAGACATTCAAGTTACTGAGGAAGGAGCTGGCTGATAATTGGTAACTGGCCCAGTGAATTCCTCAGCTCTTCAACTGTTCCAGGACACAGTGTTGGTGCTCAGGGTGCCACAGGACAGTTTGCGATAGCACTGTCTTCAAAGGAGTCACAGGAAGCAGGTGACCTCATGGAGCTGGTTCAGGCTCAAGATACCATTCACACAGAGACTCCAAAAGTTTCTACAGAGCATACACAAAAAGTTATCTGCAGGAATATATGTTTTTTCCTCATTTTTCAAAGCAGCATGGAGCAGAGAGGTATGTAATGCCAGGTATTCTGCACATTGCTGAGTGCTCCAAGGACTCCACTTGCTGAGTCTAAAGAAGAGAATGGTTTCTGGAACATTTCTGGTATTAGGACAGTTGGGGACCTTTTCCTGGAATAAGGATGGTTTCTCCCCATGCCAAACGGAGCCTGAGAAGTGCTGTGTGTCGGAGAACTGCCAGCCCAGTTGGGTTGTCATGAACCTTTGGGTCTGTGGCAAACTCATGTCAAGGTTATGAGTTACTTGTGGCTGGACAAGCCACAGACTGGGGCTGTCCTTAAGCCACATGCGAGAAAACCAGGGCTCTTTAGCAGACCAAGGATGATGGCTGCACAGTTGTCAGAATCATGTTCTTGTTTTGGGAAAAATATGTCAAAACCAAAATGTTTCTGTGAATCGCTTGGCTTTGAAGCTTTGTTATATCCCATGAAAAACTTTTGTTAGAAAACTCCTAGTTTGTTCTACTACACAGAAACAATTCTAATATAAGTAACTTTCTTTGTTTGCGCTCTTGTTTTTCATTTTTCAAAGATGCTTTATTTTTAAAATTAGAAATTAATCAAGCCACTGGCAACATGGGCTTTCTTTCACGTTCACTATTATGGGACATGGTAAAAAATCAGTTTGTTCTGCCTGGTGAAGTTCATCTATGGTGGCCAACAGAATCCTATTTAAATCCAGAGAAAGCAGACAAACTTTTGTGTTTCATAGAGGATATCAGATACCTCTGCCTTAAATACAGAACCAAATTCAAATTTTCCTTGGCAAAAAACCCGACAGTGCTGATCAGTGAATATAAGAAAGTGAAGTCAGCCTTCCCCACTGTTTCTGAGGCTTGTGCTCTTGCAGAGCTCTAACTCAGACTAGATAATTCAAACCAGTGATAAAACACTCATGTAGACCTGCAGAGAGGTGTGTAGCTCCCTTGCACAGCTTTAATGAGACTTCATCCAGAGTAAAACAATAGAATCCTGATACATTTTAAGTATTTTGTAAACTTGCTTGTAAGAAGCATCCTGAGAGTCATGAGTTATGCAGACATTTCATCTCTTCATATATAATTGCCAGTTAATATAAAAGTTAAAATGGAAGAAATAACTTTACTTGGCTTGAAAGAAGCATTGTGAGAGTCAGGAGTTATGCAGACATTTAATCTTTTCATGTATAATTGACAGTTAATATAAATGTAAAAATGGAATAAATAACTTTACTGATTAATTCTCGCAGCAGCAGTGAGGCAGCAAATGTTAAGGTTACAACATTGTGTTAGCATGCATGAAAGGAAAGTGGTAATGACTTTACCAATATGCTTTGTGTTAGATGTAAATGTAATTGGTTGTCATTACTTCATTAATTAGGAGGTGATCAAAAGCCCTATAGATAGAGAGGAGTAAAAGCCTCAATTACATCAAAGACAGCTTTTAAGTATAGGGAATAACAGCCATATCAAAAGAATGACAAATACTTTTGAAGCATATGACTACTGATTTTATAGCCATGTACTGTCTTTAGCACTTGCCCTTTCAGAGGAAATCCAAAAAAGTAAATCTATGCAAGACACCACAAAACTAAGCAATGTAGAACAAAAAGAGTTTGAGACACAGAGAACAGGCTCAGAAATAATATGAACTGGTTAGGTTTTATTTTCTAAAATAATGAAATTCAGTTTGTGTCAAATAGCAGAAATTGCAGTAGGGTTTTTAATTTCAGAAGTTTATTTCTAAAATGGAGAATGTTGTGTTGTTGTTGCCATTAGTTTGCTCACAGAAACAGATCCCTGTCAGAGCTGGATCTCGTTTTCAGTTTCAGGGCTCAGTAAAGCTCTGGGGTCCAAAGTCAGCAGAAGTTCAACAGACACTGCTATGAATGGTTTTTCCACTTAATATAAAATTGCTTTCAATAACCACAGACTTCGCATGGTTGTTGTGTCAATCTTCCTTTTCCCCCCCATCTTTGTTTACTTGTTCATTTTTCCTGGCCATTACCTTGCCCCTGATGACAGCACAGGCATGACTGAGGGTTTCAGCAGCATTGAACTGAATCTTGGCTTCCCTAAAGAGTGCTTTTCTAGGACAGAGGTCTGGAGAAGCTCCCTCAGGCTTTTACCTGAGCCAGCTGTCTTGCGGAATAAGCTAGGGGGCTGACAGGAATATTTTTTTCCAGAAGCAGATTCATGTGAAGAATGTAATTTTCCTAGGGCAGGGATGAAATATGACCCCTTATCAGCATTTGTAAGTGGTTACAGGCAGTGTCAGAACTTTGCTATACTGGTAAAATGAAAGAGAAGCCAACACAATCATTACCTTCCCTGGCAGCTTTGTGTCCATGCTCCATGCCTCCTCCTGTTAGTTGGTACCATGGCACCGGTTCCCTAAGAAGGAACAGAAGAGGCTCAGTCCCAGCCTTAGGTTCAAGTTGTTTGGTTTAGGTGCTGCTTTGGAGAATGAAAGCAATGCTTGAAGGCTCCCTGTGGCCAAGTAGGACTTAAGAGTTGAAGCTTCTGACTTCCCAGATGTTTGGTTGTTTCAGTCCTTGCAATACAATAAAATCAGGCAACACCACCAGTGATTTTGAACAGAATCCATAATTGCCAATGCCTAGTAAAGTCAACAAATATAAGTCAAGGATACAAAGAGAGTTTGGACATCTCTCTACATGACCCTTAGCATACAAGATTTGGATAGCCTGGCTGAATTGCTGTAGCTTATTCACAGCAACTGATATGTAGGCACTTTGGGTACTTTGTGGAGGAAAAATTAAATACAGTCTGAAATACAGTCTAAATTTATGCAAATGCTTAATCTTATGCATCCTTAGAAATTGCCCTGAAGTAACAGAATTACTTGTTTTCTTACTTGGAGTAAGTAAAATATATAAACAGGTCTCTGCAGAAATGAGTTTTAATTTTTCCTTCTGCAATTACACACAAAAGAAAAATGTAGTTAAAATTTCTTTTTTGCCTTTTTTTCTCCATTAATTTCTTCACAGGACAATGAAGTATTGTTCATTTTCTTCATACTGGCATTTTTACAGCAAGGTGAAACAGAAAAGGAAGTGAAATGTTCTGTAAAACCTCAATCTCAGGAGAAAAAAGTAGCTATTTTTTAGATTTATTAGATTTCAAGTCTTTAGTGTCCATTTGATTTTATATTTAAAATTTTCAAAGTATTGCGGCAAAAACATATAGGCCTGAAGTTCTGACGTGTGAAGTAAAGGAAAAACCCTAATGTATGCTCTTGAGTAAATCCTCCTAGTGTTGATCTGAGGACTGCAAAATCCACCAAAACTTCATGTAGCCGCACCATGGGAACCTCTGGGACCATCACAGGGTTCAGTGATTACTGTCAAAACACGCACAAATTAGCAATTAAAATAACAACCCTGCAGCATTTGAGAGATTATTATCTCCTTTGAACCTTTCTGGATTGCAACTGATACCAGTTTAGTTTCATTAAATTAAGAGCATTTTGTTGGAAAAACCATCTGTGTCCCCTGTGACATAACATAATGAACCACAGCAATAACAGTTTCATGGTCATTAGTCAAAGTCTATGCCTGAAGTGTGAAGCCTAAACTGGGAGCCTTTCTGTCCTTATGTCACAAGGCAATGCACTGCCAAGGGTGCCTGAACGTGTCACCAGGAGCAAAAGTGCCAAGGCCACCATGCCTACAAACTGTGGTGATCTGCAGGTGCAGGGCTGGAATTGGCTGTCTTGGGCAGAAACTACTATTTTCAGTGCATCAGCACTTAGAAATGAAGATTTCTAATCTTACAGATTGCTTCCTTGCTGAAGCTACAGAGAAGGGCTGCCCAGGCTGTTCTGACACCTCTGTGTGAATGTGTATTTGATATGTCATGCCGTAGAAGACCTGCATTCATTTACACACTTACACAAAAAAAGTGAAATAATACATAAAAATGAACCAAACCTGCAATTTTTTCCTCAAATTTATCAGTACTTGATAGGACATTTTCCTGTTTTCAGACAGGATGTTTTCATGTAGAAACCATATACTCCATGTAGCTGACTTCTGTGTTTGTTAAGTAGTCAAAATGCAGGAGTAATGCCCTCCATTGAACATTAAAATGTGTGTACTTGACCAAAGTCATACAGAGACCAGTGATGAGTGTCAAGTCCATGTAGAGGATCTGAGTTTGGGGTGATCTTAGTTTTATCTGTACCTGTTGCACTCACCCATCTGGTAATAACCTCAGGAAAGAAAGCAGCGTTGTAGCTTATGTTTCAACTGGACTGTGGATGTGTTGACATCCCAAATGACCTGGTGTTTGTGAGGGTCTACTGCAACTTGATTTAGATTGTATCGGTTCAATCAGATTTCTTTTTATATTTAATTTTTACTTGAACTGAGTTTCCTTTGATTTATTCCTTTCATTCCTTCAGCCAACCCACTCTACAGAAACTGTTAGGTATCTTCAGATCCCCTTCATTTCACAAAAGTCAGCACATGCTGTGTCTTATGAAGTTACATTGCTAAATGCTAGGCAATGTGAATATGCTGATCTCTGTCAAACATAATATACAGAAATTTTATCAGACTGCTCTTGTTTTAGAATGACATGAATTAGTATCTCTGTCTGTCACCTAAACTCATATTGTCAGAAAATGTGTAGGATCATAATTATCTTGCAGATTTAACAGAGACTGATCAACAACTCCAAAAATTACAGAAGCAGAGTATGACTGACAGATAATCAGAGAGATAGGGGCAAGTGGGCACATAAGCTCCATTTTACTGCAGAGTCCAATACAGACATGCTTTATACTACAGATACGCTTTTCTTTAGATTTCTGAAGTGGATGTAATTACTTTTTGTAATACAAAGCTAGGCATAAAAAGAATAGCTTTGCATTCATATGGAGTATGTTAATGTACACACATAGGTTCAACAGAATTACAGAGGGCTACTCATGACAGAATTAGGCAGGGAAACCATGATCTTTGTCTAAAAATGTTTTCGCTTTGTAAATAATAATCATGTAAATACACTAAAATATAAAGAATAAGAAGGAAGGATATAGATTGGATATTCACACATAGTTGGATTAAAACTTGAGCAGCTTCTGAGCTGGAAGCAGAAATGGGCAAGACAAAACTGAAATCTTTTATGAAAATGACTGAGATAAAACTTTACTTTCATTTTTAGAAACTAGTACATGGCATCCTTGTTGTTACCTTCATAGTTTTTTCTCCCTCAATATTCCATTTCTCCTCATTGTTATGGGACTATGAAAAACCTTGCTGTGTAAAAATGGAAAAGCTGTGTTTCTCTCCTCCATAAAATCCAGTGAATCATCTTTCACTCTTACACATTGCTCATGATCACATTTAATGAAAATCAAGAGCACGATGGATTTTCCTCAGCAGTTTTAAGAAGAGAGTTATTGGAGAAAGCAACCTTTGAATCAGTTGAGAGAAATTCTGTGGGGGAGATTTTCACTCTTCCATCCCCCAGTATAAACCTCGGGCTCATAAATTATCAGAGCTTTCAGTACCCAATAGGGAAAATCCAGGACAATTAATAAACCCTGAAATTTAAAGGAGGAAAAAAAATACACCAATTCACCCAGGTATTTATGGTTTTAAAAATATGGAACCACCATTTAGAACCAACATAACATACCAGCTAGAAAAAGCAGTATCACTGGCATAGGCAAGAAAGCCTGCTGTCCTTGTAATTTTGTCAGTTGCTAGGAAAAGATCACTGCTAATGCAGTGCTAATAATATGAGTGTATGAAGCTGAGTTTGCAGCTCTCAGGTTCTTGTTTCCATATTGAAATGCAAATCATCCTAAGACTTCTGTCTTCACTTCAGGAGTCATATTGCAATGAAATTAGTTGCTCTGCCATTAGGGAAAAATGGTGATTGCAATTTTACAATGGTAATGTTTTTTCTTAGTATGTTGGGATATGAATTTTTCTGTTAATGGTGAATTTAGTTCCTCTCTTAGAGAGGCAATGCCACCTCTCTGATTGTTGCTGGGAACTAAGTGTGTTTCAAGTCACGAGCTTATTTTCTTAGATTAGAGCCTGATGGTAATTACCTACACCTGAATTTAAGAACTCAGCAACACTTTTATTTCTTGTTAGTCAGTTTATAATAAGTAAGAAGGAAAGGAAATATCTCAGTTTCTCGCCTACATGAGTTTGGATTATGTATTTTTTCTTTATCCCAAACTCTGCATTACTGGATATATTCCTTGAGAAGTGGTGCTTTATTCTTAAAAATAAACATGTATTTGGAGGGAAAGAAATGTACTTAAGGAACGGGTAACTTAGTATTTTTATGCTGATGCATCCAGTTGTGTTAGTTGTGGTGATTTGTATTTAGTCCTGAAATATCTTAAGATTGGCTCAATGCTTTGGAATGGGAAACATGCCAAGAAATCTGCAACCTACTCTTACCAGATAGTGCTCAAAGGGGTGACTTGATTGAGATCTTTACAGCACAGAGTCATCATGCAAGGATGCCTTCTCTATCAAGGTATTTTATGTAGAAAATTAGAATAAAATTTCCCTTTTGGACTATATGCACTTGATTATCTCAGTGCAAGAGACTAGACCCTAAAATTAATTCACACACTTAAGCAGATGTGACAGCCAAGATGTTGCTGTCAATTTGTTACAGATGGTCTTGAACATTCAAGTGGACTATGCTATAATCTGAGTTTCAGTCACCTTAGAGTTTTCGTCTATATAGGTCAGGAATGATTTGCCAGCAGTAGCAGAAAATTAGTGTTTAGTTATCTCTGAAGTGATGTTTTCCTGCTGATCTTCCTGTATTTCCATCTCATACTACAATGACATTTGGGGTATACCCTTCTCAGACTGAAAGCAATGAATGCCTTGGCAGACAGGAAGGTGTCTGCAGCAGGACTTCCCCACGCCTTTTAAATGCTGTGGGATCTTTACATCCCAACTTCCACAGCAACCATGGCTGAATAGAAGAAACACTGGCTTAGTATCTCAGCATGAGGAGAAGCACTTACTGCCTTCTGGCCTTACGGAAATGTAGCAGGAGTAAAATGATTGTATTCATTTTAAGGCATAATATATAAGAGATACATAAGATAGTATACATATGTATTTGTATATGGTGTTTATGATGTATTTGTGAGGGGTGAACACATGGCTGTTATACATGCATTCTTCATGTTTTGAAACATCCATAAATGCTGTTGATTTGAGCCCCCAGCCTCTACCACAGTAGGATTAATGGTCTGCTTGTGTTACTTTTCCCTGCTTTCCTGAGAAGCTCTCTAACAAATAGAAATAATTTGTTATATTCTGCCAAGGTAAAAACAAATCAGGAGAAAAGTGCTCACCCTCATGAGGTTGTTGTTCCACATCTTCCCATGTGAGGATGAAGCATTTTTTTTTCACAGCATGCGCTTAAACAGGTAAGAAGACGAATTGGAGCATTAGGAGGTTTGCTCCTTACCTGTTGTGATGTCTTTGCAGCTTGCTTTTTAGGGATTTGCCACTTAATCACCTGGAAACTAAAGACAATAGAAAGACAGAAAGAATGTGAAATTGTCCACTGAAAATGAGCAAGTGCACCATAAAATTAGGGGGAAAGTATTTTGTGATTGTTCTCCTGGAAGATGAAGCATGGAGTTTGACTTAAACTCTTGGGGAATGGCTGGGCATAGTTTGCTGAAGAAATCAGCAATTTGCTAGTTAAGAGACATACATACACTGATGCATTAAAATAGGTTTTTTACTATAGTTTATGCTGCTTCTTCCATAGGTATTTTCATTTCTTTTTACCCCAAGGTCTGATGATTTTGTTTCTTCAGGGAAGCTCTTTACTGAACTATTCTCTTGGCAAAATCCAAGGTCCAATTGTGGTCTCCGTGGCCAAGTATAAAATCAGGAGCAGAGCCAGTTCATATATGCAGTTTTAGACAGAACCAGATCCAAATGCTGTGTTGAAACTGTCTTGAAAGCAGGAACCAGTGAGGCCATGGCAATGTTTTTTCACAGGGAAAAGACAAAGGTGGATAGTAGAAGTAATTAATACATGAAAAAAAAAGGTTTATGTATCTTTGAGATGAGGACTTGTAGCAGTGCAAAATCCTGCCTTAGATAATGGGAATGCTTTCACACTTGCCATAGTAACAGCAAAATTGCTAGTGATAAAATTAACTCAGCCTCTCTATACTTTGTATTATTGCCATTTTAGCACTTGGTATGCCTTTTAATTTTGCCCACGGCCAGAGTATATAATGAAATCAGAAAGGCTACAATCTAAGTAGCCCTTGTTAGTCATTGTAGCACATAAATATGAATGGTGGTTTGGAATAGATGCTGAGAAATAAAGTTTTAATTCAGCCTGTCTTCATCAGAAAAAAAACCTGAAAAAAATCCATTTAATCTATAACACAGGCTATATGGAGGCATAAATTTACTGCTGTTTACCACTGAAACTCTGGATCTTGTAGAGTCACCACAAGCTTTAACAGAGACCTACATACAGACTTTTCTCCTAAGTGTTCATTAGAGCTGCCTTGAGTTAACTCTAACAGATCATTGTTTGGAACATGAACGTCAATGGAAATTGAGTTTTAGAGCAAATAACTATTTATTAAGCATGAGTTTCCTAACAAATATCTTCATGTGATTATTGTAGGTATGAATACATCACACATTCTGGTAATTTTAAAGAACTCTGAGAAATCAAAGTGACTTTTACAGACTTTTAAAAATAAGCCCATACTTTGCTAAGAAGGTATTTTCTTTAAAATAGAACCCAACAGTTCCCTTCCATCTCTGAGTCACAATCACTAGAAGCACCAATGGCATGTCCTCATGATAAATGCTTTAGTGGCAAGGAAAATACAATTATCTTTTGCAAGTCAAGTTATATATTTCCACTGTACTTCTAGAAACCAGAAAACTCAGTTATTGCTTAGTCAGTTCACTGAATTTTGTGAAGGTGACAAGGAATTAGAGGAAAGATGTCCTTCTCCTTTCTCTGCAGATGTCTGCAGTCGAGAGCTCTGCCTCCCTCATTTAGGTAGCAGGGTAGTGGCAGCTCTTGTACTGCCTCTCTAGCACAGAGCCTCTCTAAAAAACCCTCGGGTTGATGCCCCTTGAAGCCTCCTAGAAGCTTGTTTGGATTCCAGAGGGCTGCACAGGGTTTAGCAGTGGAGCAAAAAGATCATCTGCCACCATCCCTGTCTGGAGCCAGGCAGAGGAGAGACAAATGGTGCCAGAGGGTGGGCAATGAGCTGGGGCAACTCCCCACCTCAGCCAGCCCCAACCAGTTCCTCACACCTGGCCAAAGGGGAGGAGGCTTTTGGCGCCCTGAAGTGCTTTCTCACAACTTCATCTGGGTAAACACACAGAGCTTTTTGACTATTTCTTTTTCCTATTGTAAGCAAATTTTTTACCAAATTTAGAGTGCTTAAGGGAGAGCTACACTGATTTCCAGCAGGTCAAGGTATGAATAGATGACAGGATTTTAAAAAGGCAAATATTAATTGCATGGTAAGAGTCTGTTATGTAACAGCCTGTAAATATTTGATAGTACAAGATAAACTGGTGACAATCTACAGGTATTTGAAAACAACCCTGCGGGAGGAGTGGATTTAATTAACATGAAAAAGCATGATTAATAGTAATAGGCTAATATTAAGGAAAGCAAAAAAAGTATGAGATAAATATCAGGGAAAATGGAAATTTTATTAATCATTAGATATCAGATTGTGGTTTTGAATCAGCAGTGGTCTAGAAGATGCTTAGTGTTAAGTGTCTGAGCTGTGTAGATTATCTGTTAGGTTATGTGCAAGTCAGTTAAAATATTTATGAATATTTTCCTATTATTTCCTTACAAGTTTTTACTGTGCCAAGCAGAATGTGAGATGGGCTACAATTGCAGATGCTGAGAGAACTGACATGCTCAGACATAAGCAGAAGAGGCACCTGTGTAACATCTCTTCTAGTAAGGTGTAGTTCTTGCACAGGAAAAGATTTTTGATCATATTATGAGTCAGTGAGGGATATTTTGTTAGATGTTATGCAGATCCTACTGCATGTTACATTTTAGCCAATTTAATAACTTCATTGAGTTAGAAATCTTGATATAATAAGAATCTTACTTTAAATTCAGGAATACCATGTAACCTTATTTTAGCAGAAGAGATATGTCCAACATGTAGCTTTCAGAATATTAAATCTTTTCATATTTTTCTATGTAATATAAAAGTAATGTAGATGAAATACTATGTAGCTTATTACTCAACTAGGCTATTGAAATTATTTGGGGATTTTGGTATTTTCCTCCAATTTTTGTTAACATTATGAGATAATATTTATTTTGTTTTCTACATACTGAGTCATTTGTGCAAAGTTTTACATCTGTTGTTGACAGCACATTTATATGTCACTAAATTTTCTATCTTGGTGTCTGACTCATCATTGTGTTCCCCAGTGTAAACAGATTTTTTATAATGGAGCTACAAAGGCATAAGAAAGAGGTGACATAGCATAGACAAACTCTGGCTAGTGTAGAATTTTCCTCTGTGAGCATCCGTGCATGGCGGATGAGAATATATACAAATAGAGGGCTGCTAGAGCACGTAGGACAAAAAATTACGGAGGCCAAAGCTCAGTTTGAACTTAGAATGGCGACTTATGTCAAGGATACTAAAAAATGTTTTTACAAATATATTAATGGTAAAAGGAAGGGTAAGACCAACCTTTTTTCTTTATCAGACAAGTGAGGAAACTCAGTATCTGCAGATGAGGAGAAGGCAGAAGTGCTTAATGCCTACTTTGCCTCAGTTTTTAGTGGGAAGACAACTTGTCTTCAAGACATCTGTCCTCTTGGGTTGGTTGATGGTGTCAGGGAACAGAAGGGTCCCCCCATTATTCAAGAGGAGGCAGTCAGAGAACTGCTGAAATGCTTGGATATTCATAAATCTATGGGACCAGATGGGATCCATCTCAGGGTGATGAGGGAGCTGGCAGATGAGCTTGCAAAGCCACTCTCCATCATTGACCAACAGTCTTGGCTCACTGGTGAGGTTCCAGATGACTGGAAGCTGGCCAATGTGACACCCGTTCACAAAAAGGGTGGGAAGGAGGATCCTGGTAATCACAGACCAGTCAGCCTGACCTCAGTACCTGGCAAGATAATGGAACAGTTTATATTGAGTGTCATCACACAAAATTTACCGGATGGCCAAGATATCAGACCCAGCCAGCATGGGTTTAGGAGGGCTAGGTCCTGACTGATCAACCTGATCTCCTTTTATGACCAGGTGATCCGCCTGGTGGATGCAGGGAAGGCTGTGGATGTTGTCTATTTGGACTTTAGCAAGGCTTTTGACACTGTCTCCCACAGCATACTCCTAGATAAGCTGGCAGCCCGTGGCTTGGACAGGAGCACTCTGGGCTGGGTGAGGCACTGGCTGGATGACTGGGCCCAGAGAGTGGTGGTGAACGGTGCTGCATCCAGCTGGGGACAGTCACCAGTGGTGGCTCTCAGGAGTCTGTGCTAGGGCCAGTCCTGTTCAATATTTTTATTGATGACATGGATGAGGAAATTGAGTCTTTCATTAGTAAATTTGCAGATGGCACTAAGCTGGAAGCATGTGTTGGAAGGACAAAGGGCTCTGCAGAAAGACCTGCAATGGTTGGATGGATGGGCAGAATCTAA
>VZSR01000520.1:33394941-33533943 GCA_013398615.1 Brachypodius melanocephalos
GAGACTCAGAGGTGACCTTATCACTCTCTACAACACCCTGAAGGGTGGTTGTAGTCAACTGGAAGTGGGTCTCTTTCTCCAGGCAACAACAGACAGAACAAGAGGACACAGTCTCAAGCTGCATCAAAGGAGATACAGGTTGGATATCAGGAAAAAGTTTTTCATGGAAGGAGTGATAAAGTACTGGAATGGTCCACCTGAGGAGGTGGTGGAGTCACCATCCCTGGATGTGTTTAAAAAAAGACTGGATGTGACACTTGGTGCCATGGTTTAGTTGAGGTGTTAGAGCATGGGTTGGACTTGATGATCTTGAAGGTCTCTCCCAACCTAGAAATTCTGTGATTCTGTGATTGTCTTATAGGCAACTGGCAGCAGTCCTTTGCTTTCCAAAGACTAGTTACCTGGTTATTTTCAGAGGTGGGAACTACTGTGTTGGGCATGCAAACACCATAATGCCATATCTATATTCGCTGGGAAACTAAACAGTAACACTGGAGTGGTGAAGTGAACGTAATTCTAAAAACATGTTTTTGCCTTTATATCATGCTATTTAGAATCTTTTCCAGCTGGTGATGTGAGGCCCTCATGCTGAGCATATTGCCTTGTACTGTGTAGAAGGCAGAGCGTCTGACTGTCAGTCCTGGGCCTCCTTTAAAAGGGCAGAACTACTCAGGTGGTGCTAACATGGGGAACAGCACACAAGGGTGGGGGCAGCCACAGAAAGCAGCCAACAAACCTGGACTGGGCTGCAGGGTTGACATGCTGCCATGTTAGGGAGGCTGGAAATACTGGAAAGGCCAGGAAGATGTGAAGGTGTTACTGTTCATGGCCTTCTGCAGTACAGGGCAGCTTTAGCTGTGGAAGTGTACCTGCAGTCTCATGTAGAGTAACTTGTCCATGGGAAGTCAATTAGAGGTCAGCTGTGCAGATGCCTTGTGCCAATGGGATCAATTTGTTAGATGCTATGAGTTGCAGTGTTCTTGTTGCTTTTACTACTTTAATATGCTTTCCTGATTAAGCACTTGTTTTATACTCCTGGTGCATCTGTTTAGTCAAAGAATTAGTGCTGTAAGTCGTTAAAAGAAAAGGAAGTCAAAGTTTTGACACTAACTGATACACTTTGCTTCTCCTATGCCTTAGTTCTGAACATCTGCCAAATTAGGCAAATGCTTAATTACCTAATACAACTACAGTGAGAGTCAGTTTAATCACAATGGAATATACATTCCAGTTCCTTTCCAAAGGAATATAATATTTGCATTTATGAGTTATGAAAAGTACAAGCAAATACCAGTGTGAAAGCCTTGTGAATCATCATTTCATTAGCTTCTGCACTTTTCAAAGTGATTTTTTGCCATTGAGTTCAGCCAAGCCAAGATTTTACTCCAAACTCAGTGAGTTTGTTACACTTAACCCAGTGGAATGGGGTTTTAAGTGACCATATACAGGTTTGAAATTATTAGGAAATCTTTTGGAAATTCTATGCCTTACCTGGTTTGGGAGTAAATAAAGGGGGGCATTGAAACATTTGTTATGACAGACTGCCTTTAATATCCTGCTTCATTGCTTGGTTTTTTCCACTTTGTCTTCTTTTTTTCTTTAATAAGACACCCGAAATATGTTAGAGAGACCCAGTTTCTCTCCCTTGGTCAAGTTTATGCTTTGTCTTTCTTGCTTCAAGCTATATACAAAGAGTAGAGAGAGAAGATAAAATTTTTAGGAAAAAGTCATGGAAATAATAGGGTATCATGAGATTTGTTTTCCAAGAAAAGTATAGAGGTCATTCTAATTTATGAAAAAGCAGGAGGCTGTGATCCTTTTGTGCCCACAGGAGAAACAGAAATGTGATTTTAGATACAGCCAGTCTAGCAGTTGGGTTTATATCATTTGAACAGCTTAGACTTTCAGTGTTTCTTTCATTTCAGCTATTGGAGTTACAGCAGAATTCGTCCATCAGCATTGACAGAGATTCATTCATTTAGAATTTATGAAGAAGGGGGTTCTTTTTCCTGCTGAAAATTTCAGTACTTTCCCATGTCAAGAAGTATTGACAGGAAGAACATGGATATAATTCCAAGTAAATGACTATTACTTTTCTTAATCTCAACAGTTTTGTTGCTTTAAACATAATCTCCCATTTTAAATAATGTGTTTCCTTTCAGACATTAAGTTTTTGCTTTTTTATTTGTTATGTTTTCTGAATTTCATCTGATACATAGGGGGAAAAGTGACTCCTCCCATATATCTCTGCATTCTAGGCATCAAACTACATGAGAAGATGCTCTGTGGCAAGTATTTGTGTCCAGCTTCTAAAATAGAAGTCTAAATGAAAGAAAGAATGTTAGTCTAATGTTTTACTCTAGCCTTTAATTACCACTCCATCTGCTGATAAACACATTATTGTAGCAGACATGGTGATTATTTAATGGAAATACTTTAAAATCATCACTTTTTTCTAGTGTTTGCAGCCAGAATATTATGGCATTGTATATTGCTGCCCAGGAATCTGCCCAGGTGTAAAAGCAGAACTCACTTGCTTTCACTAACTGCAAACTAAAAATCTTTAAAAATCCTCCAAAGAACCACAGATGGCAATTACTGAAATGCTTTCTTGGGTTTTTTTCACACTTTCAGTAGTCTGTGACTGTGTAATTAACAGTGAAGAAGAAAAATAAGTGCTCAAGTTGGTTTTGATTTGTATTGTAGAGAAAAAGGTTATCTCTGAGAGAACCAGTTATAACTCTATCAGGATTGGTTTAAACCATTTAAAAAAAAAAAAAAAAAAAGAGCACAGAAGATCAGACTTCTGTATCACTGAAAGAAAATGTCAGATCCGTCCACTGTAATTGAAAGTGCAGTGAAGAATCATCAGTGGAATTGAATGGCCATCCACTGGTTGATTCATTTCTTGAAGCAAAGACCCATGCACTGCAATTTGTCATGGCTTCAAGCCTATCTCACCATAGGATAAACTAAGCAAATATGCAAGTTTTAAGAAGTAGTGACAATATTTTCAGTCATTCACATTTTGGCGAAAAGCTTAAGGGGAAGTCTGTGTATTTGAGACTCAGCCTCACTGAGCACACTGCACACCCGCTTCTTATCTGCACATGCCATCAACAACTGCTTTTCTTTCTAAAAGAGCTGAAGTTCATGTTTCCTGTCTTCACTTTTATCAAGGCATAAGCTGCACACCATCTGTGCATATTCCATTGAAAGCTCTAATTTCTATCTGTCAAGCTAAAACGAAGCATCCCTTCAGAGCAGTACAGTATTGCTTGTTGACACTCAGTGGGATTCATCCTGGAAGGCAGGAGAAAGTTTTGTCAGAAAAGGAGAAATTTTAGAATGTGTGCAAAGAACTCAAAAGTATCCATTGGCCGTGAAGAGATACTTAACTTTCTATGAAGAGAAAATGTGGCAATTTCCTGCATCTTGTTACTTTAAATTGGCAAGACCAAGCTTGCATTGATGGAACTGTTCGCTTGTTCTACAGTGGGAAATGTTAGCAATTATTTCTTAATTATTGGCATCAATATTGATGTGCATGTGCTGTGCATCTTCTTTGAAGTGAAATCTTGTTCCGTTCTGTATTTTGTGTACAAAGCTGTAATTATTGCTTGCAACATTCCAGTTAGTTTACCTGTGCATAAATGGTAGGGAGGAGAAGCTTAAAATGTGAATAATGTGAGATTTTTGATTTCTAGCAAATTATGCTTGTATCAATTGTGAGAAGAGAAAAAGCCAGGAGCAGGAAAGTTGAATGTTATCTTCAAGTAGAATCACATCAGAAGCTGTCTCAGGTTTCTATGAGCTGCTAGCAGACTTTTACTGTGTCTGTCTAATGATGATGGGAAATGTTTGGAGTCCTGAAGATGTGACAGTTCTTGATGTGATTTAGTTCAATTTATTGAATTTTGGCTTGGATAAAATCATCCTTTATTGAAAAAAAGGCAATGAAATATAAACTGTCAAATGACTATTTAACAATAACTTCTTCAGAGAATTTTATTCTATCCTCTGGGAAATAGAAGAATAAAATAAATGATATGATATGATATGATGATATGATATTATGATATGATATTAAAGACCTCCTTTTAAATTTGAGGATGAGTTCTTGTTAATCTTTGCAGTCATTTTCTTGTCTTAAAAATAAATTAATAGAGCATGAAACTTAAAGCTGCACATGAATAAGGCTTGGCTGAATAAGATCCCAGGAGACCTTAATCTTACTTGGGTTTGTGTTTAAAAGTGAGTAATTTGCCATACTTGAAAAAAAGGTTGATTTAGCTGAACTGCCATCATATAAAGCAGAGGTGAATAGGGTCTAACCTGATCAAGTGTGTCCAAAAGGAAACTAATTGTGTAATGTCCTAGTTTCTCCCCCTCCTCCTGAACTGCCTGGAATTCTGTCAGCAAAATACCTAAGGAAAAATAAAATAGGAAAGCCAGCTAATCTAAGCTTTATCTTGGATCTGGGAAGAGAAAGAAAACAGCAGTGGGATGGAATATTAAATAATAACAATCAATTACCTGATTGTCCAGGTGGCCTTTGAGACGGAAACAGCAGTATTGCACTCCTGGTTCCCCTGCACCAGTATCCACAGGAGAGACCAGCATAGCAGGAAAAGGCAAACTGGAGGACACAAAGGAAAAACACTGTCACGGATTTCCAGCAGTAATATTGACATACATACCTGTTACCGTGCTTTCACAGTGCTTTCTGGCTCACTGCTATAGTCATGGAACTGATTACAAAGCTGAGGCATTGGTGGCATGCATGGACCTGTCCATCTTACACTCCTAAATACAGCTGGAAAAGAACTGGAGATAAAAGACAGCTTTTAAACTCAGATGTATAATAGCTGTTTCTGCTACTTTCTGTGGTAATGGGAGGAATTAAAATTTTTCTTCAACAGAGGGTTGCAGAGAAGACTAACCTCCTCTTTTCCTGGGCAGCTGAACTGTTCAGGTTGAAGTGGCTTGTATAAATGCCTGTCACACTATCTGTAAGAGAAACTAAATTCCTCTAAAAGAACCTAAATGTGAATTTCCCTAATGGTTACCAAAAAAGAAAAAAAAAAAAAGTGCCCTGTTAGATGTGAGGAAGGTAGTAAATTGACATCTGCAGATGTCAGCTTCTCCTTATCTTTCACAAGAGGAGAGAAGATAGCAGAGGAAGGTGCAGAGCTGACTGTTTTGCTGGGCCTCTGCACCTCTTTGTCTACTCCCCATCCTTAATGCCTTCATTTTAGGAAGGATGAAAACTCACATGTACTTCCAAGAGCAATAAAATAATTTTTAGACTGCTGGTATATTGGCTGTAGTTTTTTGGAATTGCCAAAGACTGCTTGAGATAATGTTTTATCAGCATTTACAACCTGCTCTGAGAGCTGCTCCTGCTGGGCTGTTGTTTTTACTCTGCTCCATCCCCTGGGTTTCTCAGCCTCTGCCTATGTTCTCCTATACACAGTTGCCCATAGCAACACCCGTTTGAAAAGGCCCCCGGAGCTGTCATCTCCCCCGGAGGACAACAGTGCCAGCAGCAGCACTGGCAGAGTTCAGCTCCCTGGGCCTCCCTGGTAAGCAGGACTCAAGGAAACATACCTCCAGAATACAACAGTTTCCAGGAATGAGAGGGCAGCATATCCAACACCAAAATTTGATGAATCACTTACCTACTAGGAGCTGTTCTGGTGGAAACACCCTATCCCTGATGTTCTTCAGAGTCAGTGCTGCACCCCATTGTCCCAAACACCTTCCACGTCCAGAACCACCTCCTTTCTCACACCTGCCTCCTTCTTGTGGGATTGTGCAATCAGCTGGATCAAGACTGAAATAAATACTCTGACAAAACATTCATTTTGAAACTGGAAGAGAGCAGGTTTAGATTAGGTATTAGGAAGAAATTCTTTACTGTGAGGGTGATGAAGCACTGTAACAGGTTGCCCAGAGATTGTGGATGGCCCATCGCAGGAGCTGTTCAAGGCCAAGTTGGAAGAGGCTCTGAGTAACCCAGTCTAATGAAAGGCGTTCCTGACCATGGCAGAGGGATTGGAATGAGGGAGTCTTTAAGGTTCATTCTATCATTATTAATTGGATCAAATGGGAGGCTACAACTGCACTGGCACAAGAAAGCCAGTGCCAGGGTCAAGTGGGCAAGAGCTGCTTCTGCTGCCATTGCCACTGAGATAAATCCTTATCAAATTTCAGTGTAAATTGACAAAGCTATGTTTTTTTATCAGTGTAGCTGGCAACTTCTGCATTTATGTGCTAATGCTGGCGTAACTGCAGCAACACGACTCAAGCAGAACTTGATAGGTGGGATCCACTTACAGTGAGATCCACTCGAGTTCTGCACTCAAATTTGCCATCACCTAAAAATATAAAGGATTTGGTATAAGGTGCCCAGTGCTGATACAGAGTATCAGTATCTTTCTCGTCTGTTTCCACAGATTCAAATCCCAGTCTCTTTCAGCATTGCTTTTGGGATATTTGGACTCAGATCTGCACTCCGTATCAGGTCATTTATCCTCACTCCAAGCTCCTTCTGCATTCTCTTTTTTTTCTTCCTTCATCCCCAACATATTCTTGATCTTGTGAAACCATAGATCTGTAGCTTTTGACCCATCAGATTACACAAATTCGATTTAACCAAATAGCAGAACTGCAACAGCAATTAACAAGGCTGGATGTGGCAAGGTCTCTGATCAAGAACAGCTGAAGTTGGTATCTTGTTACTCAGCATAGTGGTGCAGCTCAACACTGGGCAATGAGGCTTCAAAATCCTCAAGCCTGCCCCCCACCGATGGTGATATTTGCTGTGCATTACCCTTAATTTATCTTAATAGGAAGGAGTTATATTATTACTGTTCTTACAGCTATTGCTGTTCTCATGACCAAATACAAATTAGAAAAGAAGTGTGTTTGGCAGATCTCTAATGAACATGGTGAAATAGAAGTATATTATCGCTTTTCAAAATGAACGTGAATTCCTATTTGTCATGTAAAGCATGAGATTTAGAGAGACTTTGAAAATACGCACCAGGTGTGTAAATCTGGGAAGAGAAGCTTATGGAAACAGTACTGGGAACCTAGATTTTCCTTAGCCAATGCAATGGATAGAAAAGCTTACTCACAAGATACCTTCCTACTCAAAACAGTGAACTCATGGTTTAAGGTTTGAAATTTGTTCAGCCTGTCAAATTGTGTGCCTGACCCAGCTCTCAAGGATCAGTACAGGCAGCACCACATGCTTTTGCTCACTCCAAAGAGAGCACTGCTGCAAAGGGTTATGTAAAACGAGGAATGCAGAAGTTTTAAAATGATGTCTTCGCATTTTACAAGCCAAAGCAGTAAAGCACGTTTCATTTTTAAAGACGTCTGCACTCTTTCAGTTGGTATCATTGTGTTGAGGAAGACCTGATCTTTGAGCGGACTGTGTTGCCATGTGCTTACTCCTACAGCACTGGAATAAATCTGTCATTTCCGCACACCTGCTCACATCAGTATATTGTGACTGTGCTGAATTACCTGCCCTCACATTGCTGAGTTTAAAAACAGTCACTCCAGCCTATTTAAAATAAAATTAATAATAAAAATAATTAATAATAAAACCTCCGAATTTACTAACTGAGTAGTACAGATAAAGCAATATTAAATTGTACTGAAAGAAGCATAACTGCACAGTCTCCTTAAAAGGGAGCTTTTTATGGTGATATATAAAAGGTGGAAGTTTGGGGTTTTTAAAAATTGCATTTTCTAATGTACCAAAAGTAATATACCATAAGCATGGATATTTTCAGTAAACCTGAGGTGAGCCACATCCCTAAAAAAAAAAAAATTCCACGTGCTGAATGGGCTGCAAAGCAAATGCTGTCTTTGAATTATCAGAGATTTCCTCAGACACAATGGTTCCAAGGTAAAAATGGCAAAGTCTTAAACTGAAATTGTGAATGTTTTGTAGAAAGACAAGAGTGGAAGAACTGCACATCCACTTCCCCACAAGCTCCAAGGCCTCAGCTGTGGCAAGACATGTAGGAGGTAATCTACAGAGCACTGTGTGTTTTCATAATTGAGTTGTGAATAAAAATTGAAATACATGTAGTCATGATCATTTTGTGTTGAAGAGGAATATGTACCCTAATGTATGGAGAAAATAGAGTAATTTGCCATTCAAACTATATATTTTTAGCTACAGAATCTTGTTCTCAAATTTAAATTGACATGCAGTAAAGTAAATCTGGTATGCTAATATCCCTTAATAAATTTATGAGAACAGATTGGTTCTCACAAAAAAACCTCGTTTGGGAGGAGGTACCCAAAATTCAACCATGTGCATGATGTCAGTTAGACCAGCCTCCCTCATGTCTATGGTTTTTATTGTGTTAGTAAGTGTGTCATGCTTAATCTCTATGAAATGCTGGAAGCTGATTAATGAGATGTTTCAAAGAAGTTTCATTGTAGTTATTTTCTAATATACATGCTTCATTAGGAAATGAAACAAGGCAAAAAAGATTTTCTGAACTTGAATTTTTGCTAAGGAACAAAACAGAAATATGTCATCTAGCACAAAATGAAAGAACATGGCAGGGAGAAAGGACAGAATGTGCAGCAGAGCTGGAATAACATGCAAATCCTGACAGAGCAAGCAGGAAAGCAAGAATCATATAAAAACTAAAAAATTTCCCAGCAAAGCCAGATCAATGGTCTACTTAGTCCCCTAGCCATTCCAACAGCAGCAGGAGGTGATGCCATTTGGGGGTACAAGCCTGATCAAAGTCATCAGTGCATTCCCCTTGCACGCCCTCAGCATCCACAATCATTGGATATGGATGTTGGAAGGTATTTTCTCTGCTTGTGGACCCTTTGTCCAACAGCAGGTCTTTTTCAAGACAAGTTTACTAGACACGGAAATGGAAATTAATATGACTTTCGATAAGCTCACCTGCTCAGTGAAGATCTAACCAAACAGGATAATCTACAGGCTGCACCCATACCAGGATTTGGGAAGGAGGTGAAGGTATTGTTAGGCCTTCTGCACTGCCAAATACTGCATGGGGTATGTGGTAATGACTCACAGATGGTCAAGCAGCTGGACCAGTTCCTCAGATACTGCTTGAATTGAGGTGTCAGGGGTTTTGTAAGTTATATCTTCAGTAGAAGGTTTGCTAAGACCTCTTCAGGTTTAAACATCATGTTGTCAGTTGTGAGTCTTATAAATGGATGTTGAAAAGGTCCTGATATTGAAAACTGCAGATTAGAGGACAGAGGAAAGAGAACATGAATTGACTATAACATGCGCGTGAAACAGCTGCCATTGCTAGCCAAAGATTGTTCAAGTTTATTCAGATCTTCTGTCTGGTGACACTTTATCATCAGTGTTATATGGGCAAAAAGAGATCTTAGAGAAAATAAAACTTTTTTGGAGTAGCAGGGCAACTTAATATCCTCATGTGTCAATGCACATTGACGGAGATGGATGGGGTTTAATTTGCTATTCACTCATCAAAATATCTTCATTCTTCTTTCTGTGAACTATGCATGCTCTACCAGAATAGTCATCAAATGTTCAAACGAGGATGGATTTTATGTTTGATTTTGCACTAGATACTCTAAAATGCTTTTTAATCATGGGCATCATTGGATGCTTCATTTCTTAACCAGATGGATTATAATTTCATAGAATCACTGAAGGGTTTGGATTGGAAATTATCTTAAAGGTCGCCTAGCTCCAATGCCCCTGCCCCTGTCTAGTTTTCACTAGACCAGGTTGCTCAAAGCCCCATCCAGCCTGGCCCTGAACACTTCCAGGAATGGGGAGTCCACCACTTCTCTGGGCAACATGTCCAGTGTCTCATCACCCTTATAGTAAAGCATTTCATCCTAATATCTAATATAAACCTGCTGTCCTTCAGTTTGAGGCCTTTCCTCCATGTCCTATCCCTATATTCCCTTTTGAAAAGTCCTCTCCAGCTTTCTTGTAAGCCCCTTTTAGGTACTGGGAGGTGCTGTAAGGTCTCTCCAGAACCTTCTCTTCTCCAGGCTGAACCACCCCAACTCTCTCATCCTGTCTTCACAGAAGAGGTGCTCCAGCCCAGTGCTCAACTTAATGGCTCTCCTCTGGGCTCATTCCATCAGGTCCATGTCTTTCTTGTGTGGGGACCACAGAGCTGGACACAGCAGTCCAGGTGGGGTCTCACAAGAGCAGAGAGGCGAAAGCACCTCCCTCAGCCTGCTGGTTACACTGTTTTTGATGCAGCCCGGGGTCTGTTTGCCTCTCTGGACTTCAAGCACACATCACTGGGTCATGTTAAGCTTTTCATTCACAAGCACCACCAGCTCTTTCTCCCCAGGGTTAATCTCAATCCATTCTCTGCCCAGGCTGTATTTGTGCTTGGGATCCCCCTGACCTGTGTGCAGGACCTTGCACTGGGCCTTGTTGAACTTCATGAAGTTTGCACAGACCCACCTCTCAAGTGGTCATTTGAATTACCTAAAGCTTGTCACTCCAGTTCTTCTGTTAGGAGAACCATTAGCGATGCATTTTGAAAAAGATATATCATAAAGCCATAAACATGTCAAGATGATATAAAAACAATTTTTAGCAAGCCCAGACACACATCTGGTAAAGAATGTTATTATCATGTTTGTAAGCAAAACATCACTCTTAGGACTGCAAAACAGCTGGTGGCTGGTTTTATTTTTTTGCTAGTTTTTCTTTAACCATTTTTTATAAAATAGGCATTGTGACACTTTAAAAGTAAAATTTTATTCAAAGTCAAGCTTTAAAATCACATCTTTAAATATATTTAAAAATACATCTATACATATACATATATATATGTATATACACACTTATAAATACACTGAGCAAAAAGTACTTTAGCCAATTTTCATTTTATAGGAGGCCAGAAAGGAAAGGACAGTGGTGGGTTTTGTCAAATCCAGTATGTGTAACACAGATTTTCATGTGTTCCCAAAGATCCTGGAAGGCAGCAACACAACACACAGCAAAATATGGCATGACCAGGTCAACCATAGTTTTCATTACAGTATCAGCATCCAAGGTGCTCTAATAGCCTTGAAGAAGCCAAGTACTTTGGAATAATTACTAGGCAATTTTCTGGTCCTTTTGTTATTTCACAAAATACTTTTCTACTGGACCAGTTAATTTGGTCATTCAACATTTTCATGTTAATATATGCTTAAGTTATATTATACACCTGACAACAGTCTGGTGTGGGGGTTTTTTTAGGGTGTTTTCCTATATTTTGCACTTGTGAGTGTTTGGCAGCTGTAGTCTGCCTGTGCTGCTGAAACAGGGTTACTTTTTCTCTGTCTACATCATTCTTCATCATATGTGTTGAGAGTTTTTTGAAAACTCCGCATGAAAACATCATCTTTTCCTCTTCATTTAAAACTCCTTTGGAGAATGTGACTTATTTCTCTACTTGTTAGAAAAGTTGCTGTTACTTTGAAAGCATTCATTTCTTCAGCTTCTGGCTGGGTGATTTTTCTGTGTAGTTCAGAAACCTTTTTTCACAAGTCTGATAGACTCCATCTCTTCAAGTACTTCACTAACAAGCTTTTTATTTTAGAAGAGAATCATTTGTGGCACAGGGTTTTGTACCTATTTTTCAGCATGTACATTATATGCTATATCAAAGCACTATTGTCTTTTCATGTACAGCAAATTGTTTTGGACTTAGCCATTATAGAGAGACAAAAAATGGCACAGAGCCCTTTTAGTGCAGAAAGGACTTGATAAATGGCCTCAAAACTTTCAGATTTCTTTTCACACAGTTAGCAACTGGATACTTAGGGCCCTAAGAAAGCCTATTATTTAATTACGTGCTTCTTTTCCAAAGCAAAATGTGCTGCTCAGCTGAGGGAGAAGTACTGTGAACTATGAGGTTGGAAGCCTTTAAAGCTATTTCAAGTACAGGTGGCATCTTCAAAACTTCTAGAAAGAGCCAGGACTTTGTCATTTTTTCAAGGGTTTTAAAATTTACAAGTAGATTGTATTTGGAGTAAATTGGGCATTTTTTCCTCCTCTGGAAGAATACTCAATGAATTAAACAGGAAATACTGCTATGTTTTTGGATAAATATTTTAGTAAAAGATTTCTCAGCTTCACTATTTCCATAAGCAGAGTGTGAAAAACAAGTTAAATTTAGTTATTTAACTGATCAGCATCAACAGTATCAAGTAAACCTCACCACATCTGTGAAAAGGATATTTACAAAGCTGAGTGTTGTACATAAGCTGCCAACCATTGAAACTTCTTGCTTCCAGGTTTAACAGCTTCCCAAAGGCTGGGAAAAGCTGTCTTCCAAAATAATCTGAAATCTCTAGGATGATTCTTGTGATAAATTTCTCTTTGTGCATTTTAAAATGCATTTCCTTCTTTAAACACTAATGTTTGAAAGATGGGCGTTTCTGAAGTCCCTGTTCCTTAGCATGAAGGCCAGGACACGGCCTTCAGCCTTCAAGAAAAGGAACAGCACGCTACATTGCACTCCAGAGTGCTTGCAAGCTCTTCAAAGTTCAGCCAAGAATTTCACCCACAAAGTTGTTACCCTTATATTTTTCAGCCGTATCATTTCCATTCAGGGATTGTCATCAGAGAAGAGCTCACTTTCCCTGGAGGCTCTCAAATATTTTGTTGGAAATAGTAGCTGGAGATACCTCTGGGCAGAGAGGAGAGCTCCTCTCTAGAATGGCTCACACTTCCAACAACAGTGCAGCGATTGCTCATCAGAAAAAGCTGTTAATTCAGTTAACCCACTTGCACAGGAAAATCTCATAAAGCAGAGAGAAGGAAAAAATATTTCTTGAAATAAATAATTTAAATAAAAATCTTTAAATAAAGATGTCAAAAGATATTATGGGCCATTTAACCTTTAATCAAAAGTGTTTCAGAAACAGTTTCACAATTTTACCTCTGAAAGGATTCATTGCAGTTTTATCTTTGCATATATGAACATTGCTGTTTCCAGACATCATTAAAGTATGATTTTTATTTCCACAAATCTATAAATATCTGACTGGAAAGCCAGAGTCCCTGTTACCCTCTAGATGAATTCCCATCTGACTGAGCACCTACCATGCAAGGGAGGCCCTGCTGAGCAAGGGGGCTGAACTGACCAACCTCCAGAGACTTAACCACATTTTGGGATGCCTATAGTACATGTCTCGTTCAGTTATATCAGAAAATGCCTAGCTCTGTAGCTTCTAACTACTCCTTAACATCTTGCTATAATCTCATTCAGTTCTCCCCGCCTCTGCATGCCTGTCTTGTCCTTGTTTAACTGTTTGCCAGTGCTGAGACTTTGAATATGCCTGGTGCACAGGGAGCAGGACTGATCATCATCCAGATAGGTGAGAAGAGATTCAGCCCTTGAAATAGGTACTGTGTTGTGGGTGTTTTTACATTTGCAATGGCACAAGACTTTGACAGCAAGCCAAAGTTACTGTGGAGGATTTGGAGTAGCAGAGTGTTGAACGTCCCTGTCACAGCTTACAAATGAGTCCTGTTTTACATGAATGCTTGGACCTGTTAAAATCATGTGAGTAGACTTGATCACTGAATTTGTGCTTGTCTTACAGACATTTGCCACTAGAACTGTCACTAAAAGAGCATTTCTGGCCTTACAGGAAGGGACATATGCATTAGATTTATGCATTTAGAATTCTGTGACTGCTTGACAAACTTGGACTTTTTCCCCAAGTGTCCATCCATCAGTGACCCCCCACCTCGGAATAAATGTTTGCTTTCAAAATGTAAAAAAAAGAGAAATGGCCTTTGGGCCCTTCATAACTCCTGGCTTTTGAGACACAGATTAACAGATAAGAAATTCAGAGTTACTAAAACCAAAGTTGAAGTTTACCATCATATGTTCGTTGCAACCACGCTCAGATTTGTCATTTCTCCATCTCCAGTTGTCCAGTGATGAATATTCACTGAAATCTCTGATAATGGTGTGTGTCATCCTCTGCCAGTTTTTAAAATTCTAATTACAATAATAATACCTGCTTCTGCTTTTATATGGAATATTTCAAATTCCTTATTACACACAATACCAATAGCTTTTTCTGTATGGTGTGACTTCATGGGCTTTGCTTCATACTTTTAGTCCCTGCAGCACCTGCCTGAGTACTATGATTTTTTTTCCTTTATTCTTAGTTTTTTGGGGGCTTTCTTTCAGTCTCCAAGAAACTAAAGCAGCATCTGTACTGTCTTTTATGGCATGATCTTTTGATCTGTCTTTTAGTATGATGTATCCAAGCCTCAGGCCAACCTAATTTTCTGGGTGAGGATTTGTTTCCTGGAAAGTAGTGATGCTGAGGCCCTTGGCACATGGTGATCCTGATAGCATTGGCTAACAAACTTCCTCTCTGACATCCAGATAAGGCTTGAAATTGGTTAGGAAAATGTAATCACACACAAACACACCTGCACATATACTGTTTCTTCAGCTCACCAAAAATAAGTTTTCTCATCTGTGTCCAGCTTCCTTACAGTCTGTAGTACTGCAGATATTTTTTCTTTACTTTACTTTTTCCATCTTAATACTCACAGCTGAGATATTTTTGCTTTAGTTGAATTACAAGAGACATTGTTGCTTAAAATTGTTGGTATATTAAGCCAGGGAAGAGCTTTAATTTTATAAAATCCCCTCCACTGAGATTCCCCTAACAGTTTGTCCCCAAGCTCAGGTTACCAAGCAGGCACCACCCTGAGGGGGCCAAAAAGCCTGCCTTATTTCCCATAGTTTTAGCCCTAAATGAGAAGACATGCTAAAGCTTTATTCCAGAGAAAAGGTGTATATGCCAGCAATAAAGCAACAAGAAGCAATTTTAAACTAACCTTTGAAAATTCTTGAAACACAGGCGGCTTTGTTTGATTTAAAAAGCCAAATTTTAGAGTAGATTAACTTATAGCTTAATGAGTACACAGTATTATGTTCCTATTCTATGATAGTTGGGGTTATTATGTTTACACAGACTGAATGACTTCAAACAAACCCTTGAAACAGTGTTAATTAGATTCATGATTCAAATAAACTCTTATCCTGCCAAGATGATTATGGTTTGAAGTTACTGCTGTTTTTTAGTGAGGTAGACTGTTCAACAGAAAAGAAATGCTTATATTCAACAAAAAAGATTTCTATAAATGTATATGTATCTGACTCAGATGTAATTTTGTATATTTTTCAGTTTTGCATATATATATACGGATCTTGTTCACAGAACTACCACTTGTCAGTATTACTGTACCCATACCAAGGCAGAAGCTGTTAAGCACATTTGAGCTTCGGGCTGTCTTGGAGCCAGGCACATGGAGGCACAAGTGCCATTTCATACAACCTACTACAAAGAAAATGTGATTGAATATTAAATACGAAAATTGTATTTAATATTCAATGTATATTATTTAATTAGATAAATATCTACATGTTTTAGGCTAAATAAAAACCTTTAAATGACTGTTCAACAAGTTATGAAGTTTGAAAATAGTAATAAGATATTACAAAACTGAACTTTGTTCTATTCCTATAGTAACACAAAAATTGTACAGAGGTACAAATCTTTCTAGGGATGATGGAAAGGCACTAAGCCTATCACCTCCAACATTGAAAACTGCAGAAAAATTATAAATAGAAACCCGAAGGTAGGCATAAAACATTTGTACATTGAATTTGTGATCACACAGCACCTCTAATAAGGCTGTGTACATTTCTTACAGAAGACCTGGTGTGAACTTTAAATAAAATATAACCTTAATTATATAAAGAAGAATGGAAAAGTTTTCATAAATTATCTTATGTGAAAATCTTGCAGTAATGAAAGTTACAGTCATGTATTCTTGAAGGACTACATAGAAATGATAACAGAAGTGTCAACAGACCCCTCAAGATGTCTATTAAGACTGATTTTTTGATGACATTGTTTGTTTAAATTTGTCCCTTTAGCATTCCTTATACTTACATCTTTTAAATTCCTTAACATTGGAAGCTTTTCTTAAGGTACGTTTCTGTTCAAGGCAGAATATGCATTTCCATAGGTGAAATGAGAGAAGGGCAGTAACAGGCATCCAGCTCTCCAGACAGGGTTTAACAATGACTCTCTGTGAGCTGAACTCTGTGAGCTGTGTTAAGTAGAGACATTGCTTCAGACCAACACAAAGCCAGTTTTTCTTATGCCTTCCAGAACAAATCAGTGAAAGCCCAAGGTTTTGCTGTTTCTAACCTTGAAGTCCCATTCACACCCTTGGTGTGACACTAACCTACATCTGTGTCACAGTGTTGGGTTTACAGGAGCCTTTTCTCAGAGGGCAAGAAATCTTGAGCCCAATCTCTTACACAAGTCTTCTGTCCCAGTGATGGCACAGACCAAGAACAGCATCCATGGAGTCCTCAAATCATCTCCAACCAGCCCTTCAGTCTCATTGAAACAGTGTCAAGAGTGCTGTCTGTCAGGTGTGATGAGTCTCCAAACAAGTTTGAGAAGGAAAAAGATCCCATATATGTGTTGTTTCATCAAGACATCCTACACCATTAGTTCCAGCATCTGTGTTTGTCCTTTTGGAATAGACTGAACCCTGCCAGGAGGTCTGCAGAAGGTTGCATCCCTCTCGACCTGCCTGTGCATGACATAGCAGGTGCACACTGGCACAGATGGAAGCAGCAGCAGCAGCACTCAGGGCAGATCCCAGGTCACCAAGCAGCTGAACGCTCATCACAGCAGTCTGCAGTTATGACTCAGCTCAAATAGCCTTGGAGACATTTCCAGGTTTTACAGCTCTGGAGTGCTGGACATGCTGGGCAGGAGGTGCAGAGGTTGCTCGGCAGACAAATCCAGAAACAGAAGAACACAGAGCACAAAGGAATGCTGTTATAGCCATGTATCCCTGCCTCCCTGGGCAGGCTGAGCCTTTCCTCACCACTTACCCATCTGCACAAGAAAATAGCATTGGCAATTAAATAAATGATACCACACCCCGGACTATCCCTATAAAATATTCTTTTGTCAAATAATTGTTGCATTAAAGGACAGTTTCATGCTAGCTCATTCTCCCTTCCTCATAAGAGACAAGATCAAGATGTTGAAGTTAATGTTTAAGACAACATCCATGGATGTATATCTCACCAGCCAGCCACACAGTTCAGATGCTAATCTTCCACTGATGGGAAATCAGAGGCATCTGCGTGTGTGAGTGTGTGTGTGTGGTTTTCTGCATAGACTTAGCAAAACCAATGACACTAAAGAGATTTTTTTCATATCAGAAATTGGATCTAAGTGCCAAGGTTTGTTGCCGTCAGGTAGCTGTGACAGCACCATGTCTGCTTCCGTTGACGTGTCCTCTCATACAGTGGAAATCTTCACAGAAATGAGTCTTTCTTCTCTTTCTGGAAAGAAGGACTTAATGTCCTCCTTCCTTTCTGGAACAGGTCACTTCTACAAGCTTGCTGACATAGCAGTGTCATGAAGGCAGCAATGTGACAAGATTTGAGAGTGCTTTAGCTGTTCCTACAAGAGTCTCTACAGGTGAGAATTACCCCAGCAGAAGTAGTTTTGTTAGGAGTACCTATCCAACTCAGAGAGCACCAGAGGAGATTATCATGGCAGAAGTGAATTCTGCCAAAATATTGGTGTCTGCACACTGTTGGCACAGTGCAAAGTATAGGACATTTTCTCAACATATTTGAAGTACAGCTTCTGTTAGAGTTGTTTTTTTCTGTTTTTTTTAGAAGCACAAAACATCCTTGTGTAGATAGTTCTGTACAGAATGTGTCTGAAAAAAGGAGGGTCACCATCTTTGCAGGTATCTAAGACTTCTTGTATTTCTCTTTACTGATTACTATTTTCTTGATTTTTTTTCACTGCAGCTGAAAGTCTTTGTCCTGTTTAGTTTGGTTCACACCTATCGTGAACCTCAATTATTATCCACCGTCTATTTCACTGGAAATTCATCATTTCCCCAGTGAGCATCTAAACCAAACTGACAGAGAAAAACAAATAAATATAAAACACAATATGGAACACAGACACAACATCACGAAGAGCTCTCATTGTAGGATAAACTGGAATGCTGTTTTGTGTTGATATTTATATTTCTAACAACACGATGACTCATTGTTGCTACAGTGTTGCCCCCTCTTTCTACCTACTTCCTCTTTGTGGGAAGGGCAGGAGCGGTGAACTGCACACATGCGGAAAGGACATGAGACCTCTCAGAAAAGAGAGGTATTTTTCAGAACAATAGAAAGAGCCAATTGCATGATCTAAAATTAACTGTGAAATCTATATGTCTCTCCCAGTCTCCCTACACACACGATATATGGGGCGCCCCAGGCTTCATTTGTGATGGATTAGGACTGATGAACTATTTCTCATACTTCTTCATGGCACCAGGTGCACAGGAAATGAAAACTGAAGTTTTAATTAATGTAACCTGTGAATGTCAGGACATCCAGAACTAAAATGCTAAACCATGTGTCACCAGGCAGAGGGAGATGAGTGTGGCTAATGACCCACGAGAAACACTTACAGCAGTTGGTAGCACTGGAGCATTTGGTAACAGAAAAGATGAAATTACCTAATATTGGCCTGGAATAGGCAGTTGATGCCTGTTTCCTCTTGTTAAATTTCAATATAATCTTTTTACTGTTAAATTGAGATTAATATTTGCTTGATGTTATTCACTGTTTGCTATCAGAGGGTTCTGCTTTAGGAGAACTTCCTGTTGGACCTTAGTCCTTCTTATCAAACTGGCTATTGATAAGAATTACAGCTGCTCGCTTTTCTCCATTTATACCAAATACTTACTTCAAGAAATAATGAAGCGTGATTATATTATACTGTCAATGTGAATTTCCTTTTTAGTTGCTTTTTTTTTAATATAAGTGTATACTTTTGGAATATCCACAAAATAGAAACTGAACACATAGGTGAATTTTAGAGTGCTTTGCAGTACAAGACTTCATAATAGAAATTTTGCTGCCAAAACAAAATCCAAAAATTTGTTTCCCATAGGAGGTGTGCAGAGTTTGGAAAAATTCTGCTGACTCTTCTTGGAGTTTAAATTTTTTCCAACTTCTAAAAAAGTAGATCTGCTACAGAGAAATTCAGAATTAATATGAATATTCACCAAAAAAACCCCAGAATTCTTGCTTAAGCAATAGGTTAAAAAAAAACCAAACCACAATGTTTGGAGGAAAACTGAAGTATAGGGAATGTACTTGCTCAGTTCAGCTGAATATTAAGAAAGATCACACTAATTTATAGAAGTCAATGGATCATGGGACACAGGCAAATCAGTATTATACTGATTTGAAAATAGGATCCTGACATTTTTACTAAGCATGCTGCCTTCATTGCTGGGCTTATGAAGTTAGGATTTGTCATGCATTTCTATCTGTGGTGATAATCCAATGCCATATCTGCAGACACGTCTAACAAATTGATTGAAACACATTTTAGTACCTGGAAAACATTCTGTTTTCCCAAGCCAGAATGATCTGATTTCCACTTGATTAACTATAATCTCAACTGTTACTTGAAGCAGTGCTTCCAAGAAATGTCACCCAACTTGTAAAATAAAATTCACTAAACTTAATCAGCATTCTTTCATACCATAAAATCACCAGCATTTTTTTCCTGCAGTTGTGTCCTTTGTTTTTTTCTTCATCACAAGAAGCAATTTTGTATTTTCAAATGGTCTCCAAGTGTCAGTCACTGCTTTTATTTCCTCTTTTTAATGATTTCATCATTTCATTCTGTATTTACTTCCCAATCTGCAATGTAACTTCTCGCTCTTTCGCTGCTGTGCTCTATGGGTCTCATCGGTGCTCTAATTGCTCACTAAGTCATTTATTCATAGTCCACCATGATTCCCTGGAATGCCTATTGAGTGCTTTTGTAAAGCCTTTGCTAGTGGGTCACAGAACAAACCCAGCAACAAAATCCAGTCAGCTAAAGAAACAACCTGAGGAGTTCAGGCTCTGGCCATGATGCCAGCAGCAGGATCCCAAGGAGGACCTGTGGGAAGCAGCTCAAAGGCATAAAACTGCCCTGGGACTGTGAGCTTTAACTGCATTTCTCTTTCCAGGGCATTTGCTTTAAGCTGGAGAAGATGCCTGCCAGTCCCTAAATGCTGCTCACCCTGCGCCAGGGGCTCACCACCTTTCCATCTCTGCCCAGCCTTCAGCTGCTCCCCTTCTTCAAGGAACAGGGTGGGGCAGGGACATGGCAACCCCTCACTTCCCTCCCCACAGCTTCTTTGGGCAGATCTCACCAGCTGCAGAGGGATTCCTTTTGTCCATTGGTTTTTTTGTATCTGTCCACAGGGTGGAGGTCATGACTTGCATATAAGCCAGCCTGCACCAAAAATAAGCATTAAAACTAGAATTATAGGGGGATCAAGTAATGGAACAGAAAGGGAGGGTAGAAAGCAAGAGGAAATATTTATGTGCCAAAGGCAACAAGAAGAAAATTTCTTGTAGTGAAGAACATTTTGTCTGTGGTTTGTCACTTGTCCTGTTGTTTTCCACACCACAGAGCTGCAGTCCAGCTCTCTCTAGCACACAAATTTAATGAGGAGGCTGGAGCCTCCTGTAGGACCACTTGATGTTTGATTGTGGATGCAGGCAAAAGTGCAGTGACCCTGGAGAGCCCACGCTTGGAGCTGTTGTTAGTGGCACTCGAGCTGGAGGGGTGAGGGCTGACAGTTCACAGTGAGAGGCTGGACCAGTGTTAGAGAGGAATCTGTGCTGGCAGCAGGTTGCCAGTGAAGGGAAGAGGGGTGCAGTTTGGCACTGTTGGAAACATGGTCTTTTCACATTGCTCTTATCTTGTCTTTGAAGTACAAGTGTGTCATACTGACTATATCTCAGAGCCTAACATCTTTATTTCATGATTGCCATTTCATAGTCATAAAGAGAAAGAAAAAACCCCAGTGTCTCCTGTGATTTTTCTGTCCTGTCAACAAAAATGTTTTTGCTTAGTTGGTCAGTTATGTAGTCCTTTAATAATCCTGATAAAAACCCAACAAACGTTTGTCATGAGTGTTACTCCAATTTTCTCAATAACATTCTGGACATCTTTTTTATTCTTTAGTAATATTTTATTAGAGCAAGATTGTCTTATCAACAGCTTTAATCAAAACAAAATTACTATTTTCAGGCTTTAGGATGGGAAATATTTCAGAGCAGACTGAAGCACCTCTGGTCTGAGAAATCCCATGACAGGGAATCAGACCAGAGGACGCTTTTGACTAGATCCACGTGCAGACTTGAGCTGTGGAGTGGGACACGGAGAAATAGAAAAACTTCAGCAATGCTGATTTAGAAAGGGATTGATAATGAGTGGCAGACAGCCGAGTCAGATACTGGGCATCTTTAACTCCTACTGGGACACTCGTGAGGGACGGATGATCCTGTCAGGGGCTGTGTCCTCTGGTATGTGCTTCCAGCCTGGGCTTCCACAGCCAGGCTACAGTGGGTGCTGAATGCTGGGTGATATGACACCTACACTAACACCAGGAGTCAAGTGAGCTTCAGAGAAATTTCACTTTGTGTTCCTAAGATTTGGTGCACGTGAATTTCTGAAAGGCAAGAGCCACCCCTGGAACACAGCCATGGTGCAGAAAAGCATCAGACAGAAGAAACCAACTGCAATAACCCCAAAGCCTGGAAGTGATCCAAAGCACAAAAAGAGAAAGAGTGAGCCTAGCAACCAGACCAAAATTCAGACCTACTCTAAAACACTCTTCTCCTGTCCATGTGTTTTGTTCTGCTTTTTGTTTTGTTCTGATTCTGGAGAAAATGCTGGCGTGTGTTCCTTCCCCTTACAGCTCAGGCACAGTCAAGCACAAGTGGGTAACATCTGGGGAGAATGTATTTTTTCTCAAAGCTGAACTGTACCACAAGGATTTGCTACCAGTCCATTGGTCATGCACATTATGAAAAGTCCTAACACGGTACCTACAGGTTTATTTTTTTCAACTGTTCTTTTTTGTCTTCCAGGATTTGGTATGACCACCCCAGCCACCGTTGGAGGCAAAATTTTTCTGATATTTTACGGCCTTATAGGATGTGCAGGGACCATTTTGTTCTTTAACCTGTTCCTGGAGCGCTTGATCACTGTCATAGCTTACATCATGAAGTCCTGCCACGAAAGACAGCTGAGGAGGAAAGGGGTTCTCCCTCACAACGGCCGGCGGGGCTCAGGAACCTCTGAGGTGGACAGCCTGGCGGGCTGGAAGCCCTCTGTGTACTATGTTATGCTGATTTTATGTGTAGCATCCCTCATCATTTCCTGCTGTGCCTCTGCAATGTACACACCAATTGAAGGGTGGAGTTACTTTGATTCACTCTACTTCTGCTTTGTGGCCTTCAGCACCATTGGTTTTGGTGATCTGGTCAGTAGCCAGAACATCAGGTATGAGAGCCAAGGCCTCTACCGCTTTGGCAACTTTGTCTTCATACTCATGGGGGTGTGCTGCATCTATTCCTTATTTAATGTGATCTCTATTGTCATCAAACAGTCCATAAATTGGATATTAAAGAAGTTGGCCTGCAAGTGCTGCCACAGATGCCAAAGAAGATTATTTCGTTCACGGAGGAATGTGGTAATGCCGGGAAATGTGCGCAGCCGGAGAAACATCTCCATCGAGACTGACGTTGTCAATGAGAGCGACACAGACGGACGCCGTCTGTCAGGAGAGATGATCTCCATGAAAGACTTCCTGGCCTCCAATAAAGTCTCACTGGCCATCATGCAAAAACAGCTGTCAGAAACTGCTAATGGGTATCCAAGGCAAATGAGCTCTAATTCCAAGCAAAATGGATTCTCTGGTGGGGTTGGAGCTTTAGCAATTATGAATAACAGACTGGCAGAGACAAGTGTGGATAGGTAAAATCGTAACAGTAATAACAGCGAAACAGTGTGAACCATTTCAACAGGTATTGAAACAACATGAGGCAAGTGAAATAGCTAAGGAGAGAGCACCACCAGAGGGTGGGATGATGTGACGAGCATACCTCCTGATGGAAGGCCTCTTGAATTTTGGGGGGCTGTCACTTAATGTTTTTGCATTGTACCAGTCCCAGCCTTCCTTTTTCTCCATCATTCTTCTCTTCAAGCAGGTTACTGCAGGAAGATTTTAATTTAGCCTTCAGATAAAATTTCCATGTCCTGTTCTTCTTCATTATGTGACACACAGATTTCAGGATAAGAAATCTATGGGATGGGAAGAAACCAAGTGTGTCTACTGAACAGAGTCTTAATTCAGAGCCTGTTTGGAGCTTGCTGTCTTACTTTCATCATGCCTGTTTCCTGAAAGTGACTTGTCTGAGACCAAAAGATGAATCAGCCTTTGTGATATTGCAGATCTAATTTAATGGAAAATAGTATGAAAGTTGGTAGTTATATTCTGGAGCTATTGTAATGTGAATGAGGAGAGAATTTTGCCTTTAGGATTTATTTAGTCTTTCCTATAAGAGGATACTGTCAAAAGTGATAGAATAAAAATTTATCCTACTTTTGTTTTCTTTTCTTCATTTGCAAAACATGATTCTTTTCCAAGGATACTTTTTCTTCTAGAATTGAATCACTGTGGCTTTCTATTTCAAAATTGTCAAATTAAATTGAAAATTGACATATTGATGAGTGGTATGAGTTATTCCACAATAGGAATCAAAGACTCTCCAAATTTCTGTCCATATTTGCCTCAATTGTGACTGAAGCATCAGCATAGTGTAATGCAACTAGTAACTGAGTTTACACAACAGGCTTTAGTATGCAATTAGATTGCCATGCCAGCATCCAGAGTGTTATTATAAATGACTGTGATCACAGAATCACTTTGGCAGTGTCCTATTTCTCTTTTGTGTAACTCTGTCATTCTTCATCTGTTTCTCTGGCTTTCAGTGATAATAATGACAGGGTCTTGATTAGGGAAATAGAAAGTGTTTTAATTCCTTTTTTTTCTCAATGAAATGCTCTGAGTGTTCATTATGACTAGAAAAGAAATTTCAATGAGAAGAATAATAACAGCAAGACGATCATGAAAACAGGAAAAGAAGTGATCTTTAATGACAGTGAAATCATCCTTTGTATTAGGTAGCTAGAGAAATAAGAGATTAAATTAACATAAAATCTAGCAAGAATTTAAGGAAGACTGGACTGAATTCCTGATTATCCTTTAAACATGCAACACAGTAAAGCTAAACAACATATGAGAGTGTAAATAAGCAGAACTGGTCACAAAGGACCCCATCCACTGGAAAGAATAGTGTAGGCATCAGGACTAAATGTTTTCTCACAGCTGGAAAGCCTTTCAGAATATGCAACACTAGGAAATTTAGAACATCATTAGGTTGTTCTCTCATACAGAACAATGCAGATAGCCTCTTCAGTTTAATTTGTATTAGGAATTAATATCATAGATTTCTTCTTCATTCTGGCCTAAAGTTCTTTTACTTAGGTTTCTAATATTGTAGAATAACATTTTTATACTCATTTTATCAATATTTGAATTTGAAAACCAAAGCTTGGAATACTTTCATATAATAAGCTTGCCCCAGATATTCAACAAATGTACTTAACTAGTGAAAAAATTGCAAGCTCTTTTGACATTATTAGGGGTAAAAAACCTTATTTAACGTCAAATCCTGCTGTTCTTAGTTACAAAGAAAGATTCAAGCTGAAGTCATCCATCCAAATTCTGGTATCTATCAGCTCATTTGTGCAGCAGTGGAATAGTCCTGACAGTATCCCTTCATATTTGCGTCCATATAAAATCTGAATCAGCTTCCAAACCTTAACTTCTATGAGAAAAGCAGTTTTATTTGATGGTGGGGGGAGGGCTTATGTATTAGCAAAAAATTGCCACCGAGTAATTTCAGATGTGATTATAATACCCAGGATCCATTACACTGTTATACTTTTTTTCTATTATTTTTTTTTTATCCCAAGGCCTTCTTTGTCTCAATCTCACAGAATAAAAATACTTGGCTATAAAAACAGAGAAGTACTGCTCTGAAGCCTTCTTTCCAAATTCATTCAGAAACACCTCTGTTCACTGCCTGTAACCCTAAGATCTCATTGTTACCTATGTATTCCTCTGCCAAGTAGCAGAAATAGTACAGGACTTAACCCATTGCTTCAGCAAACATTAAGAGGGTCTTCAGATGGTTTCAAGACATGTAACAGTTGGGTTGCTCTGTTCCATTCTTTATGGTTACCAGCCTTGGTTTCTCATCACTACAGAGGAATCTTTGTCAGCTATTTTCAATAGGTCTGAAAACATCTGTGGTTATGAAAGCAAGGGACTAATAAATAGTCTTTATAAAAGGGACTTGACAAGACTGTGAGGAATCTTTGGTGTACACTAGCTCTGTTTTCATTGATCAGCCCTGACCCTCTGCTCACTCAGACACTGCTTTCCTCATGACCCAAGCCTGCCAGGTGCAAGATCTCTCCACTGGTTTTGTGGTTGGATTTCATGTCCACTGAAGATAATGAGGGAATAGCTGCACTAATCACCTCTATTCAGATGTCAATTGCCAGAGATGAAGGACCAGCATATCCTGTCCCTGTGCCATCTTGTACCATGCTGTCATCCTGTCCCTAAGAGACCTCTGACTTTGTCATTAAGTTCCCTTTATGGCAGCTGCACTCAGCATTGAATGAGGTAACTTTGCCAAGGAGACTGTAGAATTCTTAGAGAATATCTGAGGATAAATAAGACTTTTAAGATCAGAGAGAGAAATTTCTGACTACAGTCCCATGGTACTATGACAGTTGTTTTTCTAAAGGCATTGAAGAGAGAATTCCCAAAAGCTCTGTTCATAATGTAGTACCAAGATATTAAATTTGCAAAACAAGTTGAGATACAAATGTACACATACCAAAGAAAGAGCAGAATTTAACACAGGAGTGACAAATGCCCATCCTGTGTGTAAAGTAAATTACAATAAAAATACAGATAACATCATATTTCTTGCATTACTTTTTAAAGTTGCAATGAGGAGTTATATGAGATAGTCAGGGATCTATTTTCAAAGCTGTTAAGTCATATTGCTTAACACTAAAACCTCAGTCAACAAGACAGAAACCTGTTTTCAAAGGTACTGAGTTTCTCTATTGTCTGCCATGAATTTTCATGGTGGCCATTAAGATATGGGGGTGAGGTTTTTAAGGCAAAAATGCTTGGGGGAAAACCTCGGATGCATTGAGATTCTGAATCTGTACTTTAAAAAGTCAGGAGTACCACTAAAATCAGTGGGTTAAACTGCAGATTGCAGCCTGCTGGCTGAAAGTCCTTAATGGAGTAATCTGCTGAAATTTAACCTTATAGTTATGCCACAAATTAATAACAACATTACTGAATAGTATAATTATTTTACATTGAAAGGAAATATCTAGTGCAAACTAAAATACAATCAAATAAAAGTAGAGGTTGCTCTTAGGGTTTTCTTGCTAGTTTAGGTTTTGTAAAATGAGTGCATCAGGCACTTTGCTGGTAGGTAGGTGTGAAAGCAGTTACATTCGTTTATCTCCATGAAGGATATGGGCCCCTTTTTGCAAGGACATGAGTAGACTCTTCAAAGGCATTTAATTCCTGCTGGAAGTCAATTCCCACCACACGACGACTTTCAATAGAAGTCAGGTACTTGATTCCCTTAGACAATTTCAGAACCCCAGCCATGTATTGGGTTTTGAATCTAAGATGACCTGACAGTGTCCCTGAAAAGTTCAAACTGTTAGAGCAAAGCTTCAGTGCTGCAGCACTTTGAATTAATTTATCTAAAAGCATTTTGTGGTGAAAGCTTTGCATCAAGCAAATAACACAAATAATGTTTACATTTTGTTTGATTTAATCTTGGCCTCTGTCAGTTTTAATTATGTTTGACACATTTACAAATTGAAGAACAAAGAGAAGGTTGGGATAGGCATAAAAAATGAACCAGCTCCATTTGTCTGACTGAACTGATCAAGAGAAAGGGGTCAGGTTGGGAAAAGAGCTTCTTGATTAACATTAGATTTGAATAAAGTTTCTCAAGAGGTGGAGGATATTAAGTTGTTTGGATGACTCCTCTCCAACAGCTGTGGAAGTGGAACTGTTTATGTGACCCCCCGATGTCCCCATGGTGGGAACAGAAGCTCAGTGAGCCTTAGCTTAGAGAAGGGTCAGCATTTCCAAGCAATACAGTTGGAATCTTCTGGGTTTTAATTTAGGCTATTAACACTGGGCTAACACAGCACTTTCTTAGATTCTTCAAGAAGTAGTAAAGTTATTTTATCTAATTTCATGTACAAGCTCTGGAGAATCACCAAGTGTTTTCTTTCCCCTGGGCAGAAAATACTGCCAAACACACAAGCACAGCGTGTCTGTTTGATAATGTTCACAGTAGTTTTTTGCTTAATCCAGGAAATTAGAACACAATCCCTTCCCTACTCCTTATTTTCTGAACAACTCTTGGCAACAATAGCTACACGCTACTCTGCTTATTGCTTAAAAGGTCAGATTTCACTAGGAAAATTAAAGCCATTGCTCATCAAGGTGGACCAACACAGTCTTTTTTAAAATTAGATTTAAGAGAAACTGTGAACACAAGGAATGACACTTCATGTCCAAATAGTCAAAACCTTTTTGATATAGTCTGTGTTTATAGAGCTGGTTTATGTCAAACCAGACAAAAACCACATCACTGCAGACTTTTAAGACTGTAAGTCTAAAAACAACCTTGTGGAATACATACATTATGTTATATTTTGTTTTTCCACAGTTTCACTCTAATATGTGCCTTCAATTGTCATTATTTGAAATTATTTGTGATAGTAGAATAAATTCACAAAGACTTTGAGAAGCACAATAGTGAGATATGTTTTAAATGAAATATAATTTTCCACAAATTGCCTACCTTTCTATAAAGGGGAAGTTTGATGAAAGGCAGAATCAACTCTTTCAAAGTAAGGGGGGAATTTCTGGACTCAAATGGATTTCCTATTAGGTACATGCAGAACCTCCCAGAGGGGCAAGATGGATTAGTTTTCACAAATGTTATCTTTCAAAATGCTTTCGAAGCTATTCCTCCTTTTAAAGCCATAGAACACTGTGTTTTCTGTTTGTCTTATCTGAGAAAACTTAACCTTGCTTTTTGATATCTTTAGAAGAAAAAGATGCACATGAAGAAAAATGAAAATGACCTTACATAACCTTTACATGTATTGCTTGGAGCTGCAGAAATCCTCCTCTTTATCCTAACTCACGTTTACCTCAGAGTAATTTCTGCAGCTCATCAAAGAGGTTTGGTCTTATTAGTGAGTAGTCACAGCTCAAATTAAAGAACATTAAAGTTGTATTTGTTACCCTGTTTAAATGAGACAATGAGCTGTGGGTGCTGTTCTAAGTGTGTTAGCATTCAAAAGGCTGGAATCATCATTGTTCTCATCTCTGCAATGGTCAGGGAGACACTGAGTTGTGTTCAGAAGAGTCCTTAATGACAGTTGCTGGCCATTAACCTCTGGGTGTCCTGTGGTCTGCACTTATTGCCCAGGGACAGAACTAGACAGAGAGGATGCTGTCCAAGACCACCAATTCAGAGATTCACAGAATAATTTACTATGGAAGATGCCTCTGGATGCCCTCTGGATCCTGTCACCCTTTTCCAAAGCAGGCCTAGCTAGTTCCTGCCCATCTCAGTGAATATATCTGTAATTTGCTGGGTGATGCTTCTTTAGCACTCTGTTCACAGTGTACTGACAGTGCCCCTCTTGTGCGAAGGAATGAACAACACCCCTACCAAGAGAAAGTGACAGACCTTCCTCTGAACTATTGCGTTGGGGCAAATACTTAGCTCTAGGTTAAACACATTTCTTTGTAAATAGCATCCAGACAGCTGCTTTTCACAGCCTTACATAGCAGATGAGAAGTTTGATCCCTAGGTATCATTATTGTTGGCAGTCTTATTTGAGATGGCAGAGACTGGAAAGGTCAGTCTGTCTGTGCTAGGCTCCTAGGCAGGGGTATTACTCTTTTGGCTAGCAGTCCATGGCACTTTGGCTCTACACATTGGATTCAGCTGGATTTTCACTCAGGAATGGATTCTGCTCTACTGAAATCAATGAAGACTTTGCTTCTGGATTCTTTATCTGGCATTTTGCACAAGAATTAATTTCACTTTACAAAATAATCCATAGAAGTGTGACTAGCCTTTTGCTTTGCTTTTACCACCAACTGTGCAAATTCTAATTCTACTCATGCAGTGCTGTTCTACAATAAGTTATTGCCCAGGAAGTCTTTTTGGTCTACAAAATAATAATGTACTTGTAAAGAAGAGCAATTTAAAACTTAAAGTACCCAGATTATTATCTTTAAGAATTGTTTAGTAGTCATTCATTTCCTCAGCTGAAAAAACTCTAACAAATAACACATTTTCCATGAAAATTCCTGCAGTTTTGCAAGGGTAGATTTTGCTCTGTGCTGACTGCTTGTGTCTGCTTGTTCATTCTGTCAGCTTTCTGCTCTCAGTCCACATCTGCAGGACCCTTCTCCCTCTTCCTTTTTTCCTTTCCATTATCTTTTTTCTTAGTTCATCAAATTCTTCTGTTAGCCAAATATACCATGGTATAGATACCACACAAACCAAGTCAGGAGGAAAAGCAAGTGAGGCACAGAGAGTTCTGAATACTCTATCAGCTGAGAAGGTGTCAAACAGAGCTTACACCTCCTCAGATTGCAGCATAGATGCAAAGGGTAAACAGCAAGTGTTGTGATATTTTAGCATCTCTAAAAAAAAGATCTCTTTAATCTACCAGGATTTAAACTTCTTTATCCACGGTTCTATCCCTGCCTTTTGCTCTTTTACCTTCTTTGGATGCCTAAGGCTTTAAGGCCCAGTGCATGAACAACCAAAACTACAGAAATGTTTCACCCTATTTGCAGAAGATTTGGTCCTTGTTTGGCACCATATAATAGGTCTGTGCAATAGCAAGGACTAGAAT
Source organism: Brachypodius melanocephalos (assembly GCA_013398615.1). NCBI lineage: Eukaryota > Metazoa > Chordata > Aves > Passeriformes > Pycnonotidae > Brachypodius > Brachypodius melanocephalos. Next base: position 33,424,963 of record VZSR01000520.1, read on the forward strand.
TCACAAGCCATAGCTCATGATAAAAAAATGGAGAATTTTGTCATGCTTCTAATGAATTTCCAGTGTTAGAGGTTTCACAGTTGTCCCAGCAACCTATTGCAAACCTATTGCAGAGCATCTTAATTTTAAGCATTTTCCCAGATGCTTAATTGAACTCTCCCTTGCTACAGTTGAGGCACATATTTTGCATTTGAGCCTGGCTGAATATGGAGAACAGAATATTCCCTTCCTTTTTGAAAGGAAGGTATTTTTTATAATATCTTATCTCAGTCTTTGCAATGTCAGGCTAGAAATATCCCCTTCCTTATGTGACATTTTCCACCATTGCTCTACCATACTCCAGATTGTGCTTCGTCTCTTGGTCACTCTTTTTTCCTTTCAAGTACAGTGCTCAAAATGAGATACAGTGACACAGAAAATATCTTGTTAATAGAGCATGGAACAGCATGATTATTTTCCTCATCTCACCTACCTATCCTGTTCCTGTTTATGGACTGGTGCTTGCTATTTTAAAACACTGTTGATTCATCTTCAGTTTTTCATGTGATATCAATGTCAAATTCTTTTTTTCAAAACTGTTACCTAAACTACAGTGCCTCCAGTTATGCAGGTGATTATTCCGATGTACCATCTTTCATAGATTGTTATTTAATTGCTTCTGGTTTTTTTCAGATCTCTTTCCCATATCCATATTGGTTTGAATCCCAGCCCTTCAGGCTAGTAGCATCTTCGGCACCCTGACTGCCTGGAATCATATTCAGACCTAAAACTGTAACCTGTATTTCATTATCCAAGTTAGTAATAAAAACACGGACCCAGTGTTTTTGCAAAACCCAATCGATACCTTCTTCCTATTTGAAACAAAACTATTGGTCTGTACCTACTGTTGACTGAATACTGTTTCCCAATCAATTTTACACTCATTTCATGTTCGTTTCATCAAGTGTAAATGACAGTAAGCTGCAATTGCAATATTTTTATTCCAGGCTGTCAGATATGAGCTTAAAAAGATTTAGGTTTCAGATCCCCAGGGAATTTGCACAACTGATTAGTTGATGGAAAAGTGGTTAAATTTTAAAATTATACAAAAGTAAATCTTGATTTGCCGAATCTCCAACATAAAACTCCACTCTATCCTTTTACAGTTGTATATCATAAAATAGTTGTGTTCCCAGAGCTACAGAAATAGATGAAACTAATAGAAAGATCACTAGGAAGAATTCAGTCTGAAAAATACAAAAGTACTTTGGCAATACATGGAAGGACTTGGGTCGTCTTTTACACTTTGTCTTGGATTGGAAGAGAGGTATCTGCCAAGGAAGGCTGGAACCTCGTTTGGCATGGAAAAACTGTGATCCCCTTCCCTCCTAATTATTACAATTTTGCAATTAAGGGGCTTTCAGGCAAAGATATGGGGAAAGGAATAACAGTTCTTTGCTAATATGTGTAGGTACATAACAAGGCAAACACACAACAACTGTGGCAGCAACAACAAACCAAACCAGAAACCCAGCAAGAATCTCTGCCGCGGGCACTTTCCCCTTGGTGCAGTTCCGGGCACAGCCGGCAGGGGCGCTGCTGGCTCCCGGCCGGGCAGGGCCGGGACGATGATTCCCCGCGCCTGCAGGGGGCGCTGTGGCGCAAGCTGGGCCTCCCTCACGCGGCAATGGCGGGCGGGCCGTGTGGCTAAAGGGCTGCAGTAGGAACCATGGAGCGGCGGCTGGGACAGCAGCGATGAGCAGACCCCAGAGTAGCAAAGGAAATGTATCAGAGGCTCCACAGCTGTAGCAGGAGCCACGGAATGTCCCGGCAGGCAGGGAGCGTGGGTTACAATGCAGCGAAAAAGCCCGAGACAGCAGCAGAAAGCAGCAGGGCTCGACAGCAGCAGCCGGGCTCCTCCGTAGCAGCTGCCGCACAGAACCGGGGAGACGCGTCCTCTGGGAAGGGGGAGAGGGTCGGGGTCCCAGGCTTTCCCCCTGAGGCACCTACATAGATGGTGAGGGTCCCTTCCAGTCAGAATGGGTCTTAGTAAGGTCCCAGTTCAACAGCTGCTCTAATGAGCAAAGGCTCACCCGTGATAGGAGAAGCAATGGGACAACAAAAGTTCCATAGTGGCAACGAATGATCTGGGAGCAACCACAGACTGTCTGCGCCTCCTCCTATGCCGAAAGCGAGAGAGGGAAAGGAGCCGAGCCCAGCCCATCACCACCCAGCCAAAATCTCGTGGTATCTTTGCTGCCTTTCCTAAGAGAAAACCCCTCAGGTAAGAAAGTAACCAGCTGCATCTTCTCCCTCCTCTTCCTTCCTGCCACATCTTTTGTTCTCTTAAGTATTGGTAGTTATTGTTTCTTAGCAACAGATGGGACAAAATTCCATGAGAGAGAAACAAAAGGAAAAATCCCAACCCCCCGACACATGTGTAAAATACAGCACGTATTTCCATTCTACTGATTGAAATCCATTTTTAAAAAAGTCAAACATCAGCATGCAATATTTTTTCCACAAATATTATCTTAATTAAAGTTATACATTAAATCCTATTTGAAGTGGAATTATGCTAGACATATTTAACCTTACTGGCTACAAGTACTGAATCACAAAATTACTATTTTCGTGTGTGTGACAAAAAGGTTTTTCAAGAACATTCTTCCCTTGATGTGTCAGGCTGCTGATAATCCTTTTTCAAACACTGATCCCCTTAAAGACAGCAGGAACAGAGCCGTGTGACCAGAAGATGATAGGAACTTGAATGCTCCAATCCCCCCAAAAACCTTTTGGATTTATAATGAACGTGCTGAATGTGAGGGAGTTCATTATTCACTAATTTAAGGCATCTTGGTTTATGGTCCAGCAAATGCTCTTCTGACAGATAAAAGGTGTTAAATGTACTTTGTGTTGTCATCATAAGTAAATCCTTCTTGCAGGAAAGCTGGCTTGAGCTAAGACTTGTTTGGGGGAAGTTATGCTGTTCCCTCTCTGAACCCTGGAGAGTTACACGTTAAATGTACAAAATCAGCTTTGTATTAAATAGGTCTGTACAATAAAGTCATCACTCTCTTGATTTTGATAAACTTCGAATGGGCTCATGAGAGGAGTTGTATCACAACTGTTTGGCAACAGCAATAACTGCAGGAAGCAATTTCCAGCACAGAGCTAAACTGGGCCTCTGGAGGCAAGCATAGGTTAATAACACTAACACACAAAAGAGACTATGTAGAACAAGACCACAAAAAGGAAAGTGATGAGATTTGACTAAACATACTCCTCATCTTCTTACTACCATTAGAAGTGACACTGGACATTGAAGACTGGATGCACATTGGGACTTTTAGAAGAAAAGCACTGATCTCCTTTCTGATGGCATGCTAAAGTGCAAATTTTTAGGCCTGGGTTTTAAGAAATGTGTAAGCACATGCATGGTAATCCTATTGTTGTGGTAAACTGCAGCAGGAGAATGCATGATAATCAAAGTGTACAAGTTATTATTACAGGAACAGAGTATTCTTTCAAAGGGAAGAAAAGGACTTGAATATTTTAAACAGACTAGGTTCCTGTCAAATAAAATTTCCAAAATATCTAGATAATTTAGATATCTAGAGCTTGAAAATAGAGGTATTTTCAGCCAAGTTCCATTGGTTGCCTTAAAACAGCAGCTGTTTCCAACACCAGCCCATTTGAACAGTCCTCTTACACCACAGCTCCACAGAGAATGGGGAATGTGCCCATGCCTCCACAAATGCCTCCTTCAAAAGGAAAGCAGCCACCACATGCTTCCTCTCTGCACAGAGAGCTGGGGCCCTTTCATACCTGAAGGCTTCCAAGGCATGATCAGCCCATCCCATGAGGGTTGCAAGGGTTTTCCCCACACTTGCAACTTGTTTTCATGGTTATCCAGCCCTGATTTTGTCAAGGAGCAGGCTTTCCAGCCAGGCAGCCACCTCTCTTGTGGGCTTCCCTGGCACCACACCCCAAAGTACCCACCCATCTGCCCACTCTCGGACAGAGATTTCACTGTCCTGCCAGCAATTTGGGTGCTGAGACTCCTGCACATTCCTGGGGCAGGTTCTCCATCCCCTTTCTTCCTATTCACAACAACAGCTTAATCAAATACCTCACTGGATATCCAACATCCAGATAGATTTAGCATCTTTCTGTAGCCTTGCAAACCCACTATGATATCCTGTTTCCCCCATTTTTAATGCCTGACTCCTGCATTGCCCTGTCCCTGGCCAGCACATCCTCAGCTGGTGGTGGCTGGCAGGCTGCTAACAGGCCAAGTGACATCTGGTCCTGCCCTTTCCTCAGGCACACTTCTCTTTTAGGCACTTGTCTTCACAAAATTTGTAGAAATTTATTATCTTTCTGATTTCTAGTCCTGTATCTAATGTGTTTGGAAATAACCAAGAGATTCAAATCCTTTCAAAGTTGCATTTTGAGCTCATGACTACCAAAAATTTTAAGCAGGGCACTGTAACCATGACACACCTCTGATACCAAATAGGTATTGTGAAGGGAAAGGAATCTGATCTGACTCAATCCAGCTGCCAGGACAAATAGTCTAAAAATTAATTAGGATCAGAGCATTTCAAGAGAGAATATCAGAATATTTCAGGGTCGGTAGAAAACCTGAACAAAGAACAGTATTTCACATTCATAGAACAAGAAAAAACACTGAGACACTCCACAAAGGTATTAGTAAATGTGATACCACAAACCACTTGAGTATATTCTTTTTAAAAGGGAGAACATTAAATTGCATGAGATGAACGATATTTATAGAGGCAAGTAAAGAAGTTATGGTGTGTATTTCCAAAGGCAGCTGAATGATGACATCTGCAAAAGGTGCAAAGCAACTGAAAAAGAAATAACAAGTTATACTATATAAAGATGTGTTATTATGCTGTGTAAACCATATATATGTCCTCATCCTGGTTGTTATTGTACTAGTTTGACAAAAGGTCCATTACAAAGGTAAAAAAAAATAAAGTCCAAGGAAAAGCAATTAAAAAACATTCAATTTGGGATCCCTAAATGCAGCCAAGGCACATAAATAGGAAAATAAGAAGTCAGGACTATTTCCAGAATCTGAAACATGAAAATAAGTGTGAGTCTTGCTTTTACCATGACTGGAATGAAGAGGAAAAGCAAGGGGCAGAGGGCAGGACTGAGAAAAGCCACTCCATCATGAGCTCCACTGGGTGTGCAGGAGGGCAGCTGTTCCCTCCTGTGCAGGTACAAGAGTAGTAAGGTTCACTCAGATCACAAGGTGTCCAGCAGAATGACCAAATTACCTTGTGTAGAATGAAAGAAACAGGACAGATAAATATTGGAACTCATTTATCTTCACTGAAAGCATTAAAAACTACTGAATTAGGCAAAAAAATTTACAAATATACTCAAATAAAAAGAAAATTCACTTTTAAGACTGTGTTTAGTTAGAGCAGCACAATAACCATGTAAAAATGTAGTAGAATTTTTTTAAATTAATGTCTACAGAAGTAGTAAGTGTGCTATCTGATATAAAATAATGGTGCTGACTTTCATTATTCCAGGCAGATAATGTTAAACAAAAATTGCCCTCTCCTGCAAAACGTATTTTTAATAAAAAGTGCGTGTGAAGGTTTTCTCTTTAGCACTTAACATTAAGAATTCATAACCAAAGTCTCTACAGCTATCCCAAACACTTTTCTCATGTTAATAAAGTGCTCAGGTACACAAGCTCAGATACACCAGCAAAGTAAAATTTACTTTAGCAATATATCTGTGCTAAAAGCAGTATGGATCCCATAACAGAATATTTGTTGAAAAAGCAAAATATATGTTCATATATTGCAACCATATCATACATTAAAACGTTTTCTACTCTTCTGATGACTGCTCAGAAAAGCAACAGGTTTTTTGCAATCAGATGCACACTGCCACATTTGTTTCCAGCTTTGCTAAATGGTGTGAGCTGTTTAAAGGTGAAGTAGACAGGTTTCTGAGGTGTGGGTAAACTAGCAGACTTACACTGAGGAATTATTTGGCCTTTGCCACTGGAGGATCTAAACATTAGGCCAGCCCTTTCCCATTAAAATAATGTCCTGCTCTCCTCAAAGCTTTCTGGAGTGCCCACATTTCTGATGATTGCAGAAATTAGAAAAGTAGTAGGAGACCAATGTAGAAGGATGTTTATATTAAAAGGACCTGTGAGGAAATAAATACCAGTATGACTAATATATGCAGCTGTATGGACCTTTTAGATTGAATTCACATGTTGTATTCCATCATCTCACTCTGATTTAATGGCTATTTGTTTTATGCAGAGACTGGGAATTGGTACATAAGTTTAGCATCAGAGATTAGGCTAATGTTTCACAAAGACAGCACCCAAAACTCACATTTTATGAGATTCAAATGTTTCAAAGTGATTTTTTCCACTATTTCTTTGATAACATTTTCTCATTGAGAAATATTGTCTATCAAGCAGCTTTTAGAAGGATTGGTGCAGCATATTGAAAGCTATAAGTGTAAAATCTGACCCTATAAAAGCAGTACCATCCCCAGATTTGTCTCCTGCAAACAGAGGAGTTATGAGAGTATTAATAGCATGCAATCCCTTTATTTTGTTGCACAGAAATGGTTTGTAAGTTATTAAAAATTTTGAATACTGATATTTATCTATTCAATAAGAGGCAGTGATGTTATCATGCGTGTGGATTAAGTCTTTTTTCAGGTAACACTGACCAAAATGACTGCCTGATTAACACTACAATCCAGCAGACTTTAGGAAACACATTGAGATTTCTTCCAAGCATCTATTTGGAGTGTGTAGGGAGCTTGTGTGAGCATTCCCATGGTCTCAGCAAACGACTGATTGAGACATTTGTCCCTTCTCATGTGAGGAATCGCATCCACGCGTAGGTTCCATGTGTGCTGTCTGCTCAAAGGCAGATGCTTCTGTTCACTGAAACTCTCGCTATAATTAAGATTATTTTTATGTCCCCAGTTCTATTTTTTCCAAAGCTATTCTTGTGTCCAAGTTTGTGCTCCTGACAAACACTATCAGTGGTGAGTGATGGGAGAGCTCATGTTCCACATGGGCAGTAAATGATAATGTTTTTCTTAGAGCATAACCTGGGGCTTATGTTTTACACATTCTTTTGTAACTGTATTTACTCTCCTGCTTTGCTTAGTATAAGATAAATCCTGCAGGAAAATGCTGGCATTGGCTTTGTGTAAACAGACAACAAGTATTCAGATTGAAATTCCTGTTGGAAGCAAATGATCAGACCTAGGTTTTGCTTTTCTAAAGAGCAGTCTACTACACCCCAGGTTAGTGTCTCAGTCCCAGGGTCATGATCTGCTTTCTTTAGGTTATATCTTACAAAAATTATAGTATAGAACATTTCTCCAATTAGTCAGTTGCAAAAAAAAATCAAATTATTTGAGACAAAAATCAAGTAAAATGGTGGGGGAAAGGTCTGTTAAGGATGCTTCCATATACGTTTGCAGGGGAGGTGTTAACCAAAAGAGTTTGTTCTAAGGCCTAAAATTCTGTGTGATGTGATTCAGTAAATAGCTGAGGTGGAGAAGGACTCTGCTGTGTTAGGTGAAAAAAATAAAAGCAACATTTTAATCCTGACTGTAACACACTGTCTGTGGCATGATGGATTGATAATATAGTGGGTAGGTACTTACCAAGCTGAAACAGGACAAACACATGTAAACGTCAGTGTGAATCTTCTTGTTCTTTGCTCGTTGACTGTCAGTACCCTTGAACTTAACGTTATTTTCATTTTAGTCTCCCTGTTCCTCATTTCCAGTGCAATCAATACCAACCACCAGCTGCTCTGCAGGAATGTGTTATGCTTTATCTTGAGCATCAAGCTTGTTTGATGTTAAAAGCTTTGAGTACATGACTCTGGCTTGTAGCTTCCTTATATTGCCCTTCCTTTATATCAGTGCCAAGGAGACTAGAGGAGCTTCTGGGAACCTACAGGTTTTGAAGATTCATGCTCTGCCCTTTTGCTCCTTTTGATATGTTCAGACCTCAAGTTTAGTATCCAGCCTTCCAGATGCTGGGTCTTCATCCATTCTGGTCAACTAAATGGTCAGAATTGAAAGCCTGTCCAAACGATTGGATCTGCAGACAAGGCCAGTGTACTGCCATGAGAATGGAAGGGAGTAGAAGAGGCTCTGCTATGGATTTCATACTCTTTATTTGTTTGCATTCTAACCTATATTCCTTTAGTCAGCAACCTCTTTTGCTGGGGTTTTTTTTTTCAGTTTGTGAATTACAAGAATCTCAATCTTCAGATGCAATAATCACAAGTTCTGCCATTTTTTTCAATTCAAAGTGTTGCTTCTGACATTTAATGGATGTCTGATTTCTCTTAGTGCTTATTAGTAAAGTCCTAATTAAGTAGTAAGGCAGATTTTGGAATTTTTTTTGTTCAGCTTATATGTTTTCTAGTTGGTATGGTTACTCTAATCACGCCTGAAAGCCTTATTCCTGCTCCAAGAGATAGTCAGGTAGATTAAACTAACTTTTGATTAGATACTTTTTATACCAACACTGAGAGCATCTGAGGAGAGAATTGTTCTTCATGTCTTCACACACTCTCTGCTAAAGTTGTCTTCTTTTTTACTTTTTAAACTCCCCCAATTTACTGATTACTTCCTGTTATTTCTGATTGTCTCAGAGGTTTTCATTGCATGTCCTTGACAGTGATAATTTAAAACCACTTGTTGCTGATGAAAATAAATGCAAGTAGTCTCATTTACCTCTCTTGACCATTATTTTTGATCTGAATGTCAGAATCTGTGCTCAGAAGAAGCCTACATATGTAGATTGATAGAAATCTACGGACATTTATGGAAATGTGCTACTTAATATACTGGCAGTTTCCTCTGCCTTTATGATGCTCCCTCTTCCTCCTGCATATAGCAGATGTGGCACCCTTATGAATTAGTTATCTAATATCCAGGAGCAGAATGAGTTTCCATATATTCCTGTACTTCAGTCTTCTGCTTCCAAAAAAATGTTCCAATTAAAATGTTTGATTGAAAAGGAGATGATTGAAGGTTCCATTTCTCCCTGATTATTACACCAGGGTTCTTGTAGCCTGTTTAAATGGAATTTGTGATGGGACATACGACCTCAAAAAGAATAAGGAAACATGTTTCTTCTTTCCATTCTTTACTTGCTGAAAATACATAATACTTCATTCTGTCTCCTCTGGGAACAGATACAAGTAAAAGTTACTTTGAGTTACGGGATTTTACCTCAAGTCTTTTGCCTTAGACAAAAATTAACACTTTTCTTTGGAGTTGCCAGTTAATGTCTATGCCATTTTGGAGTGCACATCTTTGGAAGTCTATATGCACACAGTTCAAAAATATGGATATTTTTGTTTGCCCTCCAGAAGAAAGTAACTGTAAAAAGAACAATGCTGAGGCAATCTGGAGCATGTGTGGGTAAGAAGGTTCAGGAATGACTGCAGTAGGGAAAACACTGGAATGAAGGCCTGGCAGTCTGGGTTTTATTGCGAGCCAAGAACCAAAACACAAAGTGCCTGGGGATTCTGCCTATGCAATTGCCCTATGTACAGACAATCTTATAATGTGTTTACAGGTTGTGTTTTCATTGCTAATGTTGTCCAGACAGCTAATTAATAACTAGCAGTGGATTTATTTGAAAGTGGTAGTCATAACTACACTAAAAACAGTTTCTCTATGTTAAAATTCCTTGAATTTATGCAACTGGATTTTCTAAGATTCCTGCAGAAAATAATCCCATTTGGTTTATTTGAATTAACTCGTCCAAGGTTTCACCTTCATTTTGCAAATGTTTCCCTTATCTATGTGCTTTTCCTGGGATGGTAGCCAAATCTTAAGAGAATAATACTAAATAGATTAAACAGAAGCACTATGTAAGGTTCCTCATACTCCAGGAAATGAGGCTGAATTGAAATCTCCAGTATAAACTCACAGACCAGACTGTGCAAGAGGAATAATTGAGATGTGTCTCAGAGACATATTTAACTAAACTGCATTTGAAAATTTCATGATTATATGTCTTGCATGTATGTGTGTACTTTATATTAGCTCTAAACAATTTTTAATGTGTTCACTGTGGATATTTTTTTCACTCATCCCTGATTTACTGCTATGTATCTATCTTCCCAACTTTGAGAATTCTTTACCTCTTAATGGTTTGGTAGCACACAATTTTGATGGTAATAGTACTTAAAATTACTTTATAATAATTTCAAGTCCTGAAGATAGAAGTAACAGAAATATCTGTAGCAGGAAAAGTGATGACAGTGTCACTTACCTGTAAGCTTTTTAAAAAATCCATGTCCACCCATTTTTTGCTCATCACCATGGATATCATAGTCATTGGGGACTTACCTTTCGCTCAAGCAGTAGGAGTTAACTTTGTTCCAGCTCTAGCAATATAGCACAAAGTTGAGCAATTCCACCTGCAGCAAAAATATAACAGCAAGTTCAAATACAGTTTCCCATATCAAAAGAATATTAAAAGAATGACATCTGGCCATTAAATATACAATCAGACACTTTTTGTACACAATTATCCCTAACACTTTAACTACACATTTTTTAAAAATAGCTTTGATCTATAATAGTGCTAATATTCTGAGAATAAGTCACAAAGCTGCAAGGTTATTTGTAGCTATTCTGCTTCTTGCAAGAGTGTTTAGACTAGCACCTGCTTTAAAAAGCACCACAGTACAGGTGGTTCTCTGGTGTTTTTAATAAAGACATTTATCTTTTGCTGCCATTAGGTGTTATCTTGATGAATGAATCTCAGAATTCTGAGAATATTGGCTCTTTACCACTTTAGCTCACTCCTCTCAGGGAGTGAGGAATCGAATTTAGCCATGAGCAATAATGAGTTACATCCACACTTGGATAAAGTGTATTAAGTGTTTTGCATTTGCGTCATAATGGTGTTTCTCTGGAGTGACCTGTGGTCCTATTTGGTAGGGAATCATTCAAGCCAACAAAATGATCCATCTGAGGGAAATTAAATCAAACTCCACTTCTGGCAGACACACTGAATATGGTCTGGAGTAGGAATGCTAGACAAGATTGTGGGTGTAGGGTTGTGGAGAGAGAATAGGAAAATGCTTCTAAGACATTAAAATTAAAGGTCATGTTGGCAAGGATCAGAACTTAAACAGCCGAGTGGCTCTGTGCTAATCATTGTACTAGTGCAAATGTTGTGTCAAAGACAGGGACTGGTTAACATCTCTAGGTCTTTTCAGGCCACCTCTTGCAAACATGAAACAAGGAAAAGTCAAAGCTATATTGAAACCAATGAGCTATAGAAATTATTTTTCTCTCCAGCAGCCTGAACTGTCTTTGCTTATCAAAGTAAGACCCTGCAATTTCTGTTCACCAATTATAGCAGCTACATCTCTTCCTGAAAAGACTCGGAATGCTCATCAATCTCAAGTGGCTCAGCTGAATGTTTTCACGGGGAAAATTATCTGAATCTAGAGAAAAAGACACAAGCCTTCAGAGAGCACCTTGGCTCTGATAAATACAAAATGGAACTCATAAGGGGAGGGTGGTAATTTCATCTCCTACTAAATCACTCATTTGTGTTCTCTGCTCCTCAGATAAACACTTCAGAAGGAAACTGCTGCTTCTCTCTTATGTATGTTCCATTAAGTAACTGGATCTTCAAATATGTGTTCATATAGAGGCAGCTGAGCTATGGTGGTGAGTGCTAGACTGTCTATGGTTAACCCAGGCAACTTGGAACTGCAAGTTTGAAGACCTCATTTACTGATCAATAATATTTCTTCTGTGATGTCAGCTGGACACACTTTTTTCTGCTAACTTTGGTGGAAAAAGTAGCAGCTGACTGCTTCAGTTCCAGTTTGTTCCAATCGATAGGTGTGCCATCTCCTCTCCTTCAACTGTTCTATACTTGTGCCAACATTTCAAACCTTCTTTGGCCTTGCCAGCCACAGACCATACCTGCAGCAGCCTTTTAGTCCAGTTGCATTCTCAACATGTTCTCAATTCTTTTTATATCCCTTCCCTCCATGAGCTAGGATGTTGCTAAGGCAGACTTAAATATCATGTTCCCAACTCTAATTTGTGTTGTGCTGGCAAAGTTTGTCATTTGTAGCCTTCAGCCCCATCAGCTTCATAGCTCACTTGAGCACTTCTGCTGCTGTGTTTGTGCTCTGCCCACATACCTCCTTGTGGCTGGGAATGCCCTTCCTGATCCTGCCTCTGCTCAGAGCCAGTTCCTGGTGTCACAGTGATCTCAGGCTTGATACTTACTTTTTCCCTTAATTATCTTCTCAGATAATGGAAGCTTAACAGAACAGTACATTAACAAGGGAAAAAAATACCATTTTAATTGTTTTAGTTATAAAAATCAGATGTTAACCAAATGGTCACAAGTAAGTAATAAAACCCACGAAATTTCTCACTTGGTAGTGGCTTATAGTTCCTATGGTTCTAGGAGCTATGCACGGTTCTTGAAAGAGGTCTAACTTCACGTTGCACCTGTACCCCAGTGTTCAAATTTATTTCTTCCCTTTCCCAAGGAGTATATTGCTGATAACCTATTTTTCATATACAGACACTTTTTTCCCTGTGAATGGAGTATGAAAACCTGGTATTTCACCTGCTAAGTTGCCTAAGAGGCCCAAGATGTTGCACTGTGACTGTTCAAATTTTATATACAAATATTAAGATTTAATACAGCTGCAATAACAGAAAGAGAGAAAAATGTTGATCCTAGAGTAGCCTGCTTTCTGGAAATTAGGTGATGCTCCAACAGATGGGACATCTCAGGCATCTGACCTTCCAGAACCACCACTTCTTTGTGAATTGTTCTTCAGCTAGTTATTGAAAAATGAAAAAAAGCTGATTTACATTTTGTCTGTGCTTTTCTTTTCTTTCATTCACTGCTGGACATGATGGAATCATGCTTAAAGGGCTGCAGTTCACTGATTCTGAGGTCTGCTATCAGTTCTGTGATTATGGTCACTGCAGCAACCCCCTTCCCACTCAGCCAAGTGAGACTGAGTGACAATTTCAGTGTAAACATTGTGGCATGCCCTAGATGCAAGAGTTAATATTAAAGTTTTCTGGCAGGCTTGTGCAGTTAGTGCTGGTGCCTGTCATAGCTTTGCTTCTGTTGTTACTCAATTAAGCTGTATAAAGGCATCCTGGGCACGATGATCCCATCCAACTCCAACAGACGCATGTCTGGTTTCAAAATCTGTTGTCATGTCAGTCTCTTCCTTAAAATAATGCTTTTCTGTATATTAAAGAATGTCAAGACTTGCATAGGAAAATTTTATCACCATTTTCTTCTGCTCTACTTAAAATCCAGTTTCCAGTGCTGTAAATCCTTTGTATGTAGTGCTAGGTTTTTTTACTCCCTGAAGTTAAACTAATAGTTAAACTATTTCTATTATAACTTTAATGCATTTGAAGTAAAGAGGTGGTAGGGAGCATCTTGAAACAAAAACTTAAAATCCATACTTTCTCCAGCTCCTTGTCTCATTTCATATAATGACCCCCCTAAAAAAATTCCAGAATAAACAACTATGACTTTATTTTATCTTTATGGGGAGAGAAGAATACAATACTGGAACACAGATGAATGGTGTATCATATCTGTCTCGCAGTAACCAGTGCAAGGTGCCTTAGAGAAGAGTGACTGAATTCTGTGAATCAGTAATTATTAAATAATTTGCTTATCTGAGACCCATCTCTTTAATGTTTTTCCCTTAGAAAGTAGCTTATTTCCAGGAACAGTACAGTGTATATTGCTTAGAATATTGTCCCATCTAATATCAAATTGTCATGCTCAGATGGATGTTACTGTTTTACTTTGTTCTGTGTAAACCTTGTATACAGAGTTTCATGGGTTGACTGGAACATTTTAAACATCTACACAGGGTACATAGGAGAAAAACAGTGCAGAATAAGGCTTGTGCTTCTAAAACTGGGATGTTTCAAATGTTTCCAATAAATGTTTTGCTGTTACACCTGTGTAAACACCTATATCCCTTTCAGCTGAACTCTTGCCCAAGTTGCTCACAAAGATGACATATGGTTACTCCTTAATAATTGATAGCAGTAGTAGTAAAAAGAGCAAAGATATTTCATTGTCTTCTTCTAAGGCATCCTTCATATAAAAAAAACTACCTAAGTTTTATGAACTCTGACTAAATTATTAATAATTTCATTTTAAGCTATCTGACACTACTGTATATTTCAGTTATTGCTTTCTGACTTCTCATAGTATAATAGCTGCATACGCTTCATGGAAAGGACAGATTTATTTCTTTGAAACAGTCTTTTCTGCATGTTCCCATTCTGTCCCAGCTTAAGCCTAAAATTAATAGCATGGTGAGCATGAAACCATTAGATTCACGTGTACATCAATTAGCAATATACTGATTGACGTAACCTTGCAAGTGGCTAAGAAAGCTATAACTCGATTTTGATGTTTATATACTTCCCACTGGTCAGGTTTCCTGATGGCAAATGCCATCGCAGTATTTGAGAAGAGAAAAAAGGATCTTTCTTTATGGCTGGGAACAGTCCCTACAGTGCACGGATGAGCAGCCCAGAGTACTCTCTGGGTATGCACTCTGAGGATGATGGGACTTGAGCCTGCAAAATTTTCACCCTGAAAGTTTTTTTAAGAATTTTCATTACAAAGATGTATGGCACAGCCATACATTAAGTAACATAGGACATTGTTCCACATACAGAAAAAGGGTGCAGGTGACCCATTTAGAGGGATGTGAAGGTGTTTATTTTTCTTGGAGCAACCTATATGTAACCTGCCACAGAACCTCTTTTGTCCTCTTTGGTGTTACCCTGGAGTAATAAAAAACCAAAATAGGTAGTTTTTGATCACTGTCAAGATGTACAGGAATGGATGCACACATACACACTGTGTGGGTAATTTAGGGGCTGAAAGGCTGGCACTGTAGTGTGAGACACTACAAGGTACCACAGCTTTGGAAGTTGTGTCAGGCACAGACACTCACAACACTGGTGTGCTGGGTCAGTCTGCCATCAGTAGTCAGTTTCAAGGAAGTTTTCTCAGCTTTGGCTCTTGGTCTAAAAACTTCTTCATAAAAATATTTGCAGTTCAGCATTATTTATTCTGTGCTATAAAGTCTCCTTATGTTTCTACAACAAGACATCCTGTTCCAGATTCTGTTCATGGGTAATGAAATCGGCAGATGACTAATGTTAAGTCGAACAAGAAGAATTTAAGCTCCTGTGACAGTCCTTGGGAAAGACATACAGTGGTACATTTCCCCTGAGCCCCAGTGACTGTATAATCATTGCTTATCACTTCAGCTTTCCAGTTTTAACATGAGTGAAAGGGGAGTTTTTGGCACTTGTTCATTATAATTTAGTCCCATGTTTGCAGTATGTCATAGTTTACTGTAGGCAAAATCATAAGTGAGGGGTGTTAATGAGCATCATCAGTGTTGCAGGCTATTACTCTGGACTTCTACTCCTTAATTTTACACCACGGGTTCCCAAACTCTTTGTTGTGTGCCAGTCACAATCAGGAGCTCTGCAGTGTAGGGCAAGCTCTGGGAGGAGTGCTACAGATGTCACAGAGTATTTCTGAGGAGTGTATGGCAGAAGCAACTATGACCTGAGGGCAGAAGCACTGAGAGGGGTCAGGCTGTGTCTCCCTAATCCCAGGTTCTCTGGAAAGAGCATCATGAGGCTTGCTGCCTTGCAGAGAGTGAAGGTAGCAGTTGCTCAAACAGAATAGACCTATTTCAGAAATAATTCTAAGACCACTATTTTATGTTTTTCTTTCAATACAAGAAAATGTGTGTATCAGGTGTCAGGAGTGATTACAGCAATTAGATGAATGATGAAGTCAGGTCAATGATTGCAAAGCCTCACAAGTATCTTACTGATAAATTGGAAAAAAAATTAACCTAGCTTTTCTTCCCATCACTTTAAAAATGGCTAATATTTTATGTAACTGGATTCTCTAAACAAAGGGATTTAGAACCTACGCAAATATCTTTAAATTAGAAATTATATAACAGTATCCTATAAACAGCCAAGTTTATACTGCACAAGGACTGTGCATGTAACATTAATAGTGTGCAGAACACTTCACAGTGTATTAACTCTGACCACTTCACTGGTGAAAATGTGGAATTATACCAAGTCTCTTTTCCTGCATTTTGATGGTGAACCTTGTCTCTAACTGTTTTCAGTCAGTTCTGGTTCACCTTCAAGCAGTCTCATTTGGGCCACATTTCCTTAGATTACTCATGAAAATATTGTGGAAAGATGGCATCAGAGCTTTGCAAAGGCGTATGGTTTCTACCTCTTCTCCCTTGGCTAGAAGGGCCCCTCTTGAAGAAAGGAATTTGCTTTGCCACAATTTGCAGCTAGCATACCCATACATCAGTGTGCTTCATCTGATTGGAGCTGAGAAGTGCACCTGCACTTTGCTTGGCTTTATAAAAATTTTCTATAAATACTCATGGAAAGTTTGGATTTTTATTTGCAAAGAAAGCACTCTGGTTGGGGCTATTAAACTCTCCAATACTCATATAAAATAAAAAAACTGTAGCCTAATGCACCTGATTAAGGAGAGAAAAATCATGACCAGAAAACCTAGAATTTCTACTTCTGTGCTTGGCTTAGCATCTCCAGTAGATATTTAGTTATGCATTTTAAAATGAAACTTGCATTAAACATCCTCCTTTAAAAGATACTCCAAAGCACAAAAAGTGGGGATTCACAATGTAATGCCCCATCTCTGATTTGCTTGTTATTAGAAGAACATCAGGATAAAGGTATGTTCTCTTGTCCAAGTTCCTCACAGGTTGCCTAATAAAAATAATTGCAGTTTACACCAAGGATAAGTGTTATTTTCTCTGAACAAAGTATTATCCTAGACTTTCTTACTTACATGAAAACAGGACAGCCTAGATGAGATGCAGTTACATTAATAAAAGCATTAACAAATCCAGCCAAAATGGGACTGACTAGTGAATACCAAAGCCAGTCCATTTTATCAACTGAGCTTACAGTGAAGAACTTGAAAGTCGAATCTTCTGCTGACATTCTTATCCAGATTTTTACCATAAGGCAGCTTAATACAGTGCTTAGAAAGACTGCCTTAAAGTGAGTACTGTAAAGATTACTAGAAAATAATTAGTTAATTGTCTGTGTTCTGTGCAGTTCTGAGAAATTCTTTGGATTGTTTTAAACTCAATTTTAGGGCCAGTGCTCTTTAATAACTAGAGCACATCGAAAGTTCTCCTCAGTCTCACTTCATGAACCAATGTTTGGTTAGTGAACACCTCCAAGATATGGAGAGGCCAACTCCAGCTTTGACAGGTTAGGCAGACCTGGTTTCAGGAAGCATAGTTGCTCATTCTGCTGCATCCAGCCCCTGCTCACAAGCACTGTCCCACCAGCAGGCAACCCATGGACGAGGCAGGGCAAGCGGTACTTTAACCAGGGCCGCACAACTAGTGAATTGCAGCCTGACTCTCCTGGCTCGGGGAACACTGCCCTGTCTGCTCTGCCACTGCCAGACACCTTCCAGCTGCCTCGGGCACATTGTGTGACTCAGGACAGAGACAGGAAAGACTTTCAGAGAGCCCTCGGAGAACCTCTCTCCAGCTGCAGATGGTGCTTACAGTGCTCTCCTTTTGAGCCTACTAACTGAACTCTTCACCCTGTTAGGTGTAAATAAATAGGATGGATGGTTTTTACACTAGGAAGTATTGGGATTTCAGTTGAGAAGCTGTTAATTTAAGGGAGGCAAGTAGGCAAGTCCAGAGGCAGAAAATCACTTTACTTTTTTGTTCCTGTGTAAAAATTATTTTTCCCTGTGGTAACTTTAATATCTTTGAGCTAAGACAGGAAAAAAATATACTTCTACTCTAGGGAAAGCTGGTAAAAGAACCAAATGTAAGAAAGAGCACACTCCTCCCCTGCAGACCAATTATACCAGTCCTTCCTGGGAGGGGGCCAGAAACTGCATGCCTGTATGTAACTGTGATTGAATTGGATTTTGAATAAAACACTATCAAAAGTTAAAGAACAGAAAGAATTGGTTTATTTCCTCCACAGCTGAAAGTGTTAAGAAACTAGTTTATTCTAAATCAGGATTAGTTTCTGCTCTCTTTCATTATTCTGCACAAATTTAATATTAGTGATGCTTCAATTAGTAATGTAAACAGTTTTAAAGCATCTTCTTCCTATGTATTTTAAATACAGTTATGAAAAAAAAGGTGCAAGAAAGAAGCCAGAGTTTGTGACAAACAAGTGTTCTGGCACTAAGCAGGCAATTGAGAGCCAAATAATGTAAAATATTGATGCAGGTATTTATACAGTTCAGCAGATTTGTACATCAGTAGTCATTTGGGCTATGAAATTTATGTGACTCCTAAGACCCATATCCTGAACTTTGAGAATCCTATTTTTTTTTTTTGCACTATGACATTGACTCTTGAGGATGAAATGGTGTGTGAAGAGAGGACAGCCTCTTGTCAGAGCTTGGAGCCGGTGGGGGAGACACAGATGCAAATACCAGTTTGCAAATTTCACTCACACAGCCCCAACACATTTGTCAGCACTGTTTTAAAAGTTTGATTTGGGTGGAAGTATTATTCTGGAAAGTAGGAAGGGTCTCCCAAGTGATCTGGACAGGCTGAATGGATGGCCCAAAACCAATTGTGTGAGGTTCAGTGAGGCCAGGTGTCAGGTTCTGCCCCTGGGTCACAACAACCCCACACAGCACTACAGGTTGGAGCAGAGTGGCTAGAAAGCTGCCTGGTGGAAAAGAACCTGGGGGTGCTGGTTGACAACAGCTGGACATGAGCCAGAAGTTCCCAGGTGGCCAAGAAGGCCAATGTCATTCTGGCCTGTGTCAGCAACAGCGTGGCCAGCAGGACCAGGACAGTGACTGTTTCCTGGTACTTGGCACTGGTGAGGTCTCATGTTGAGTACTGTTTCCAATTCTGGACCCATAAATTCAAGAAAGAAATTGAGGTGCTGGATTGAGTCCAGAGAATGGTAACAGAGCTGGTGAAGGTTCTAAAGTGCATGTCCTATGACATGTCCTTGAAAGAAGAGTGTAGACAGGTGAGGGTCAATCTGTTTTGCCAGGCAACTGGTGACAGGACAAGAGGACACAGTCTTAAGCTATGCCAGGAAAGCTTTAGGTTGCACATTAGAAGGATATTGGAATGGGCTGCCCAGGGAGGTGGTGAAGTCACTGTCCCTGGAAGTGTTTAAGGAAAGACTGGATATGGCACTCAGTACCACTCAGTACCACATCTAGCTGATGTGGTGGTGTTCAGTCATGGGTTGTACTTGATGATATCAGATGTCTTTTCAAACCTAATTGATTCTGTGATTTTATGGGGTCAGGAGGCTATGCAGGAGCAGCCTCAAGCTGACATCATGGCCCCATATAGGGCTGCAGCTTTGGTGTAGCCATCACAGCAGCTGGTGAGAACAGGAATCAGCAGAAACACCTGGCAATGCCTCAAGAGTGTCTGGCAGTGTAGGTGCTGATGTTCCTGTATGCTAATGTTAAGTACAGTCTCATAGGATGTAGAAAAACTTCATGGAGACTGCCATAAGCATTGCCCAAAAAGCATGGCACTACCTTTTCCCACGCCTGTGACGCTGCATTGCTCTTAGCTTGTTGAATGAAGGTTCTGCCAGCAGTGTGGGTCAGACAGTTCTGAAGATGCTGCATGCCGTGCAGCCCTTGGTTGTTGTCCACATGGCCAAGGGCTGTGTGTTTACTACACCTGTTTAATATGTCCTCAAGCCCTGGGTACTAACAGGACATTCATTCTGAGAATCTAAAGTTTTTATATAGTTGTCTGAAATTTAGATTAATTGATGTGTGAAGCTAACATGAATTGCTAATTGCTTACATTAAAATTGTGAAGCTTCTCCAAAGTCCCTAATTTGGCTTTGCAGTTCCTTGTAATGGTTCTGAGGCTTTCTAAGGACAACTTTTTAAAATACCGTAATTTTGGAAAATCTCAGTTATTCATTGTATCTGACAATGTTTGTAACTGCTAAAACAACTTAATTGCTCATACATAATGTCACAAGTCTTGTCTGCTGATCACACGTTTTACAGACTAGTGAAATGTTTCTGCCTCTCAACAGGGCTTTTTAGAGGGACTGTCAACAGGATAATTAGAAAGCAACCCCAGGACCTCCCACAACCTACTTATTGTGGAGCTTAGGACCTCTGAGGCTCTAAGGAATGCACCATGATTGCTCCTCTGGGGAGCTCCCAGACATATTGCTTTCTCACAAGAACCCTCACACTTAGTCTTGATTCCTAATCTTGATACCATGGATGAAGAAAATGGCACACAGCAGCTACTCTGTTCTCAGTGATGTCAAGGGCTATCAGTGGAACTAGAGAGACTACACAGCCTTCCTAACATTACTAATAAACAGGGGCAGGCCCTTTCACATCAGGGATCAGCTAGGTTAGGCATTATCTCTGTATCACCTAAAATGACTGAGACCGGCTGAGACACTTGTGCTATCAATGCAAAGGACTAAACCTCCCAATACCAGCAGCTGGAAATTATCAACTGAAAGACAAATCATCCCCTGCAAAATCTGGCCCAGTGTCTCAGGATTTGGGGCTTGTCAGTCTGCTGATTTTTAAACTCCTAGTGAGTTATCAGGTGCCTTGGCAATGGGCAACCTGCCACACAAGCAACTGAAGCAGCTAAATAAATGGTGAGTCAAAGAGTCTCAATAAAAATGAAACATAATGGCTTAAATCAAATTTAACATCCAAATACTTCCTGCAAACTGGTGCAATTGAAGCATGACATAGAAACAGGAATGACTTTGTCGGATATGGGATGTATCAAGTTCTGAAGCAATGCAGACTGGATTGCAGGAAGCTAATTAGGTGATGCAGGTAAAAGCTATGTGTGCTTGGGAAGAAGCAAGTCTTCCCCTTCTGAGAAAAGCCTCCACGATCCCTTGTTTAATAGAGGCAATTTGTTTTATGGCAGTTTGAAAAAGGGGAAGTCTTGTCTTCGGACAAACACACCAAAATGCCCTGCACTAGTGACAGCTTCCTCGGTAAGGCACACTAAAAGCTGTTTTTGCTTTGCCTCTTACTCTCTTCTGTCCTGAGAGGTGAAAGGGTGATGGCAGCAGCATTATGGTCTCTTCTGCTGTGGTCTTTGTGTTGACACACAAGCAGGGTGACCTGCACCAAAGGGCTCAGTGCAGGGAGGGAGAAATCCATCACTCTTACCAGCACTGCCAGTTCCTCAGAGAACCCTCGGTGTGCCAAAAGTTCTGCATCATGAGCAAGTGCCACAGTCCCTTTTGGTTCCTAGCTGAGGAAGACCTCTCCTAAAACATACCATGAGAAGAAAAATTAGTTTGATGGTACAAAAAAGTACAGGAACTGCTGTGTTTTGTGAGATGGGGAATGGAGCTAGCCTGTGACATGGGGCTGGTTTGGTAGAGTGAAGGGCAGTGAGGGAGGCAGCAGGAGCTCATTGCATAGGCTGGATGGTGTAGCACTGGTTAAGGGATGTGAGAGTACCAGCTCCTCATGTGGGTTCCCTTGAGAGGCCACAGCGCAGCAGCTCTATCCTGTTACTTGATGCCAAGAGAGCCAACTGTGCTTGGGCTTGTGAGAAATGGGATAACAAGGCTTGCTGGTAGCATGTATGGTGGGGGAAGGATGATTTTGAGAGGTAGCTTTGATCAGGATGATGGGGGGTTGAGACTCTATCCACTGTTTAAATATAGAATAATTACAGAGTGTTACAGGGATGTAATGGCTGTTGCATTGATCCAAACCACTGGGCCTGTCTGGGCAATTATTTCCTGCAATACCAATAATACTGGATGTTCTTGAAGCAGAGATGTTCAAATTTTTTTTGTCCAACAAATACATAATCAGCCACCAGATCTCATTTTATAATCTTCAGAATCCTCTTCTTAGGGTCTCTATTTGGGCATATTTGTGACTGAGACAGCTTGACAAGATCACTCAGACTGAACAACAGTGTGCTGCCAGAAGAAGGGAGGACTCTTATCCACACTCCAAGCACTGAGGAAAAGAATCTATTCACTTAGAGCAGCAGGAATATCAGCAGGACCTCACCAGAAGACCCTGTGGGAGCCAGAGCCATGGTGAAGGAAGGAGCAATGGGAAGGTGCAAACCCCCACCTTCCAGCTTACCTGCCCACACAAACACACCAATGCACCCAAGGCTTGGGAATTCAGTAGAGTAATTGGTAGCTCCAAACTAAGCTGGGAAATCTCTGGCTTGGAGCACAAGTCTACTGCTTTTCTATGTGTGATTAGTACTTCATGCATTATGTATATGGATTTATGAAGCCTGGACTTTGCTTGGATAATGCTGGTTCTGAGCAGGGATTTGGAAAGGTAACTTCTCTGTAATTCACTTTCCCCACCTCTATAATAGTTTGCAGTAGCTTGCTTTCGTAGGATGCATTGAGATGTACAAAAGGAAAGCACCAGTGGTAAACAGCATTTATGCACTGCAGTTGTGCTTTAAGGGCTTTTGATCTATACTTATGGACTTGAAAGCAATTACAAATATTCTTCCCAAATTAATATAATTGTTGAGAAAGTATATTAACCTCTACTCCATTCCAGTGTGTTCTTGTGCTTTTGCCTGACAATTTGAAGACTTTGAGATTCTTAAGGCTAATAAATAGACCTGAAGAGAGTAGGAAATGCAGCCTGTTCTGGAAGAAACCCTGTAATAAAGACTGCATGACTCAACAGCAGAGTCCATTTCACTCAGGAATCAATGTGCTTAGTTGTTGAAGCATGGGATGCACAAACTCTTCTCACAGCAGCTGTTACTTTAATGTTGACAGTTTGGGAAGTCCCAGGACAAAACCAAAAGCCCTCCAGAAGGGGCTATTTTGATCTGCAGGGCCTTCACCTCACTGACGTGTTGACCATAACCAAACAGAAGTCAGAGCACTTTGCTCTCAACCAGTTAATCCCAAATACATCTGACTGCATTGGCAGTGGCACTGTGCCAGGGCTCCTCTCTTTTTGATGTGGATGCTTTGATTCATCCAACCAGGGATGTTAAGCCAGACCAATGAAGTCAAGACTTGCAAAAAGCTCACAGTGGAGCCCTAATGATATGACTTTTTATTCCCTAAATTTGCAGCTGTTGTATGATTTTGTTGAAAGTTTTAAAAAATGAGAATCTCAGCAAGCTGTGGGAGCATATAGTGTCCTTGCAGCATCTGGCCCAGGATAAAGTATGTTAATTGCATATTTTCTGCATTTTACTGTGATCTTTAAAGCAGAAGTGCACCCCGTGAGAGAAACAAGCTCCCAGACAAAGCACACTGTGATCCTTGGAGGTGACAGAATTTCACAAGAAAGGTCAAGGGAGATCCCAAGGGATAAAATCACTCACTGACCTAGGTCATTATACAGATTAAATGTTTAAATAGGTCTTCATGCCAATTAATGTTCTGCGTTTATACTCATTAATTACTAAACAAGGGGGGAAAAGTATTCTTGTCTTTCTTGATGGAGCATTTACCCATGATCTGAAGAACTGGAGTCATCAAATACAAGTTGACTGGTATAACACTATACTGATACAGCATCTCCTGTCAAGGTTGAGTGAGGAGTTCACTGGGGAAAAAAACAAGAAGGAACTTTGTATTAATGATAGAAATAAAACCCTAAGGCCACACACACAAAAAAAAAACCCCACAAAAACCAAAACCCAAAACCAAACAACAAAAAACAAACAACAAAAAAACCAAATCAAAACAAACAAAAAACCCCAAACCAACACTGCACACCCCCCAAGAACACCAAACAAGCAACAAAACAAAACAAAGAAACAAACCAAAACCCAAACCAACAATAGAAAAACCCCAAAACAGAAGAAAGAAAGAAAGAAAGAAAGAAAGAAAGAAAGAAAGAAAGAAAGAAAGAAAGAAAGAAAGAAAGAAAGAAAGAAAGAGAAAGAAAAAAAAAATTTCTCATCCTCTCAGAAGAAAACTACTTTTATGTCTGTCCTCTTTGATCCAAAGGGAAGTGTTGCAGGGTTGGGTAGGACATCTGGTAGTCCATTTCCAGGTTTGCATCACAGTTATTCCTTCACAGCTAATCCAGTGCAGAGCAGGCAGGTTACCAGGGAATATGCTGGGGCATGTGACTTTCCACCCCAGTTGCCTAGCCTGCAAGGCTATTTAACCCCTGCTGTTGAATAACCAGGCCCCCAGTTCTTGGTTGAACCGGGATCTAAATGACATTTAAATTCAAAATTCTCCATTTTCCTCTTGGTTATTGAAGTGAGTGAGCCTCAAGTGATAGACCAAACACACTGATGGGAACCTGATCTATAATCAGACCTTCAGAGAATTCTTTACTGTAAAACTAATTGAACAGTTTCCCATCCTGGGGAGAAGTGGAGAAACTGAAGATTGGCAAGTAAGTGTGTTAATTTAATAGTCATATAAAACCGAAGACTCCTTAAGTAACAAAGAACTGAACAGAAACCCATAATTACAGCAAAAGAGGGGGAAAAAACTGACTAGCAGTCACATTGTCATCTCTTGTTCCAAAATTTGCATGAATGGTACAATGAAAACATGCACTGAGGAAAGAGTGATTGCAGTGGGCCATGTTACAAAGCCAGATGGCAGATACATTGTTTCCTCCAGAAATTGTCCAGTCATGTGGTTTGATTCCAGATATTCAACTCTGGAAGACGTCTGGGAATTCAGATCTATTTTGCTTTTAGCTTGGGATGTTTCCGGCCCTGTTATATCCTCATTACTTATCTGCCCAAATACATGGTTCTAAAACAAGGCCACAACTGGGGTGTGAATGAAACTTTGATCTAGGGAGGTAACAGCATATCCATAACACTAGAATTTTGTGTAACTTTTATGAGAAGCTGTTCTTACCATCTCCTCAATGAGTACAGATTTTTTTTTAAGCTTTTGGGAGTAGGCAGAAAAAGAGGTCTGACATCCAAGGCAAACCAGTGTTAATAGCATATGTTCAAAATGCTACATTCTGCCACATTCAGAAGAAGGTCCTACTCCTCTCAGGCCCACTCTATTCCCCAGCCCAGTCATGGTGTGCTCCAGAAACACCTGCAGGGAAAACAGCTGCACAGCAGCTAAACACACAGCTGAGCCACAGTGTAAGCCAAGTGCTCAACCAAAATGCAGCTCCTTATGCAGACTCTCTCCGAGGACATAACGATGAAGCTTTCCCCAGGCACCTCCAGGGCTGGGCAGCAACTGTGTTTAGCATCTCAGACTTTCTGCCATGGTCTTTTGTGGCAATTTGGGCACATGATCCTTTGTGGACCTAACTGTTGCTCATGCTAGTAAGTCTGACCCCGTGAATAAAGGCTGAGACAAAAATTGGGACCAGGGAGTCAGTGTTGGCTCAATACCCTTTAGTGGGTTAACCATTACTCCACTGTGAGATGCTGTGTGGCCAGAGGGTACAAGCAACAATTTATTAACCAATCCATTTTAAAAATTCTGACATTTTAGGTGAGAAGCTGGGAGTTCTGCTGGAAGTTTAATTTTACCAAGCCTTCGTAATGATGGTAAAAGTTCTGTAGTGGCATACACTGGAAGCAAAGAGAAATCGCAAAGCAGAACATAGGGAGCCAGAGACACTTGTGCCTGTTAGGCCATGCTAGCCAGGAAGGCAGACATTCTGCCTTTACACAGCTTTCCCAGGGAATTTATGTGAATATCAATCCCATGTTTTGCAATGCACAAAATAACCACAGTTGTATGATTAGGTTCACAGCATCTATAGCCTTTATTCTCATTCCCAGGGGGTGCTACAATGTAAAATGTGTGTCTCTCTCTTGTCCTTCTGCTGTAGGAGTATTTTGTTTTTGCAGGAGTCACACATTTAGCTCCATTAAATATAATGGCATGAGATTGACATGACTGGTCTTTTTAGCTATCTGTGTGAGTGGTTTTGCCTTGGAGCAGGGAAATCCTCTCTCTAAAAGCCTCCATTCTCCATACTGTGCCAATCAACGACATCATCAGGTACCAATGGCACTCTGGGGAAGTGGTTGTGCCTTGCTGATATCAGTCTTGGTATTGTCCACACCTCCTCAGCTCTACACCAGTATGTGGAATTTCCTTCAGTATTTAAAAAGGTTATCTATAAACTGGGTAAAATTATACACATCAAAACAGTCTTTCTGGGATCAGTCACCTTTTCTTCAAGTTGTTTTTTCCTGCAAAAACAAAAACAATCAAAATCAACACCATGGTATGTTGTGAGAATTAACAGATGTTGCAGAGCAGCTGGGGACCTGGAGTGCAGGATGTTCACAGCATGGCTGTCACAGTTTTGTGAGGCAGTGCAGTCCTTGCTAGATGTTTCAAATCCAAATGCTTTACCCACCTGGCACCCTGAGCAGTGGTGGCACATACACATGAGAGGATTCACCTGTGCTAACTTTTCAGCATGATTTCTAGAGGTATGAAAAAGATGTTCATTGCACTTAACATTAAACCACTCACACTTCCCATGGATAGGCAGATGAACTGATATCTCATATTTCAAAATAATCCTGGGTGCTGCTGTCCTGTGACCTCACTCCACACCGAAGGCTTGGAGGTTGCTGCTCCAAGTTATGTAATGAGTTCTTCCTTTTGCTTGCATCTCTAGCTCCAAGTACCTCGAGGACAGTAGCAGCAGCTGCTGCAAATTCAGGGGTGAACAAGACATAAAAGCCCTTGTATTACCAGAATTGTTCTTTCCATCCTAATGAGAAGATGACAACCAGCTGCTGCAGGGAAATTGGTGGCTGTCCTGATCCCAGCTATGGCAAAAAGTATATTCCCTGGGAAGCTCAGGCTGATCTTTGCAGGACTAATGCATAAAGCAGGAAGGCAGCTGAAAGATTGGGAATGTCAGCACTGTCCTTGTTGTACTTTATCATTGCCTTCCAGTTTCCTCTGGGTGAGTGCTTCTACAGACACTCCTGTTCATGGCAGTGCCTCTGCCCTCTGCACACAGAGCACATCATTCTAGAACAGCCCCTGCTGAAAGACCAGCCCCCACTGCCTGGGCAACAGGTGCCCCAGAGGTTTGCTCACAGTGCTGGGGAACATGGGGGCTGATACTCTTCTGGACATCATTTGGTCCTACAGACCAGTTCCCTCTTGATAGACTTCAGATTCTCTCCATGCTGTAGCATAGACATGCTTCATGAACACCAGATGAATCAATAGGAATTCTTTGTTGTTAAGTGGAACAAAAGGCTTTAGAGCATCTTTGACATTCATTTTAATTTTAATTTGCCTTCTTTGTAAAAGAATCACTGTAGTTTCCATTTATATTTTAAGCAAATTTAGAGCCAAGTGCAGCATGTGACCACATGCTTGGAGCTTAGGGTCCGTAAAATATTATAAATTGGCAGGACACTAATTAGCAACACAGCCCTGTTGTCTCATTTGCCAACATGGTTTCTGATATCATCTGAGAAACCAAATCAAGTGTAAGTAAACAATCTGGAATTTCCAATCAGAAATGCTTGGTTACAAAGCTGTTTGACAGCTTGGAAACATGGGCACAAAGATGGCAGCACAGTAACAAAACCATCCAATTTACAGGCATAGAAAATTCATTGAAATTCCTTGTCACCAAGTGACAAAAGGAAAAATCTGTAGAGGAAAACCCAAACTGAAGGAGAGATGAGCTGCCATCAGTTTCATTGGCATGTTCACCCATTAAAGATCCACTGCTGCTGGGACTGTGATGACTCTCTCCATATCTCCTGTGCCTTTTTGCTGTGGAATGTTACAGTCCTATGTACTTTTGGTAGTGGGTACAAAAGAGGTTATATTTATCACAGGAAAAGGGGAAATAATTCCAAGCCAAAGCTATAGCACAGAGGGCATGCTTTAGTGCATTCTATTGTGTGGCCTGAGGTCATAAGGACTGGATTTCATGACCCAAACAGCCCCTTCCAGCATTATGAAGTTGTTGAAATACATTATGTTCTTGTTATCTTCTTCTTGTGCTTCATTCTGATGCACAAGATAAAGTTTTGCTTTTGCTCTAGAACTAAAAATCTTGGGAACTGAATCAGAGGCAGCTGAACCCTGGCTGTGCCTGGCTCAGGACAGATGGGTGCTGGAGCTGCCAACCCAGGAGACAGGAGCATGGCCCTACTTTGAGCAGACTCAGGCAAGTTAAGGGAGCACATTTCACTTAACAGTGCCAGCAAGGGAAAGGACTAGATTGTAAAAGGCTGTCACCAATGTTTGCTTGCACCTGCACTCCCAGCTGCAGAGAAGTGTGTAGGAAATCCAGACAAGTAAATTAATGAGCTTTGCTTAACAAACTGCCCCAAGGGAATTCCTGAACCAATTTACTTCTTCGATATATAGCAGTAAGTGTATAAAAATTTAGGCTAGTTCTTTATAAGGCATAAAATAGCAAGGGATCTGTAGCAAAGAGGAAATACAACGTGTAACTACATAGGAAATGAATAGCTGAGCTAAATGTAGAATTCAGACAATGAACTGAAATGTTCTTTCAGGAGGATTTTTCTGTTAAGGTTAATTGTAGCAATAGCTGCTCAATGACATAATCATCAAGCAGCATTAAATGCTTCTGGTCCCATGCACTTAAGCATAACTGAAAGAATTTACAGGCCTGTAACAGAACTCCATTTTATGGTGAGAAAACTTCCAGTATTTTATTATTGCTGCCTCTGGAGTTCCATCAGAGCTCTTAGCTCTGGCCACTGCCTATACTGCCGGCAGACTCTTACAGTCAGCCCTGATGCAAACTTACTTTTACAGAGTTGAACTAGCCTAATTACTAAACCAGTTCTGGTCCTGAGTGTTGCATTCTTGCTTGGAGAGATAGAGCTAAATTTTCAATTAGCTTTGTAGGCAAAGGACTTGAGAACTTCTTTGCTACACCAGAGGTAACATGAAGGTGACCAAAAAGACACTAAAGAGCTCCCATTCTCTCAAGAGGTATTGTGGTTTTCCCATTCTCACAGTGAGTTGCTATAATAATCAGTTGATACAAGCCACAAGAGAAGAAATTCTCATATCTTCTTTTTCTTAGCAGTGCCCCCATTCAAAATTAGATCAATATGTCAAGTGGTCCAACTGTATCTATATATATCATTGAACAGCATGTGCAGGGAGCTTCCTGGCACACTTTCAATGAAGATTAATTGGGCAAGCTTCTGTCCCTTTCCCTGCACTTCTTGTCATCCATTCTTTTTTGTTTGTTTTACTTGTTTTCCAAATTTTTCCTTTTTGATTTTTAAGATTACATTTTTTCAACTCCTTCTCCTCTCTCTTTATTTCCATTTCTTCCTGGATTTCAGGACTTGAATTGGAGTACTTTTGGCAAGTTTTGGTCCTTTTCCCTCCCCTCATTTTGTCTCAGTCCATTTGGTTGCCATCGCTTTATTTCCAAATTTTCTTGGTTTCTTCAATGCCACTGTTTTTCATCATATCTCCTTTCCCGAGTGTTTGTTAGACTTGGTTCTCTGATTTCAAGATTTCATTCCCTTTCATGAAAGAAGAATTTCCTTCCAATTTCCTATGATTCCATTCCTCATTATTACTTGTCTGTTCTGGAGATGTGGGAGTATCAGTGTGATGGTCTCTGGCTTTCTCTCTGGGCTGGTCACTACAAGTTTTCAGGCGGCTGCTGAGTGGGGATAATTTCTGCACCTGGCTGTTCTCCTGACATGTTTTGGGAAGTGAGGTTTTTATTCCTCGTTCATCTAGGCCTGATGCTCCTACTCATGATATTTTGCAGCTGGGATGCTTGGCCACCACCTGAGCAGAGGGTAAAGGATTAAGAGAGATATGGTCATGAAAACTGAACTTCTGTGTGTTTGGAATTATATCCTCAAGTCACACAAGCAGCTGTGAAATGGAGGCTGTCTTTTGCTTGGATAGAAATCTTCAGTCACTGGGTTACCAGTGAGTATGCTGAGCCTCATATGATGCACAGAGAACAGAAAGAAGAAGGAAAAAAGACCTCCTTCTCCTTTCTGTGTTATTCTGTCTTTCAGCTGCCAGCAGTGAATGCAGGAGCTCTCCAGTAGCCCTGAGTCACTGGGAAGCCTGGCTAGGCTGGCTCTATGCGACATGATGTATTCTGAGAATATCTCAGTCCAGAACCAAAACTGTATCTCTTTTACCAAGGGAGGAATCAAATTGTTTACAAACTCAGGACATTAAAGGAAGTAAATGGTTAAGTGTTCTTGCAGCACTTTTTGCCTCCTTCAAGGAGCTTGAGAGCACAAAGAAATTACATTCCTTCGGGTTTTATGTTAATTGGATATGTCAGACCTCTGCCTGCCCAACATTCCTTTATATTTGGAGTGCATGTAAACAGTGACTTTCCAGTGCTCGTACCACAAGCTAGTGTTGAAAATTAAATTATATTCCCATTTTTTTTCTGTTCATTGTTATACATCTCCTGCAGACTCTTACTTTACTCTTACAGAAATACCTTCTCTGGCTAGAGGTGTCAGCAATCAGCTGAAATCCCTTTGTACTTCAGCCAGCAGCCAGGCAACACAGCCCCTATAATACTTTGCTCCCCTGCCTCTCCTTTCATTGTTTCACCTGTTGTTGCCCTTTATCCAACCAAAAAGTTCTTACTGTTTCATCACTGCCTTGCAAGGTCTGTGCTCCTGGAGTGATCATCAATATTCATGGAATATGTCAACACCATGATTTTATTGAAGCATTGAGCATATTTCCACTTTCTGTGGAATTCCCAGCCCCTGTGTCACTGTCATCCGGGAGAATCTCGGCTTTTATGAAACAAAGTACTCTGTCATGGTCACAAAGAAAAGCTGGAACACAAGGTCCTGGTGCACTCTACAGTCATAAAGCTCAGGACAGAGGAACCATTAAAATGTTTTCTAAAAATCATGGAAAATACTACAGTTCTCATATGTTTACAGCATGGCTTTGGGATTTGGAGTTGGAAGTGCTGTGAATGTTACACACAAGCCCTGCAGTGAGCAATTGTTAGCATGGGGTTGGATTGTCTGCAGCTGCCACAGAAAAGTTACCATGAGGAGGCAGCAGAAAAGTCTGAGAAAAGCTTCTTATAATGGATTTAGCATCCTTGAGGAGCAGAGTGGACTCTGCAAACTGGCAGGAACAGAAGATACCCAGTGCTAAGAACGTGCAGACTCAAGCGAATGGTGATAGCTGCCTGCCTGTGGGCTGCACTGCCTTCAGCCAAAACCTTTGCCTGCTTGGTGTGGAAATCAGTGACTTCTGACTCTGCGATTCAAACCTGGCTTCTGCCCTGAACAGCCTGCAAACAGCCCATGCACCAGTCTCCCACAGCTTGTCCAGAACCCACACTGCTTCAAATTCATATGAGACACCTCACCTAGCAGTGATCCAGCTCTGCTGCCTTCCCTGCTGTGTTTGGGTTGCTCATCAAACCAGGCATCCATTCCACACACAGTCAGTGGTCTATAGAAGAAACTGATGAGAACATCAGACATTGACCTATTCAGAAGAAGACAATGAAACAAATTGCTATTTCAGGATGTCTTGGGGCCTTTTCATTGGAAAATCTTAATAAAAAATGCTTATGTTGCTCAGGAAATCTGGTTAGTCTCCATGAAAGAACCTCTCAATTGTTAATCTAATTTCTGCCAGAGACTAAAATTTGGCTGCCATGATCACTGTCAGCCTGTTGATCTAATATTTGTAATCATATCCGTAATTACACAGCCAATCACTTTTTAACAGGCAGTAAGACCTCTGAAAAATGCATCTGGTTGGGCTAGCAAATCCACCCACTCTAGAGATTCCTGCTTCTAGTTTGTCTTGCTCATGATATTGAACAGTTTGAAAACTTTCACTGGAGTCCCCACAAGCCATGAATGATACTGTTCCCCTTCACTGTACAAATGCATAATTTGTGTATCATTTGTTGTGATTCCATTTATCCTGTTGGAATACAGCCAATAACCCAGGCACGAGGTGCAAGACAGATCAGCTGCTCCAAATATCTTGGAGAGATCCAGACTGAAGTTAGTTAATAAGAAGAGAGACAGTCATCTTACAAGGCAATGAGTCAGATTATTTTTAAATTTCCTTATATCTTATGGATAGCATTTGGATTTCCTTATATCTTAAAGACAGCATGTTCATAGCTTGGAGCCTAGCATAAGTGAAAATACCATGACTATATATGCTACAGATTTTTCTGTCTGAAGAACAGATATTTAATACTAAGTCTTCTACACAACTATCATAATTATTTACAGTACCATGCCTGCTTCTCATCTGCCTGGCTGTGGTTCATACTAGTACAGGCAAGTTTGTAGTTACTATAGAGATAAAGGCCATAAATTTAGATTCTCAATTGACTAAATGTCAAATTGGGCATCAGAAATCCACAAAAATCCTCTGGAATCACGATTGTGAATTCCTTCTTGCCACCTCTTGGAAATCACGACCTTCACTTGGCTATGGCAAATGCCCTGAAAAAGTCAGAACCTCCAAAACAAGATTCACAGTGTTGGGCTGTGTTTAAGACATGTTGTGTACTACCTGCTATAGAAGGAGCATGGCATCTTTAAAGAATAGACCAGGACCAAAATAAATGGAGTTTTCGCTTTACTTGATCCCAGCTGATTCCTGAGACTTATCAGCTTTCTGGGATCACACCACTGCTGCCTAAGTTTCAGAAGAGTGCCCTACTTTTCTTGTAAAATCACTTTGTAGATAACATGGTTTGCATTTGCCCAAACACTGGCATGGGATTTTCACCTTTGTTGGCATACTCACTTTCAAAGCCTCGGTTGTTTCTCCAGAGGAATAGTGCTTATGTTAAGCAAAAAAGGCAAATAGTGTCTCATTATCAAGAAAATGTAAAAAGAGAAAAAAACCAATGTTTTTTGTCACTCATATTGTAGAGAAGGAAACTATTTCATATCTTTACAAAGTCCTCCCACCAGAGCAGAGCAGAAGGGAGGTGAACTAAGAATGGAAATCAAAATAATGGGAGAGGGCTCTTGGCTGCCTTCCAGGGAAACAGTGGGAGATCCCATTGCATTGCAATAACACCAGCTTGGACGTGTTTCAAATTTACCATGTAGTAACTACTCTCCCATTGTAATAGCCAGAATCTTGGACTGGTTGGTAAAATACCCTGAAGTCCCTGCAAATATTCTGAAACTTCAAAGCTTAAGCAGAAGACAGAAAATTAATTATAAAAATGCTGGCTTCATTGCTAAGAAAGCAATAGCAAATTTGGTAGGTTCCCCTTGATCACTTTCTGTAGCCTTTTCAATAACCCTGCCCCACAGCTGCCATCGAGACTCTGCAGAGCTGCTGCATGGCCAGCGCCAACTCCACCCAGCTGGGCAGTGGTGAGACAGGAGGATGGAGGGAAACTGCCTCGAGGGTACTTACCAGCTTTGTGTAAATAAAATAACACTACCCCTTGAATGCTCCATCTTTGACAGTCTTGTGCACTTTTGGCATCACGTAAGAACCTGAAGTGATGTTTCCAGCCAGTCAGAGCTGAGGGACCACACGAGGAGAGATTTGCATGTTCAGAGGGCACTTCCTAAGAGAACTCCACAATCGTTATGTAAATAGCTGAACTCAGGGTTGTTTTCAGAGAGTTTACAGAGCCACAGGCAACACAGTTGCCCAGAATAACAATGCAGGATCAACAAATGGTTTCCAACAGCCACCTAAATGCAGAAAAGAGGGGAGAACTCTGACTGTATAATGTAAAATGCAGTGTCCCCAGCTGTTGGATGCAGAACTGAATTTATTTTATTGCAACAGTGCTCAATTAAATGTGCTCAAGAGACCCATTTTCAAGTGTTATTCATACTGTATGACCAATTCTTCATTTACAAAAGGAGCATCCTGAGATAAAAAGATCACAAAATGAGTAATTCCTTTTAACAAAAAAATTCCCAAGAAAGCAGGTTTCAACAGAAGGAAATGATGTGCCACACACTACTAGGAAGCAGACAGTCTAAACACACTATAATTATTGAATCATAGAGTGTTTGGGGTTAGAAATTATATTAAAAATCATCAAGTCTCAACCCCCCTGTTGTGGGCAGGGATGCCATTCACTACATTAGGTTGCTCAGGGCCTCCTCTAACCTGGCCTTGAACAGAATATGAATTATATTATCCTGATATATGTAACATTTGAGTAACTTAAAGGAAACTGATATACAGAGCTGTATTTACAGCAAGGAATACATACAACTTAATCAACTATAAACATATATCTGAAAACCTTTGCTAAGGCTGACTTTATGTGAGACTGGGATGGAAAGAAATCTGTATCGGGGAGGGACAAAGTTTTTTTTAACAGACATGTTTGTAGAAGATAAAATACAGCTTCAGAGCCACAGAACCTGCATGGCTCCTATGCTTTTCCAGACAAGACTAGCATCTCCAAATACTCCCGTATTCATCACCCTGCCATTATTAGAAAAGCCCATGTGAAGCAATATCCAAAGGAAATGGATTCCTGCATTTCTCATTTGTCACTCCACATGCCAGTACCACACACCTTGGACTAAATTCATGGCCTTCTCCAGATATTTTGGATAAACAAGATTTCTGCATAGCCTCAGCAGTACATGCTGACACTTCCATTATGGGGCTGTGGTTATCTTTCAATAAGAGTCTATTTTCTGTGAAAGAGCAAAGGAGAACTAAAAAACCTCACTCCTCAGCAGCTAAAGAAATCATCTGTAGACACTGCTTCTCGAGGATGACTGACTTGACTAACTCAACAGATTCAATTTGCATTATTAACAATAAACATAATTACATAGATATATCAACAATACTTCCAGATAGTGCTACAATTACAGGCTGATTGAACAGACTATGCATCATGAAATCAAAGCCACAATTACTCAACAGAGAATGTGAACATGGTGAGACACTTGTGCAGTATTAGATTACAGTGCTGCAGGAAATGACAGAGGAGCCATTACATTATAGTCAACAGATTAATGCAGAACCAGTACTTCAGGGAGGAGCAATCAAAGCCAACCTATCTTCAGTTCCAGTAGCAAGGTGGTGAAGCTAATGGCTCCTAGGTTACCAGGGACCTTGTTTTTCTAATGTCTCAGACAATTACTTCCCATTCCTCTGCACTGATCATAGTTCTCTCACTTCTTTCCAATTTCTACTGCCTTTAATATTCCAGTGCATTCAAGCTACTTATGCTTTTCATTGTTAGATGCAGCCTTTCTTTCCATCCGCCTCAGTGAGCTTTGGGACTGTACCTAAATGTTTTCTGACTTCAAGACTCTCCTCCAAACTCCTGTCTTTAATGAAGGCCTTGATGGTGTATTTGTGCAGATGTGCTCTGCCCTCTGGCCTCCCTCTGCACTGCACTGTGAGGAGAGGACCTGGAGCAGGCATAATGACTTCCCTGCAAAGCAGGGACACTTGCAGCATTAGAAGAGTGATTATAACAACCCTGACCTTTCATGACAGAAAACATACAAATCATTAGCAGTTAATAAAACAATGGAGCACACAGCTTTGGAAAACATTTATTAGTGTCTAGGAATTTCAGACTCACATCCTATGTAATAGTCAGTAAAATGTTTAGAAAGCATTTGTGTCTTGAGAAATATTGCTTTCTCTGAAATGAAAGGAAAAGCCTGTTTCACATTTTTCACTTTATATAAAAATTATTTCACTATCTCTTCATAATTTGAGTCCTGCAAAGTGAATCCAACTAATTTATGTGAATATCAATGTAATTACTGAAGAAATGTTCAGTTTGTTAAAACCATCCTCAGCTATCAGTGTATCAATGCGTTGACTCTGAGGAGCACTGGGTGATGGTATCTTTTCAATGTCAGCAACGATTAATTAGCCAGGTGAAGAACTCTGTATTCTGTTTAGATGATAATTCCATGTTTGATCACTTCTCTTTTTCTCTTTGCCCTAAATGTAGTAAGTTTCTTGTCACATGATTTTTTGTTCCAGCTTTCCTAAAGCTACCAAAAACTCTACATAATTTGGACTAGCTAATATGTTAGACTTCACAAAAAAGTTAATTTCTCACATTTTCCTGCCATGCAACAAGTCACCATAGCAACATCATGTGCTCACTGCTGAAGTACCACAGGATCTTCTCTTACCAAAATATGAGAACCAATAAGCCACGCTATTTGGTATTTTGCTAACCTTGGCACAGTGAGAAAGGTATTTTCTTCTTATACTCATTTTCCATTTGGTTTAGGATTCCCCTTTTCCCTCATTCTGCTCTCACTCCTTGGAATCCTTTGGGCTGAACTTTACCATCACTTATGATAAAGTATTTGCCACTAGGTGGATGAGGTGTCTCTGATACTTCTCACACTAAGGGAGAAGCAGTTTCATTTCAGCTGTTGAATGGTAAGACTGAGACACTCTCCTTCAGCTACCAGCCCTGTCTGCAAGACTATGAAGCCTGACTTAGGGGAACTGTATGTTGCTCTGAGACTTCCAAATGTGATTGTATAAAGACATAGGATATTATAAACATAATTTTTAATAAAATGACTTGTTATGCAGTTATTCTGAAATGACGTTTTATGCAGACTTGTTATTCTGAAAACAAGTATGAACCAATATTCAAGGTGTCAGGGTTTACTACAGCGTGGAAAGGTTCCCAAGAACTTTATTACCAAAATTTTTGAAAGCGTCCATGTGCTTCAGATGTTTTGAATTCTGCTTGTCTAGTTCCAAGTAATTCCTGCTCCAAGAAGTCTGCTTTTCAGTGGTAATCAGACCACAACAGAAACACGTATCAGTGGGAGTTGATATCAGATGAGTCAGTGGCTGGAAACTAAGGTGAACTATCCAAATTAATAGATACTGCAAAAAAAATTAGACATATTAGTTGTGGCACTAATCAACACCTACCACAGCCAGCAGGTAAACAGGATGGGACAGATACTTTACAATGTTCCAGCACACCTCAACTCCTAGAACAGAAAGGTGAACTAAAAATTATGCCATCCTGTTTATGCTGTAGTAAAGCACAGTGGGATTAATACACCCCTGTGAGTAAACACTTGCTGTACTGCTCAGCTGTCTCCTCAATAATTATTTAGCTAAGAAAGAAACATATATTTCCATTTCCTTATGATTCTTGCTAATCTTCCTTATTTCCTGATCTCCCTCTCTCAAATACACAACATTTTAGTGCAATATCTCCCTTCAACTGTAACAGTATGTCAGAATGAACTATGTCCTTTGCAGACAGAAATTGTTTTATCTACTCCATTCAACTTGGCATCATTTTCCCTTCAAATAAATCCTTGATATATTAAATTTGGTCCTTTTGGCTACAGAATCAAAACCAGATTTGCT
Source organism: Brachypodius melanocephalos (assembly GCA_013398615.1). Classification (NCBI taxonomy): domain Eukaryota; kingdom Metazoa; phylum Chordata; class Aves; order Passeriformes; family Pycnonotidae; genus Brachypodius; species Brachypodius melanocephalos. Next base: position 33,462,418 of record VZSR01000520.1, read on the forward strand.
CAACTTTATTTAAAGTAGTTGTTAATCTGGAAAATGGACAAGCACGTCACTTCCTCCCAAAGCTAATTAGGGATACCTGGTTGGACATTTTGACATTTTTCTTTGCAAAGTGTTTGGGGTTTTGGGTTTTTTTTCCAAAAGTAAGACTATGGCAAGGGTTCGTTACAACTAATTTCTTTGTTCAAAGAAAGCTTGAGAAAAAGCTTCAACATTGTCAACTTATTCTACTTGTTTTTTAAACTAAAAGCAGTTTCATTAATGCCTTACTCTTTATAAATTTTAGCTAATAAGGAATCCTTGAATCATTAGGGTTGGAAAAGATCTCTGATGTGCTGGAGCCCAACTGATAACTGAGCATTGCTTTATCACTAAACCATGACTTCAACTTATTTACTCTAAAAGTGATAAATAAATATGTTAAAATGACAAAAAAAGCTTGTACATGTAGCTCTTGGAGAAGAGTCAGCAGACAACAAGGAACCGGTTTATACAGTGTAGCATGGAAGTTACTCTGGCTGACAACACCAACATTGTCCACCCCATGCATAAGCTTGGTGTTTAGAGGATAGCCCTTCCTGCTTCCATCTGCCCAGCCCTGCAGCCTTCCAGGGACCAGTACATGTTCACCTGGTGGCACAGTGTCATCCAACTTACACGGCCAAGAAAACCAAAGAAGCACATGCAACCCTACTGCTGTTTTTATACAATCTCTTTAGGTGGTTTGTGACACTTAACAGTCTCTTAAGTTACCCTTCATAGCCCTCCCTCTCGTTGGAGAGTTAAGATTCATGTGTCCAGTAAGATATTGCCTTTCCATGTGGCTGAAAAACACTTAATTCTGTTTTCACAGAATACTGCAAGTTTTCACAGTGTACTCCAAGTTTAAATAACAAAGCTCTCAAGCTAGTTATTGTTAAAATTAAGTGCATCAGCTACTTTTAAAGAATGGTCCCAGCAAGCTTTCATATATGACCTTGTTCTAAATAATATTGTAGTAATCAAAGCTTCAAAGTAAGTCTGTAGCTAATGCTGTCAAGACAATTAATTCTTAGTATACCTAAATGTTGCTTTAATGTGTTTGCTGCCAAGAAACAAAATTTTACAACAGTAAACTATGCATAAATATGTTTAGGACTATAATAAGTGCCAACTCAGATTGTGTAAATGGAGGACAGCATATCCAAGAACATGAAGTTCATCCAGATTTGTTGTTTTCAAATTGTTTAGGAAGTAAGAGTATAAGAACTCCTCCTCTATTTTAGTATCTCCTTTCTAATGCACAGTAGAATCTGTCCACTTTGGCAATTGCTTCAATTTGAGTAGCTGAAGAGTTTCACTGGAGTTTTTGGTACCACCAATGGTGGGAACAGGCATTGCTGTTTTAGAGGGCTGAGCTCATGGCTTCAGCCCTTACCTTCTCTGCTACAGCTGCTTGGTACTAATCCACAGCCATGAAGCTGCACTAGAGACGAGCATCCTTCTGGGCTCTCCATTGAAACAAGGAATTAGCAAGGTGCCTTCATTTCCTGTTTCTTCCCTTCCCTTGGGTAGCAGCCTGGCCATCACAAGGAAACAAAGGCAGGGCGGGAGTTCTTTGCACCTTGGGGATGCAGCAGAGTCACTGTAGAGGTGTCTGAAGCTGGCCTCATTTACACTGGGAGCAAGGCACTTCAGAATATCAGGAAAGCATAAGGACCACAGCCCTTTCCAGCTGAGAAACACAACAACGTGTCAGGGGAGACCAGAGAACTTACAACTGATGATTTGAGTCATGAACCATCAGGTGGATCTTTTCTAAGGGATGTCATCTTTGTGAGTACCCAATAATTCACATCAAAGGGGTTTTAGCTAACAGCCATTGATGTAGTTAGGGCTGAAGCTTGTTGGCTTCCACTCCTTTTTGAAAATGAACTGGCTCAAACGTACAGTACAGACTTCAGGAAAAACAGTGGAGGTGAAGGTGACATTCCTATTTTTAAAACCATATTTGAGTCTTGGTGATGGGAGAAGGAGGAAGCAATCATGTTGCCTGATATCAGGTACTTATTTTAAAAAGTCATGTCTGTAGTTCCATGGATGGACAATGTAAAGTAAAGGACTCTTCCAGAAGGTGAGAAGCCTTATTCTGAGTTTGGGAGAGAGTCTTTGCTGAGTTGTTTCTGAGAGGAGCCCACGAGGATTAGTATTCTGCTAATAATTATCCTTCACATTGTTACTTGCCAATAGGAATACCTTCCACTTCTAAACTGTTTGAGTAACTTGTAAGCAGCAGAGAAGCTTAATAGTTAATTTGGTACTTTGACACATGCACACTTACAAAAATAAATACCAATGGTCCTTAAACCCTTGCATTTTTATTCATTTATTGAATGGGTTGTAAGTTCAAAGCCGCTTTATGAAAAGAGGGAGTCTAAATTCCAACTTTTGAAAATGCAACCCATTATATGTAGCTGCAATAGCAAGCTTAATATTTTTCCAAGCTGTAGATTTATTTCATTTTATGTAAACATAAAAAGTTCTAGGAAGCTAGACATATACTAAGAAAGACAAATTAACATCAACAACATAAGCAATCCTAGTAATTTCCTGTATGTGCAAAGGGAAAATAAACCTCTTTGCTATTTACTAATCCCAAGCCCAATATTCCCCCAACCCTCAGCTGCCCTCTTCCTCCTCAAAGGCCTGGGAACAGAGCTGGGGATTTTACAATATGCCTAAAATATCAGCAGTAAGCTTACTGCAGAATAAAGGAGTAGAAAACACTAATTAAAAACAAAGCACAAACCCCCCCATCTTCAGCTCAATAAATCTTGGTATTTTTTGTTGTGATGAGTTTTTTGATGCCCTTGAGGCTATGTTAATCTTTATCAAACAAGGACTGTGTCTTCCTTCCTGTTACCCCTGCTCACTCTTTTGGGTTTTTTTCCTAGTAAGCACAATCTTAGAAATCAGAGGCACTTGAATAATTTTTATTGTTTATACAATATTTATTGTTTAAAGTTCCTCATTTGACATTATCTGTACTCTGCAACCAAACCAAAATTCTGGATGTGTAAAATTAAGGCAAGCAACCAGGTTACAGAATCATGTTTCAATTTCACTTCCAGTTTGTTAGCACTGTTCACCCCAAGAATTGAAAGCCATTAACCAGATCACCCCAAACACAGTGTTTCCCTTCTGCAGCTCATGTTTTCTGTCACAACTGTTCCTTAGTATGTCTTTAAGTGAATGAGCTGGGAGACAATCTTGACAACGCCCTTTTACAGTTGTTCCCATATATAATTCCCTAATGTTTATTAATACTACAAAACCAGATAGGCTGTCACAGATTTGTCTTGTCATTTTATAAATGGAAAGTTCAGCTTTTACATTCATCCTACACCCCTACCATTTAGGTCAGTTTATGCCATAATCTTCACAGTTAAAATGTCTGCAAAGCTACACAGCACCAAAATCAGCCTTTCCAAAGGAAAAAGGTGATAAGAATTCTCAGTCGTAACCAGAAGTACCAATACCAATAATTTGAAATAAATATGGGTATATTTTAGTCTAAAGGGAGGTTAAAGGCAGGAAAAATTGTTTGGGGGAAAGAATATTCTAGAATCTTTACATTGTAAGGTTAAAAGAAATACAGATGCAATTCTGTAAGACTGTAAACTCCAAAAAGTGAATGTTATTAAACCAAAGAATACCTGTTATATTTAATTTCATTTCAATGTCCTTAGAAGTTACAGAACAGCTGATACTGTGACAAAAAGGTAGCTAATTCATAAAACAATAAAAACAATAGAAAAGTCAAATTAAATCTACAGTGCACAACAGTAACCCTTGTGAGCAAATGGAACAAAACCGAAGTAAATTGTCAAAACCTCACACCTTTCTACACAGCTCAGCCAGTCACATTAATAATTAATAAAGTTCTCTACTCAGACAGAAATTCTAGAGAAAGTGTGAAAGGAAAAAGAAACCCAACATTAAAGCAAAGCAAAACAATCTGACATCCTACTGTCTGCTGTAAACTGAAGCCTCTTTTCACAAATGCTCTGATCTCTACACTGAAACCAGTGATGGATGTAAATATAATCTATATGCTGGTTGACTGGGTGAGAGCAGACTGTAAGTATTTTTAGACTATGCCCTCATCTTGACTGTAACCTCTCTGCTGCTAGTGATGCTCTTTCAGCCCAAAGCAGAGGAAGTATATGAAGATCCCCCAGGAGGAGGCAGGAGCTTTGTTTCTGGCAGGCAGACACAGAGCAGCTGCTGTGACCCCGCACAAGGACGGGACCTCTGGTGCAAAGCAATGGTGTAAACCAGGCGTGACCCCAAAAGTGGCTTTGGTTCAGGATCGGGCACGTGCTTGAGTTCAGGCTGAGCTTTACCTTTGGCAATGTCGAAGGCAGACACTACACGTTTCTACTGCATTTCCCCGGGAATGTGACAGACCAGTAGAACTCAGTGTAGGTATAAAAGTTATGTTTTTGTGGAGGCAGGGATTTCCTGAAAACTTTAGCCATGTTCCTAAAGTGCTGCCACAAGAAAAACAATTCTTACAGCGCACACAAAAATGTTTTTATATTGACTAGCTGATGCAAGAGATGGAAGGAAGGATCAGGTCTAGGGGAAAAAAACCCTGTAGCCTTAAATACAGGGCATGAAGCTTTGCCGCTCTTCCTGCCCCGCTTCGGTTCTGCGCCTTTCACACGCACAGGCGAGCGCGCCGCGCCCTCACACACACGGACCGCGGGCACACGGCGCCCCCCGCCGGCCGCTGCCGGCACCACACCTGCGCGGCTGCGGCTCCCCGCGCTCGTCCCCGCCCGCTCCCTTGTCCCTCGCCGCTGCCCGTAGTGACGCGGCCGCGGCCCGTGGTGGTGCAGTCGGGGCGGTTCCGGAGCGGACGCGGCGCGATGGTGAGAGCGGCCCCGGCCCCCGGCCCGGCCCGGCACCGAGCGCGGTCTCAGGGGGGAATAGAGCGCGGCTCTGCCTGCGGCGCCGAACCGGGACGCCGCGACCCTTCGGGCTCCGCCGTCAGCGCCCGGCATTTTGCGGAGTCACCGCCGGCGCCTCCAGGCCGCGGCCCGGACGAGGAGGGGGAGCGCGGGCGATGGGGCCGGGCGGGCGGGATACTTCTTTTTATTTTTGGACAATAAGCTGGAGTATGTTAGCGCTTTGTTTAGACAGGAGAAGTCCAATTAGGGGATTTCTGTACGTGAAATTGCCCGTAAGCTTGTCGATTCATAGAACTGTACGTATACTTAGGTTTTTGTCGTTTGTTTTTTTCCTTTTGTCTAGGGTCAAAGTCAGAGTGGTGGACATGGTCCTGGTGGTAGCAAGAAGGATGACAAGGTAACTGAAACCCAAATAAATATTTACAGAATGAAATACCAGTGTGCTGCTACCGAGCCTGGCTGCAATAGGCTTTTAAAATTTACTTTTTAAAAACTATTCTTGTATTTGGAACTGCGTAAAATTATGCATTTGCTGTCTCTGATTAATGTCTTTTCTGGGTGTACATTGGAGAAAACAGGTCTTGTTCCTATATTGAAAAAGGAGCTTAAACTGAAATTTCTTGACAATGACTTGTTTTGTAAAAAAAATAAAGCTGTAAATGTGTCAGTGTTAGGAAAACTTTGAAGCTGTCACTTCAGGAAGTGTTGTTGGCATTGAAAGTGACATACTACTACTGCAGTAGGAGTGTACTTCACTTCCAGGGCCTGCCTGGTCTCCTTTGGAGCTGAAAGTACGATGTACACAGCAAGCAGTGTCTGGGCTGGGAAACTGAATGTGTCTGATTTATTGATTGAAGTGCAGCAGAAAGGTGGAGATTCAATATTTTTCTCATTGTCTCATCTATTAGTTTTGGTTTTAATTTACTTCAGGCTTGAGCCTTGCATGTTCTGTTATTCATTGAAAACTAGCAGAAGTTTGTGTTTAGAAGTTTCAGTGTTTTCTAAAAAGAACCTCTTTTTAAGTCTATGCACTTAACACCTGTGTGTGTTGTTTCATTATTATTATCCTGATGTTTTCTCTTATGGAATTCTTTTTGTGAATAAGGATAAGAAGAAGAAATATGAACCTCCAGTTCCAACCAGAGTGGGGAAAAAGAAAAAGAAAACCAAGGGACCAGATGCTGCCAGCAAACTCCCCCTGGGTAAGCATTCTGCCTCCCTTGCAGGGCTGTGGCCTGCCCGCTCTTCTTAAGATCTGCCTCTCTGGAGATCACTAACACAATGCCAAATGTAATTTTATTTCTAATCAACATAAAGAAGCCCCCCACAGAATAAGATTAATGTTTTGCAAGATGCATCCCATGAATTCCCAAGTAAGAGAGAGAGAAATTAAACTGAGGAAAAATGCAGAGGAAACATTGAATCTGTTTTTTGCCTGGAGTTAGAGTGGGACAAGTAAGGTAGAAGTTAGAGCCAGGAAAATAAAGCAGGATTTCTGGTAATTAATTAGTGGTTAGTTGGTATCATGTCAACCTTGTTCTAAAATGCTTTGATTCTGCTTTGGTTGCAGTGACTCCTCACACACAGTGCAGACTCAAGTTGTTGAAATTGGAGAGAATTAAAGATTACCTCTTAATGGAGGAAGAGTTTATCAGAAATCAAGAACAGATGAAACCTTTGGAAGAAAAACAAGAGGTGAGGCTTGAGTGAGCTGTTACTTCTAATGTTACAGTAAATGCTTGTAGTTAATGTGAACTACTTCATACCAAAGCAGTGGAAATAAAGTACTACCTGTGTGCAAGTTAGTACAAACATATGAGATTTATCACAGTTCCTCATTAATTGGCTAAATTATTTTAGACCAAGCACAGATCACTACAGATGCAGCCATGGGAGTTATTTGTTTCTTCATGCTCTGTCAAAGTGCAGCATGCAGATATCCATCAACAGAGAAAGAAGATTCCGGTTATTCACATCCACATGAATGGTGTCTGTAGAGTAGGACTAAATTGACAGTGGATTTTGTTACTGACCTCTGTCTTTTTGGGGCAGTAGAACAATAGGAAAGACTCGTTCTGCTGTGCTCTGTCTGAATTGTTGAGCCAGTGTGGTATAAGAATGTTTTTGCAGTGTTGTTCAGCTGTTTCTTGGATTCTTCTTGACAACAGGAAGAAAGGTCCAAGGTGGATGATCTGAGAGGAACACCGATGTCTGTGGGTACTTTGGAGGAGATCATTGATGACAACCACGCTATTGTGTCCACATCAGTGGGATCAGAGCACTATGTCAGTATTCTGTCTTTTGTGGACAAGGACCTGCTAGAGCCAGGTTGCTCTGTTTTGCTAAATCATAAGGTGAGTTGTTTTTATAAAATCAAGTTTCTTGCAAGTTCTTGGACTGTTCTTAACTGGCCTTTTTTTTCTGAAGACCACAGGAGAGAGAATGCTGTTTATTTCACACACCTAAATAAGTGGGCATAAGAATTAGACTTTAGCTTGTATTAAAAATGCTGCTTGCCTTCTTTGACAACTCTTAATTCTTGAATTAGGTTCATGCTGTGATAGGAGTCCTGATGGATGACACAGACCCTTTAGTGACTGTGATGAAAGTAGAAAAAGCTCCTCAAGAAACGTACGCCGACATTGGTGGCCTTGACAATCAAATTCAAGAAATTAAGGTATTCAGTTGTACTCACTTACAGTTAAGTCAGCAATGTAACTGTTGTGCTAGCAGCTGAGAAGGGAAACAGCAGGACTGGCTGCTGTTCTGTAGTGGTGTCCTTTATCCTTCTGTAGTGCATTTCTTCATTAGATTTCACTAGGCAGATTCAGGGACCTCACTCTATGATGCAGGTCACCAGAGGGTGTGTGCACAGGAATCTTTCACAGTTGCTCAGGAACCTATAGAGCCCAGATCTCTTAAAATCTCTCTAATAGCCTCTTACTTTGCAATATGTGAAGTTTTAATTGTTACAAGATGAGACTTAAATTGTAAAAACTACAAAGGTTATTTTGAGCATCTGATGCCCTCCAGTTTAAGGACTTAATGTCTCAGGGCAATTGCTTGTTTTGTTTTTGCATTTGTTTGTTGTTTGGTTGGGGTGTGTTGAGTTGGCTGGTTTTTTCCCTACCAGGAGAACTCTGCCTGAACCTTGCTAAAATTCAATCCTTTTGTTCTGGGTAGGCGTCTAAAACCACAAATGCTCTTAAAATCGATGATATCTGGTAACTCTTTATAGAAAGGACCCTTTCCTAAAGGGTTTCCTGGCCCCAAGGTCATCCATGGGTGTTTGGGGTTCAGGAACTCCAGGGTTCTGAATTTGAGATGATGCATTGAGGATGGAGGAGGGGGAATGTTCACTGCTGCTCTACCACATGTCAGGTGGAAACAATAGGAAGACCTGTGCAGATAGAGTAGCTGTCTGCCTTAGAATTTGAGGCAACAGAGAGCCATGTGGTTCGGTGTCTTGAAATCAGTTAAATTGTTTCTGCCTTCACTGCTTTCATTATTGCTGTTCTGAAGATCCCTGCAGATCTTTGTTGGAGACCACTCAGTCTTATAAAAACATGTTTGTGTTTCTTGTGCTTCAGGAGTCTGTGGAGCTTCCTCTCACCCACCCTGAATATTATGAAGAGATGGGTATAAAGCCACCCAAAGGAGTAATTCTGTATGGCCCACCTGGCACAGGTATTTTACAGTTCAGTAACACCTATGCTGAGATCAGAAGTAAAATAATTCACAGTTGGTTAGTATTTAAAGCATTGCCAAATTCCATACAACTGTTTTGCTAGGGCACTTTTTTCTTTCTCTTTCCCTTCTCTGCAAACTAATCACAATATTTCCTTCCAACTAAAAATAGGCAAAACTTTACTTGCCAAAGCAGTGGCAAACCAAACGTCAGCAACCTTCCTGAGAGTGGTTGGTTCCGAGCTCATCCAGAAGTACCTGGGCGATGGCCCGAAGCTTGTGCGTGAGCTGTTCCGCGTGGCCGAGGAGCACGCCCCGTCCATCGTCTTCATTGACGAGATTGATGCAATCGGCACAAAGAGGTACAGCACAGCAGCTGAGCACCACTGCACACACTGGGATTGCCAGGGGTGACAAAAGCTTTACTAGGAACACTTCTTTTGCAGCTATACTGACACTCAGGTTCTTTGCTCTGCTGTTATTTGCATACACTGTTTCGATGTAAGCATTTGTACCAAGTAATGCTTCAAATAACTTCTGTGGAAACACAGTATATCACAGCCTGTCCATACTAAATAGACATGACCAGAGAGAACCTCTGTTCTTTTGCTACATGGCAGCACCTCCAGGAGAGTATCAAAACCAGAAGGAGATACTGTGTATATGGGATCCTCTAGCTGCAAGTCCATATACAGTAATTTGCTTTAGTGATCCAATGGTAAAGCAGAATATTTAATACAGAATATATCCATTGGTTGTTTGCTTCTCGAGTAGGTGGCTAAATACTTCTGCTCCGAGAGTATTTTACAGAACGTTACATAGTTATGTCATGGGGAGGCATTGCTCGTGCCACACTAAACTTGTTCAGCCCATATCCAAACTGTATTACCTTGAAAATTCTGTAGATTTGTTGGAACTCTCCAATGCAAATAGTCTTTAAAGTAGTCGGTGTTTTTCAAATAAATAAAAAGGTGCTCATACATGTTTACTACATGGCCACCAGCCCAAAATGCCGCTAGAATTTTTAAACCTCTGTCTCATCCCAAAGTACTAGCTGCTGCCTTATGTATGGATATATAAGATATGGATATATATGGATATACAAATGCTTTTAAGAATTAGGTTTTTTCCTCTTTTATGTTGATTTTGTTAGGTGGGAAGAAGATATTTCCAAATGTATACCAAACATGGAAAAAACTCAGAATTCCTTCACATGATGGCTGTTACATTCCCCAACTACAAGAATAGTTCAGTGTCTCTTTACTTACTTAGTTGTCACAACATGATTCTGAAAACCTATGTTTTGTTTATATGGATAAACATTAAATTTTTTATTTAAATCTCTTACAGATGTTTACTAACAAAATACCCCTCTCCCCATTTTGTTTATACCTTTGTGGTAGTTGCTTAGTGCTTTTTCTGACTGCTTTTTTTTCTTACAGGTATGACTCAAATTCAGGGGGTGAGAGAGAGATCCAGCGCACAATGTTGGAGCTGCTGAACCAGCTGGATGGGTTTGATTCTCGAGGGGATGTTAAAGTTATCATGGCTACAAACAGAATAGAAACACTGGACCCAGCTTTGATTAGACCAGGTAAGGGACTTCCCTGCTGTGTAAATTGTTGTGAAAGGACTTGTCATAATTTGGCAAACACAGGCCAGTAAAAAGACTGCAAGTTTGTTCTTACTCACCATCTCATCTATGAGATGCTGGTGCATCTGTTGAAATCAGAACCATTCACAAGCTTCCAAATAGGAGAAAAATCTTTGGAAGAGAAGAAATGTGTTAATTCCTTTACATATATGTAAACAGTTTGAATATTCTTCCTTTCTATTAAGATGGCACAGCCATTTAAAGTAATTGTTAAGCAAGCTGTGTGGAACAGCAGCACACCCACAGCAGCTGGGGAAGGCTGGGCAGCACCACCTGTGTTTTTGGCGTGAGAGCCTAGGCTTTAACAGAGGCAGCCTGGATCCTGGTGCAAGGAAAGCAGGGGCTGCTCCTTACTGGCCTGGCACGTTCCTGCCATTTGGGGGATGAGTGAGGAAGTTAAGTTTGAGCAGGCAGGGGTAGTATTTTTAAATGGTCACTAAAAATGTATCAAAGCACAGTATGTCTGTGGTCCTGTTAAATACGGAGGTAGAAAACAACACGGAGATCAAAGGAATAAGCTGAGATACTGCCACACTATGAAGTTGCTGAGGTCTGCGTTTGGTCTGGTTTTGTCATCATTTAGCTTTAGACCCTTCAACTCAAAACCAGAGCTGTTAGGGTATGGAGGAGAAAATACTATGCCAGAATTGAAAGAGATAGTCCCACCTTGCTTTCTACTCCAAGACATGATTCATTGTGGCAGGAAGAATCATGGAACTGTTCAGGTTGGAAGGAACCATTAAGTTAACATGGCCAAGTCCACCACTAAGCCACATCCCCAAGTGCCACTTCTACACCTCTTTTGAGCACTTCCAGGGATGGTGACTTCACCACTTCCTTGGGCAACCTGTTCCAATACTTGACAACCCTTTCCGTGAATAAATCTTTCCTAGTATCCAATCTAAACCTCCCCATGTGAACTTTAGAACATTTTCTGGGTGAAGAGACCAACCCTCAGCTGGTTACAGCCTCCTTTCAGGCAGTTGTAGAGGGTGATAAGGTCATCTCTGAGCCTCCTCTTCTCCAGACTAAACACCCCCAGATGTTCCTTCACATGTTCCTCTAAGGACTTGTGCTCCAGACCCTTCACCAGCTCCATTGCCCTTCTCTGGACATGCTCCAGGTTAAGAGACACTTGTCAGGCAAACCCTGCCTCTTTCAGTCATTCTTCCTGCTGTTTCTGACAGCTGCATGCAGAAAACCTAAGACTGAACTTTTCTTTTGTACAGGACGTATTGATAGGAAAATAGAGTTCCCTCTACCTGATGAAAAGACGAAGAAACGAATCTTTCAGATTCACACAAGCAGGATGACACTGGCAGATGATGTGACTTTGGATGAGCTGATTATGGCAAAAGATGATCTCAGTGGTGCGGATATTAAGGTCAGTGCACATCACCATTGTTTATACTTCAAAGCAAAAATCAAATCTCATTTTTGCTGCATCCAAAACCATTGTCATTTGAACTGTTCTCCAAGTTTCTGTGCTTACATCACTGAGGGACAGTGAGCTACCTTTTATGAGTGCCAGGTACTCTGCTTTACAAATGGGAAATATCAAAATCATAATTGTGAGGTAGGTTGTGTTGGTAAGAGTAGGTACCGGTGTTACCTGTATATGAAATTTCTACAGCAAAGTAGAAACTAAAAGGAGAATGTGGAATCTTTTGCAAGGTATCTTAAATGTTACTTAAGATATTGCAGGATCAGTATCACTTTGAGGGACTATGTTGCAAGGCAGATAAAAATGCAACTGTATATTAGGAAGCTTCAGCCATACCCTTTCTGCTTTTTTAAAGAAGATAGAGCCCTTGCTACAGTTACCACACTCATGAGCTTAAACTAACGTGACACAACTGTCACCTCCCTGCAGAAAGATCACACAGCTGGATGTGTCTGTCCTTGCTGCCTTTCTGTCAGGGAACTCTAACTCTTGACTGCTTCTGTCCTTTTGGACACACTCATCTGGCTTTATCCAGCCTGCTTCAGTGCTACAGAACAGTATCAAACTTAAGAATGTAGATTTTGTTAACGTTCCTCACTTCTACAGTTACTGGAGCAGTAGGAAGATGCAGCTGCCTATGAGGGTGTGTTTTGAAGGGGTTGCACAGAAAGTGTAACTATTCTTGCTTCCTGTGTTGCAGGCAATTTGTACAGAAGCTGGATTGATGGCTTTGAGGGAACGGAGAATGAAAGTAACAAATGAAGATTTCAAAAAGTCCAAAGAGAACGTTCTCTATAAAAAGCAAGAGGGAACTCCTGAGGGACTGTATCTTTAAGTCATCTCTCTTTGGGATCTATACAGAACTTTCTGTGTTGATGAGAGTCTTGTGTAAAACCACACAGCTAGTTTGCCTTCATGAACAGGTTAAAAGCTGGTGGGTTGTGGGTTTTCAGTCAGAGTTAACTCTTCACTTCCCAACAGTTTGATTCAAATAAATGTTTTGGTGGCAAAGCCCTGCTATTTACATGGAACTGTCTCTTGCATTCTCTGACTTTGAAGAAAAAGTGCTGGTAGCCCAAGTGCTTGTCTGAGTGACCCACACCATCTGGGCAGGGAGCAATGCAGGTGCCCCAACTCTTAGTCCTTAGGCATGGCAGTCTCTTACAACTACTTTAACATTGCTGTTGTTCTTGATTATCTTCTTACATATTTTTTAGGGACTAACTAGGACAAATGTCACTTTTGAGTAACCTCGGTGTCATCAGTCATTTATACATGAAAATCAGTGACAAGTATCCAACCGTGAGTGACACTGAGATACCCTGGAAAGGTACCCATCTCTGGCACTTGCAGCTTATAAGGGAACAAGATGTAAGTAGTAGCTCATTAGCAATCTTACCTTAAACATCAAAACTTGTTTGGATAGGCTACTTGTAAGATTGGAGTTTATAAATTTGTTTTTTCCAAAAGGTTTTGAGTTCATTAGATAAATATCCAAGCTAGAGAATGTGTCTGCAAAGAACGAACACAGTAGGAACAGGTTCAAGGGCTCCATGCTGCCCATGGCAGGATGTGCATGCTCATAAGGCACCAGCCCCAGTGCTAGAGGTGCAGGGTCTGGCATGCAGGAGATGTGCAGAGAGTAACTACATGTCCCATGCTTGGTATTCTACAGCAGAACCTTGAATTCTTCCCCTCTACACAATTCTGTTGCCTACAGCTCCATTCCCATGGGGGCTAGGTGTGTATTGGCTCAGTTGTAGCCATGCATATACTACTTAGGAAGTATCCTGTGTAGTACACTGCTGTGAAGGACGTCTTAGAATTTCTCAGTAGTTCATTTCCAAATGTTGTACATGTGATCTTCAAGGTTTATAGAAAAGTTCCACATGCAAACCAGTTCTGCAATGTGCAGTCTTTGTTCTGGGAACTTTCTGTGGGAGCAAACATGGGCCAGTAACAGATGGTGGAGAGTTAAACCGAGAGCAATGCCTTTGCTCACTGCCAGTGCTCCAACAACAATGGCAGCATGAGGGCCAAGAGGTTTTATTTTTCTATGTAAAAGTATGTGACTCATTGTTAAAAATGAACCCTACAGATGAATGGAGTCCTTTATTTAATCTGGATGACAGAAATCCTGAAATAGAATTTTCATCTGGAGCTTGAAAAACAAGTTTTATTACCCATTCTTACAAACCTTAGGAGATCTGTCTCCTTGGAAAGATCACAAAAAGCTAGAGATTTTTTAGCACTTTCTAATCATGGTAGTTGATCTCACTGTTGCTTGAGGGGCTGAAGAGCTTTATGACATGCGTGGCAAGCAAGGTACTTTTTATTTGGGACATGGCTGTTACTGCTGGCTCAAAGCAACAAGCCACAAAGAGATGGGTTCATTTCCCTGAAGAACAGCTGCATTGCATTAAATGAACCCAAGGACTCTGTTCTAGTACCCTGTCTGCCACTACAGGAGCCAAAAAACACATATTTGAAAATTCAGTTCTCAGTTTTTGCAGCAGAATTTAACTGCTGCCACTTTTGCCAGAGTTTCTGACTTTGATAATTAAGATGAAAGTTATGAATACCAAGAGAAAGTGAACAGCAAGTATATTCCCCACAAGGACAGGAAAGCTGCTGGGGTCTGAATTAAAAGGCAAGACTTGCTCCAAGAAGTCTCTGACCATCAAAAGAAAGCCCAAGTGCTGCTTTGGGAGAAATTGCAAAGGAAAGGGCTTGGGACAGGATGCATGGAAGAACAGAAAAGTGCTGGCTACAGAAGTAATTGCTGTAAGTTTTCAAATGTTACGGCAGAGACAGCTTGTTAATCTCATCTAGGCTCTCTGTCCCACAAAAGGCTGGGATCTTTCAAAGTCCCTCTCAACCTGGGTTCCTCTGTGACTCTAAGCAGGAGCACAATCAAGCTTCTCCCCTTCCCATTGGCCCTTTCAGGGCTTTAGAGGAAATGGCATTCTGCTGTGATTGAAAAGGATTATCAAACGGACATAATTTGCCATGTTACTATTCAGAGTACAGAGTAACCTCTACCATCAGGAAGGAGCTCTGTCATTTTTGTAGAAAGTAAATCTTTAAAAAATAAACTATATTTTTCACAAAGACTAATCAATTACAGCAAAACCAGCATCACTTGCAACTACATCAGTATTACAAGGCTCTTCAAAAGTGCTGTAATGCCATTTAAAATTATACATATTCCTTGCACTATTGAAAATAATTTTAGAAAGGAATAAATGAAAAGTGTGTTCTATCTTGTATCATGGTGGCAAACCCGAGCCAGAAGTTGCACATCTTGGTCCTATTTCATGTGTAATAGGAAGGCTCTCACCAGCTGGATGATCCCAACTGCTGCTAGTGACAATTTTCTCATGAAAAATGTCTGAAGTAGTTTTGGGTATTCAGTGGCTGCAAGTATACTTGTTTCAGATGAAAACCCAGTTTCTGAGTCCTTTGGTCTCAAGAGTAGGGATGCTAAACAATCCTTTCCATGTTTCAGCCTGTTCTGTTTTACAAAATAAATATATAAAATAACTGTCTCTTTAAATTGTTACCACATTTCATATTACTTCTCTAGGAGCTTGCTAAAAGTCTCCTGGAATCTAAGCTACTTTCTAAATAATCACAGAAAACTGTCTTCTTGCTGGGAAGCAAATACAGATCAAACCTCTACTTCTCTTAGATAATTGCCTGGATTTCAGTCAAAGCAAGTCACCAATTACAAAAATTTGCTTGGAAGTGAGCTGCGTAGAGATGCATTCTGGACATGTTTTCATTTTTAATACACTCAGAGTTCTATTAAATGAATAAAAAACAAGATACTTTTTAATTTTCAAATATTCAGGTATATTTTTCAGAAATATTTATATTAAAGTGGTAATCTGTCAAAGTATACCAAAATAGGTGCCTGCTGAAACAAAAATTTAGCTTTTACTCACAGTATATGTACAGATATAATGGCTGTTTGACTTGGCAATTACATATACACAGGCATACCATGTTAAAGGAAATTACTGAAGTCTGCCAACTGGAGGACAGTGGAGCATCCATTTGGCAGATGTTTATTTCCTGTGCTGCTCACCAAGCCATAGTTGGCATGTACTGAACCTCTACTGAACACTAGGGAATGTCATTTCAAACAATAGAATAAGAAATGCAGCCAACTTCCAACACAAGGTTATTTAAAGAGGGTATCGTTCTGTGGGAGTCAGCAATACTTCAGAGAAATGAATCCATTGTTGTGGGCAAAAAGCAGTTCTTGATTCCAGAATACTTGCAGGTAGTAGAACTCCATTTTGATAGGAATTTATATAAAAGATTTAACAACAACAACAAAATATCAAGTACATAGTACCCAAGTCTCAACAGAGTTCCTGTATGAAAAGAGATGGATCTAATTGTTAGCTTTGGAAGCAGCTTCTGTACTTTCTCCATTCTGCCACAGTCTTTTAAATCTCTAGTAGCAGATCCAGCTCTTCCACAGGTACCCGCACTCGCAATTCTTTTTCAGTCATGAGGTCGAGCGTCTCTTGCAGATCATCAGGGAAATACTCCACTGCATCCATATAGAGTACCTGGAAAGAACAGGAACATTTTCTGTGCTACTTTTCTAGCAAGAAACACAGTATAAAGAAGTAAGTAGACAGCAACAACTCTGCAGCAAGAACATGTCATGTATTCTTTAAAGTAATACAAACAGAATTAGTACTCCTACAGTGACAACCAAGTAAATGTTTAATCAAGTCTTTTCCAACGCTTACTGAGTAACGTTATCCAAAAAGATAAAATGGAGGTCAAGAGGCACTGGGGCATTTGCAACATATACAGATATTACCTGAGGAGTTGCAAGTTCTGCTCAGTAATTTTTATATGTTGTTACATAAATAAATTTTTATTTGGCTATGTATTTCTCATACTACCATGCTCATGCTAAAGGTCTGAAAGACTCAATCATTTCTAGATCCACAGGATTTCTTACTGCCGTGCCTCAAGGCAACACCTTTCTGTCCTGAAACACAAACAGCACTGACGATTGACCATGTTTCCATTTAAGATGCATCTCTTATTTGCAGAAAATCCTAACGTTACTTCCTCAGAAACCTCTCCTTTATATTTGCATATAACTCCTTACAATTACTAAAGACTAACTTTTTTTCAAATACAGAACTTCAAAAACTAAAGTATGATGACAAGTTCACCTGTTTTCTGTGCTTACCTTTGCCCAAGGACAGTTTTGAAGGGCTTTATAAAACAATCCTTTACTTTTTTCTTTTTTTCCTAGTGAAGCCTGTGTGATAAAAAAATGTTCATACTTCAGTGCAGTAATAGCTGAAATACTGAAACAACTTCTGAGACAAAGAAATGATTGCTGAAAAGCTCAATGTTCTTCTGCTGAGAAATCCTTTTTATTATACATTGTGGTAGCTATATAATTTGTCAGGTTACACTCTTCAGATGTCTTTAAGGAGTTTCAGGGCTTTACTTGTAAGACAAGTGAGAGAACAAAGACTCTTGGCTATTCAAAGGAACCTGGACAGACTGAGAGAAGAATATGGTGCTTTGGCTGCTCCTCTTGATTTTGTATCAGCTGCAAACTTGCTGATGGTACAGTCTCTCATCAGCCAGATCATTACTGAAGATGTTAAAGGGCACTGGTCCCAGTATCAATCCCTGGGGTGCAGCACCAGTGGCTGGCCTGCAGCAGGAGTTCATGCTGCTGACTACAAGCCTTTGAGCCTGGCAGTGCAGCCAGATTCCAGCCCATATCCCTGTCCACTTACCTAACCCACATTTCATCAGCAAAGAGAAAACAGAGATATACAGGATTTAGGTAATACTGACCAAGCACAATTTCTTCCATGACTATATCTGAAAGTTTTAATGTTTCTAATTGATTTTGCTTCTCTAAATAATGTTATTCCATACATTACTGGATAAGATGGATTTCCTCCATCTTATTAGCATCTAGTAAATACTCTTTGTTGTTCTTGTGAAAAAGGTATCTTCCATGAATGAAGCACTAGTGATAAAATACATAATGGGTGATCTTTAGCATTTGTGCATACTGGGGTGTCATTATTAGTTTGTAAAGAATAACAGTAATTCAGTTGTACATTGCTACATACAAAGTTGTATAAAATATTTACAAGTGTGTATTTGTGCAGTCCCACACAAGAGATCTTCTCAAACACAAAACAAGATCTCTCCTTCTCCTGTTTCCTCTCTATTTCACCTCCTTCTGACTGCTGATCCCCCTCTGACAACTTATTACACCAGGGGATGTAAACAAAAGAGTAACACTGGGAAGTGAAAGTTATAACTTGAGTGTTTTCATCTTCCATATTGTACTTTGGAGAAGCAAGAAAACCAAGATGGCAAAGCTGACTATATGAAGTTGATTTATGTACTTCCATGGGGAACTATGGAAGAAACAAACATTATTGCTTTTTAGCATTAAACTGCAATGCCAGTTAACGTAACTTTTATATGCAGATTTTAAGATTCAAAAGACTGTCAAAATGAAGGCAAGTTATAGAAGCGACAGCTATGTTTTGCCTACTGTGCATTTATTTTGCATATGACCTGCACCTCAAGTGTTGAGGGAGCTGGCAGATATCACTGAGAGGTCACTCTTGACAATCTTTGATTGATCACAGCAACTGGGAGAAAGACCCAAAGACTGAAGAAAGTAAAACATCACTCCTGCTTTCAGGAAGGGAAGACATACCCAGTGACCTACAGGCTGGTAAACCTCACCTTGTACCTTGGAAAGGTGACAGAGCAGCTAACCCTGGAAACCATTTCCAGGCACATGAGTGAAAACAACATCAGCAGCAGACAGTGTGAATTCACTAGAAGTCATGACTGACCAACTCAATAAACTGCCATGATGAAATGACTGGCCTGGTGGGTAAGGGGAGAGCAGTGGCCATTGTCTATCTGGACTTCAGTAAGGCCTTTGATACTGCCTCCTAAATAAGCAGTTGACAAAAGAATTGGATGCACAGACAGTGAGGAAACTGTCTCAAAGTCTGGGCCCAGAGGGTGACCTATGGAACAAGTCTAGTTACAGGGCAGTGACTAGCAGTACCCTGGGGACACTATTGGGACCAATCTCACATAACACCTTTGTTAATTATCTGGCTAACGGTGCAGAGTACACCCTCAGCAAGCCTGCAGACCACACAAAACCAAGAGGAGTGGCTGATACACCCACGGGTCATGTTGCCATCCAGAGGGATCACAGTGGGATGAAGAAATCAGCTGACAGGAACCTCAAAGTTCAACAGAAAGTGCAAATTCCTGCACCAATATATGCTGTAGTCTGATCCACTGGAAAACACCTTGCCATCTATTGGTATCTTATGACAAACTTTTTATCTGTGTTAGATGACAGACACAATGTCTGCATCTATATTAGGACTTTGCTGTCAGAAGCTATTACTCCTAATCCACTTGAATTGCGTTTTCCTTACTGTTCCCAGCAATAAGGAGAAGTGCAACTCAAATATATCACCTTGCAAATCACAGAGGCATGGCAGCATTTAGTATTCATTTTTCTAAGCAGTATTCCAGCTGTGTTTATGAAAGTTCCAAATATGGTAAAACAAAATAAAACAAAACTGATACTCATCTTCTTACCATAAAGTTCAAATACATTCTCCATAGCAGTGGACAATGGCTACCATTTTCACTCTGAACTGCATGTTCAAATAGAGCTACAATCCGATTTGTTAATCCAGTTTCAGGAATAGTACAATGTATTTCACCAACATCTGCCCTGAAACACAGAGGAGAGAAGAAACAACAGTCCTTTAAACCCAAGCCAAGGGACCACATCTGGGTAAGAAGGGGTAAAGGATGATGCACTGTCTCTGTTCACAGCACCATATACAGCCAGACTTTTGTAATTCATCCTATAAACTCAATGTTATAAATCAGATTTTTAGCACTTGCTAATGTAATCAATACAAGTCTAAATTGGAAAATTAGGAAAAAATATAAATTATTTTTGTGAAAATTCATGTAGCAAGTTCAAAAATAATTTCTCTTTGAACATGATAATCCACTATCATATGATCTTGAAACATCTTAGCCTACCCCCAAGATTATTTATCATTCTATGCTTGGCAGAGCGGCTCAAAAGAAATTTAAGTCTGGATCAGCACATCTTCTTCTGGCACCGAGGCAAGTTTGTTCAAATTTACCCCTCACTTTTGTAAGGCCATATGTTGGTCTTCGATCAAGGTCAAAATTACAACTCTATATTTCAACCACAATTATAACAGTAATTTTCACCCAGAGATTCAAATCCTGTAACTTCCAGGCAGGACACCAAAGCAGATATGTAGTTTTAACCAAAGCACTGATTTCCTTCAAAAGCTGATACAGACTGGCTTACTTTTGATGCTTGAGCTTGAAGAAACAACTGGAGCACTGATGGCAACATCACTTGTCTATGCATGTTCTCTTAGCCTGCCAGCTTGTTCCACTCACCATTAACACTTGGCTCCTAACCTATCTCTTTTTTTCCTGTGTCTTTGAAGTAATTTTCCCTCTCATCTTAACCTTTGCCATGAGGAAAAGTTATGTAACCTACTCTGCATGTAGGCAAACATTTGAAGCCTTGTACCTAATGGCAACTTAAAAGTGTTCCTGTTTTACCCTGTGTGTTCATTTTTTCATCTGAATGCCATGCACTTAAGCAGAAATACAAACCAAAATATCAAATAGTCAGACATAGTACAAACATTTTCTTATTTTGTCACAACATCACAAAACATGAGTTTTATGCATGACTGACAGGCCACTTATCGCCCTGTTGCAGTAGTTCAGCTCTGCTCTTGCAACACCCAACTTGTCCCTTACAATCTATAGGAAAGGCTTTGCTAGCAGTGAACAATCTGGAAAGGAACTCAGCATCACAGAGAAAATAATTCTGAAATTTTCAGTTCTAAGGAACAGTAATGAAAATCTATCATACTGTTAATCTGAAATTAACAGTACATCAAATTACTGTCCTTTACATTTGGTGGCCATAGAATTATTTTAACAATTTAGCATGACATGGACTAACAGCTCAGGAATGCTACGACCATGTCTGAATGCCTGTTGCCAGCCTGCAGCAATCAAAGAAGTGGATGCACCATCATTTCAAAGTATACTGGTAATTATGTAATTTCACCAAGTGTGAATATTGTGAGCTTACAACTCTGTAAAACTTCCAGGTAACTGTCTCCTAGAAATCTGTTGCCATGTGCAGACACAAACAACCAAGCTGTCTATGTCCCTGAAGATCTGTAGGTAGCAGAGGATAGGTAGCTCCAAGCAATGAGAAGACAACAGTTAAGAGACTAAGCTCTAAGAATGAACATGTACCTTGTTCCCTCCATCTCCTACCCTTTCCTCCTTTCTCAGGAGCAAAACATCTGAGCCCAGAGTGCTGTGAATTCATGGAATTTCCAGCCTCTTCTACCTAGTAACAGCCTCATACAAAAACTAAACTCTCAAGGACTCACTATGGTAACAGATCTGCCACAACTGTATTCTGGGATTCAGGAATAAAGTAGGGCAGCCAGCTCAGGCAGAAACTGCAGGATGGCTCTGTATTATGCTCTTTATTGCTGTAGTACTAAAATGCAGCAGTTTCTAAATTCACAGTGTCTATCTTGGCCATCTAAGCAGGCTTAGTTATTTCAAAATTCCTTAAAGAAATGTGTATCATCCTGATGCTAGTAGCAAGTAATGAAACAAATTCAAACACAATCTGGCTCAGTGGAAGGGACATAAGGCTATCACCCAGGGCTTTTTATTCTTTTCAAGATTTTGCCACTGACTCCCTGTTCAGCCTTGAACAAAAACCTCGAGCTACAGCTTCTTCATCTGCAAAACGAGAACTGCGACAGCATTTTCTCTCCTCTGTTGAGTGATTAGACAGATTCAAAAAGCATAATTGTAAGGAGCTGCAAGGTGTTACCTCTGGACCTTCTCTGTGAGTTTTTTTCTCATCTGCTCTGCTTGGATTGCAAACAGCCATGGCTCTAAAGAGTTAGTAGACCTTGTGACACTATCAAAAAATCTTCGTGCTTTGCTGGCACTATGAGACTTCCTTTGGATGTGGATGTATGACCTCCAAAGAGATTGGTTGCTAGGATACCGTTTCAGAGCCTCTGTTAGTGCCTCTCGCAGGGGATTCAAAGGATAAACACTAATTTTCATGTGGAGTCGCAGTAAATTTGTATGCAGCAGTGTGACAGCTTCAAGAGCAGTGGGAAAATTTAGAATGCCAAAATTCTCTCCAGTATTTTCACATTTCTGTGAACCAGAAACTTCAAGTTTTTCTGAAGCCTGTGTATATATCAATACTGCAGCATCAATCCCAACAGTCAAATACTGGAACAGTGCATAACAACCAACCAGGTTAACCAGCTGATCAATATCCTTGGCCTGATCCTGATCAGAAACTGGTGTTTTACTTAAATAATCTTGCAGTGCATGCTCATATGTTTTACGAGCTTTCAGGACATTAACAGGTAACACTTGTCCACTATAGGGCACATATGGGCCATTTTCAGTCAATTTGGTCAGTACATGAACAGCACGTGACATAACAGCTCCTTCTGTACTTTCCAGCAGTTCCACTTCTAGCTGAGCATAAAGCAGGCTGAGGCTGCAGAGCTGGGCACTCTTCAACCCTCCTGTCCCTGCTGTGCAAAGAGCTGTGTCAAACACCTTCCTGGAATCATCTGTGTTACCAAGCAGCCATTCCAGGTAGGCATAGAGTTTCCAGAGAGAAAGGTTGTTTCGGTTGTCAGGTGTTTTAAGGAAATTCTTGGCCAACTTTTTACTCTTCCTCCCTTGTGCTTTTAGCTTCTTTTTCTTTTTTGCTTGCAGACACTGAATTACCTGTGGGGGAAAATAAACAGAGCATATTTTGAGAGGGATGGAAGCAGAAAGGAGAAAAAAACAGCTCACAGCAAATTTTCATAATATAATCATAAAATTATATATTATCATATAATAACATTTATGCAAAAATTCAAAAAATGGTTTACTACAGGTATGCCACTCTCTAACATGTACTGAAGAAAAGGGGGTTTTGGTTTTCCTTTTTTTTCCCCTTGTGCAATCTTAATTGGCATTTCCTGGTTTAAATACTTAGTCCTGTGAGACAACTTTCATCGAGATTTTTAAAAAATTCAATATAAACATTAATACAGAAGAAAGCCACACATCACAAAACTGATTATATGCAGATTCCTCATTACCTTAGATATTTCATACTGTAGCCAACAAATGGCTAGGTTAGATTTTTCCTTTCCTGTAAATATCTGGGATAGAACTTGGAAGACATTCTGTATGAACTCCTCTCCTTCTTTATAGTGGCCTATCTGATGTCTGCCTCGTGACATGGTATCCATATGACCAATACTGTTGAATCCAGAGAGTGGAAAATCAACAGAAGTCAGCGGTTTATCATCATAAAGCACACTGTCAAAGATGTTATTTTCATCCATGGCAATATAGAGACTGGAAGGAAAGAGTTTACTTGTACATGGAACTCCCAAGAATTGCAAAAAAGAGTACAACAGTTGATGTTGAAGCTTTGGATTAGAAAGACGGATTAAAGATGGTCCAAGATCATCAAATAACACCTAAAAATCCAAATTAAAACAAAATCTATTAATTTATGTAATCAAATAAAAACAGCAAATTCATAATTCATGTAATTAAGGAACCTTTTCAAATCAACAGGATTTAGAATTACCATTAAATGGTATCAAAATGTCATTCAAATGAAAAATGGACAAGTTAAACAAGCAATCTGTTTTTCCAGTCAGACTGTAAATTTGCTATCAAGAGATTTCTTTGCCTGTGAACAACAAAGACCTCCATAGAAACCTTACAAAATGGAGGTCTGGAAGACTTTATTCATAGGCCTTTTAACCCATGCTAATTTGAAAATTAATGTCTGACTTGGCCTATTTCCCAAGGAATAAAAAATATCCAACTATCTGACTTGAAGGCAACGAAACCTTTGTTTATTTAATGCACATCTCTTCTTAAACACATATTTCTGTGAAATTTCTCCACACAGATGACTGAAATCACTGAACAGCAAAGACAGACTATTTGCCTGCAGACTTTCCAACGTTTACCATGAGCTGCCCATGGTTTCCAGAAGTCTCAGCGCAAAACTTCAGGCAAATTTTGAATTTCAAAGAAAAAAATCTTCTTTCCAAACAAAGAAAAGTATTACTCTTCTAAAATATCCACAAATATGGCAGTGAGTTGAAAGTAAAGGATAACTGGTCTTATCATCTCCCTTTGTTCTATTACATCACAGTGACCTGTCTTTCTGGATCTTCACAATCTTCTTCAGTTTCCTTTTTGGTTTTGTCTGGCCTCCAAGGTAACCAGTGCCTTGCCTCACGGGAACATTCAATATCCAACCAAATATGCCACTTGGGAAGAGTTTTATCTTTTATTTCTTGATCCTCATCTAGCTCTTCATCATCCTCATCATCTAAAATCAAATCAATATATACACACAAAATTATTAAAGAAAAATTACCCCACCAAATCCAAAGGCCAGGCATGACATACACTTTAACTACTCTAACAATAGAAATAAATAAAGTGTCAATAAAAGAACACAGAAGACATAGCTGAGATGTTCCACATCACAGTTCTGGGTTTTGACACCAACTCTGTAAGAATAGGAAGGCAGGAAGCTTCCAAACTTTTAGAAGCTGTGAATCAGTGTCAGCATTCAAACTTTTTCACAGAGGAGAAAAGAAAACACTGACAGGCTGTGGACCACTTTTATCAACAGCAATTTGCAAGCAACAGCCAAGAGTCAGTCATCCTTTTGTGTAATTTAAATTCTTCACTTCATACCTGGGCATAAAATTTCAAGTATGCTCTATGAATACTAGTGTGCATAAAACATTTTGAGAAAACCACATAAAAATGGTACTTTAATGTTCAACACTGCAAAACAAGTTTAACAATGCTGCTTTATAGTAAGTGGTATTTTCAACATTTTAATTTATGTGCAGTGGAAACAACCCACATAGTTACACACAAAAGGATATGCTTAACCACATCCCACTTTTATGATAATCTTTCTGGACTATTGGATAAAATTACCATATTTTTCCTCTGACAGCAATACATTAATCTGTGCAGAAACTGATGAGCATCTATGGGCAAAGGGAAAACCTAGACAGATGTTTCTTTTTTGCTGCTGAGGAAAACAACAGCCCCCAAAATGTAATGGTTGCCTGCATTATGAAAATCAAGCCATTTCTGCACCACCTCCAACTTCTTAATCCTGACACTTGCCATTAACTAGGTGAAACACTCCCAATCCCAGTTGTTCTTAAATTTCAGGTAAAACAAACAGGTGGTTGCAAGATTTTTACTCTCTCTATATTTCTGTGCTCAATAGTATCTCCTTTAGTCAGCAACTCTATGAAAAAAGGCAGCATTTCCACAATGTAATTAAAGTTTGAAGAAACCTGATAGTTTTTAATGAACACACTCAACTGAAAATTGCACCTGAACTTCAGGGGTTAACACATATGGGGAGAGCACTGGTATATACTGGAGCTGCCCAAGACTGGCAGTGGTCCTCTTCTCTATACTGAGTCTTGTCAATTTGTGAACAAAACGTCTAGAGCCATCAAAAATTAAATTGCTGACCTCAGGGGCCAAGGAAATTCCATCTTAATCCAGCGACAAGGGATGCACATAAAAATCTTTCAGTTCTTTTGTTTACTAAAAGCAGACCCAAACTTGCTTCATCAGAATTACTACAGCAGGAGTAGCAAAAGCAAAGACTGCTCATCTTTGATCAGACACATTCCATCCTCCTGCTTCCCTGCAAGCTGTATCTGCTTGAGAAATAGTCCTTGACATGAAAGGAAGTGCTGTAGACCACAAGGTGAGGCTAAGCAGCAGAGAGTGTTTTCTGCATCCCTGCTCTTCCAGAAGAACTCCAACCAAGTGAAGACACAATTTCTTCATTTTCTGCATCACAAAGAGAAAGGAAATGTTCTCCTCCTATTTTAGCTATACCTTTGCTTGAGTAACTGAAATCTGATTCTAGAAATAGAATCACAAATCTAAGTATCCTTGAGGCAACTGTCATCTAATAATATAATCTCACCTCACCTTACTAATATGCTGAAAGGGTCTTAAGGGAAGTAGCTTCCTTTCACTTTTGATGGGTGTGGATCTCCACCAAGTACTCACATCTCTAGCTTTTTCAACGTGGAGGATATGCCACTCTCTTCTCTAATTCTCATTGTAGGAAGGACAATAATGTTCCATAAACAGTACTGTACACAGAACATTCAACACATGCTATTCTCTGTGAAGTATGATACACATTATCTTGGTATCAGTAAACATTTTTTAAAACTTGTATGCAAAATCATGACAAGAATCAGATTATATCATTCTAATCAAAATGTTTAGAAGAACACATAGCCATACAACTATACATATTGAGACACACATACCAGGCTTAAGAACAACCCAGCCACCCTTTTCTTGTTGGTGCATCCATGCTTTCCAGCCTCTTGCTCCTTTTTCTCCAATTCGCGGTTCTCCACTATCCCAAAAGGGTTCGAAGAACTCCACCTATTGTTTTCGACAGGATCAACCAAAACGAAACATACAGAAAAATAGTTTTTGCTGTTCTACAGACATTATCTCTGCCAGCTTAGATTTCCCAGACCCTACAAGCATGAGTCTGGATGTAATTTCTGTATCTGAAGACTTTGTTAGATACTGCTTAAGATTCAGCAAGAACAATTGAGTATTTCAGTTATGGCTGTGGCACGTAAGGACTGTTATCAACTCTTCTCATGAAAATAAAGTTTGTTTTAAAAGGTATCAAGCTTTAAATAAAGCAAAACACTACTGTGCTTACACACAGATCTTTCAAGGATAAAGATGCAAAGTCCCCAAGGTGTGGCTTTCAGAACCTCAAACTCTCCTACTCCCTAGCTTCTATGAGACCATGAAGAATTTGGCTAATGGAATGATAACCCAATCACACACCTATGGTCAAATCAAAATGTTACAGTTGCACATAAATATGATGGGACTAAAGACAAGAGGAAAAAGATCCATAAGGACTTTAATCTTTCAGGTTTAAGGGTGGCCAAAAGGTCAAGGCACTTTCCAGTTCAGGGTTCTAATCCCAGTGACTTTGTCACTGCCAGTATGCAATCAGTCATCTCTAGATTCATCAATTCCTCCTCTGCTTTGTGTATCCTAAGCTCTAATGACAATCTCTCACCTATTAAATGCTTCTGCTGCTTCTCAACCCTTGGCTTGGACATTGAGATGTCACTGCTAATACAAATATTAACAATAAAATTTACTCCAAGCAAAACCAAGCATCAATGCACGAGAAAATTCCAGGCTTACAGCAAACTGCAAAATATAATTCTGTTCCTTGTGGATTTATTCTTTGTTGCAAGTGAGAAAGTGAACTGTGAAAACAGTACAGAAACAAGTAATTCCAGACTGAGTCATAACACTTCTGTAAGACAGCAGAATGTGTGATCAGCTGTAAATCTGCCATTTTCCTATTATCAAGAACTGCACTTTCCAACCCAAACATGGCCCTTTTCACTCAAGGTTCCTTTTCATCCTGCTCTAAGATTTTTTAAATACTACAGGTAATCATGCAGTTTTTCAAATTATTAGAACCACAACTATATGTATGTGTGCAACTACACCAAATCCTCCATGATAGCTATGACTGAACTCTAAATTTTAGCTCTTTAAGAAGACACCACTATTTTTTAACCTGTGAGATTGCACCATTTGTGGATAGCAGTATTAATCAAGAGAGCAAGAACTGGAGTCTGAGCTTCTGGGGAAGACAGTGAGGTAACTGAAGCAAATTCAATTTTTATCCTCTACAGTAGCCCAGCTGCCTAAATGGTGGCCCCTCTAACACTCACTAAAAAGGAAACAGTTCTTAAACAGTTCAGTGGGATGATGCTACTGGCATCTAAATATTAATTTATTATGATTAGTGGGGTGCATGTGCGACATTCTCCTGAACAAATTAGGAGAAAAAGTGATTTAGTACTTCACCATTTACCACTATAAGCTGAACAGAATCTCATGGGTCAAATAAAAGGCACTTGAAACCATGAAAGTGTTCCTAACGTAGCCATCAAATTAATGGAAACAGGTAACAGAGAACCTGAGAAACTTGCAAAAACTGTCTGAACGGAAAGATTTTATGTCCTATCAGCTCTCTCCATCACCAGTAACAAAACAACAGCATTTGGTGGGAAAAGAAGCAGGGCAAGTGCTAACTAGACACAGACATTGATCAGCTAGCTTCATTTTTTCCATTTTTAATTATTAAAAAATATATTAAACAACTGGTTATCACACTTCTATTATATACAGTAAAAGTAGCCATTTGGCCTGTAGTTCCAGAGGACCCACAAGCATTTTTTCAATGCAAGTATCACCTTGAAGAACCTCTAAGTAAGGTGTTATCCAAAATACATCTCTGTGTCCTTAAAAATTCATCAACATTTTTCTGGTTCAACATTTTCTGTAATACATAAAGACACACACCCATTTAAATGGAAATTGCTACCTGTCCCCTTGTTGGCAGATCTTTTACACTGTCAGGCTTAAAGAAGGTGAAGTCAATCAGAGCCTGAAACAAAGACACTGCTTTCTCAGAATGGCCAGCCTGTCTCAGAAAGTGGCATTGCTGAATAAATATAGCTGCAAAGAAAAGAAGATAAAATGTTAGTATTTCAAATTTTGTGGCAAAGTATTTTATTACAGCCCACAAATATAAAAATACATACAAGACATGCTGTAGAATGTAATTGTTTTGGAACAGTATCAAAATTCAGACATGGAGAGTAAAGAGCATAAATGCATGTCAAACTTGTCACAGTCTAATGAACTTTAAGACTGCTCATTTTAAATGTGCCAAAGACATGACTTTTTCTTCATGCCATACATGCACTCCCCTTACTGACAGAAAGTTAGACACAATGGTCTGAACTTCACTGGATCCAGCATCTGTCAGTGTGTCATAGCCCACTTTGAAGATGCTGGGTGTACTCACAATGCACACAGGAGGTGATAACAAGAATAATCCTTTTTGCCTCAGCTTTACATGAGATATTTACATTGATAATATGTTGGCAATATATAATTTTCATTCCAATTGTCATTACCTTTTCCTTTATGTAAGATCTGAGCTAAGAGAAGTCTAGTCTTCTGGTCAAAATATTACTGCTTGGAAGTAGGGAAAAGCCCTATCCCTCACTCTCCAACAAATTATATTGAGCCTCAGTCTCAGCTTAAAAAGGGAAGCAAAGTCCCAGTGTTTCTCTTCATATTTTGCAACGAGAGTCTTCAACAAAAGAGTTGGAGAAGTAACAGGTATTACAAACACCTCCATGCGGCAGCTCAAGGATATTTCAGTGATACTCAATCACTCCACATTACACTCCAGTCTTAACACAATAGAAACTGTTCGAATTGCTTTAAATCATGATTGACTGCAAAAAACCCCAAGCCCATAAAGACTTCAACAAATCACTGACTGCTTGGAAAACAGTAAAACAGCTCTTTAAATACTTCACTAAACACATTGGCTTTGGAGGGTTTTAAACAATCCCAATATTTAGGTGTCTAGATAAACACATGTAACAACATAGGTTAGCAGCAACTGCTCTTAATCATCGTCTTATATTTAATACATGGGGCATGATTTACTCATTTTATCTGAATTTAGACATATATCAGATGTATACACATAAAAACCTGAATGCAGGTAGAATATACAAACTAGGCATTTAATCCAATTTTTTTTCTGCAAAGTCAATGATTATTCCTGCTAACAAAGACACTGAGATTTCTGAAGATATTTAAACAATGAAAACAATTATGAAGTTTATAATACAGTCTTCCCAAGTATTTTAAGTAATTTAGGCACTCTGTCAAACTGACACTGAAAAAATTGTCCTTTCCTACTCTCCCAGCTTCAGAGATGAACTTTGATTAAAATACTCTGAATGTAGAAAATGCCTCATCAGGATTTGCTGCCAAACTGGTGCCAAAACTGAATGACAGTGTAAAATTTTCTGCATTTAAAAAAACCCAGAAAGATATTTGAAGAAATGCAAAGATCAGCATTTTCTTTGTGGCAAAAATCTACCTAAACCTACTTAATTCTGTCCATGATGCTAAGACACTACTGCAGCTGAACTGACCTAGAAGATAAGGATGTTTCTCCCCAACCAGTAGGAATAATTTGAAAAACAGGATGCCCTTTACACAGCAAAAATTAAGAATACTTTATATTCATCTGCTTTGCATTAACAGTTCCCAGTAAATTTAAAGTATTATAAATAAAATTATATATATATATAAATAAAATTATTATAAATTCTTATGCCAAAATTTACCTAAAGGCTGATCTGCCATTTTAAATTCAGCTTGACCTTTTAAAAATTTTTCAACACTTTAAAAGAACACCCATTTCCAAGCAGATACTACTGCACACTGAACACTAGATGGCACAGTCCCCCACTATTTAAAACTAGAGCTCTTCCACTTTGTCCTCAGCAAAAGTCAAAGGCTGAAGATATAAGCCTAATGTACATCTACAGTGCTACTCACTTCATAATTAGTTTGTGAAATATTCTGTACATTTATATTAATGAACAACTTGGTAACCTTCCTAATAAGTACACTGTCAATTAAAACTCAGCCCAAGAATTACATAGTTGAGTCACTAATAAAGAAATCTCAAATCAAGAAGTCTCCCAGTGGAAATTCCTCTAATCCTAACATTTGAATTCTGAAGAGGGAAAATAAAATACTTGAGATTGCTCACAAACAAAACACTATAGGCTTAAGACAGAAGAACAAGAAGTTACTTGTCCACTCATGAATTTGAGTTCATTTTCATTTTAAGCTATGGATATTGCCAGCAAAAAAGTATTTAGAAAAACATCAATCTAATATTAGTTAACTTGCTAAAAGAACTCTATTAAAAAAAATTCTCATAGCAGTTACAAACTGCTACATGAGTTTGTATTTCATGAGTCACATATGTTCAAATATGTGCAGGAAAACAAAATGAAAGAATAACCTTCTTGTTTACAAATATAGATTCTGAATAAAACCTTTGTCCTGAGAATCATTCATTGTGGTTAGTGTACAAAGTGAGAAATATTGGAAATCAGAGACAGTAGAAGCAATTAAAAGCTATCAGAGTGTACAATATCCATTGGCCAGCAGAGCATTTTTCCTTTGCAGCACTTTTTCCAGTGCTTGATCCAAGAGGAATCAGCCAAACACCATATCAGATCTGAACAGCTGAAATTAATTTGGTAACCCAGCATCTCAATCCGTAAGTCCAGACTGGATATTGCATAACATCATTGCTCCAACAAGAATTACAGGACTGGATAAAAACAAGATGTTTCTTGGACAATGAGGCACACGAAAAAAATATATAGTATATTTTTATAGTATGAATAAAAATATATATAGTATACTTTTATGTATCTTATATAGTATAAAATATAAAATAACCCCCATAATAGTCTCTTTTAGATTGAAAACAAATTTCAAAATTAAAAAAAAGTCAAAAATATCCATGGTGACACTAATATTTTCCCCTCCTCAATCTATTCAGAGATTAATAATCACAAAGATACAGCAAGATAGAGAAGTAAAATTTAAATGGATAGGTTAAGTCATTTAGCTCCAAATAAATTTAAAGAGCATACCAGAACTGAGCATGAACTCATTTCTTCCCTGAATCCACTCCAGCATCCTAACTATCTGACTTATTTTCCTTCCAGGGATAATTATATAATAAATTATAAAGTGGTAGATATATGCATAAAAGAAATACAAAAGGCATGATCACATGGTATTACAGCTTAGAATTCTCCATCTACAGACTGAGATTCTCAACAAAATTTCACATCAGACTTGTAATGTTCCTTCTCTTTTCTGGATTAAAGTAACCAGTTGTAAAACTTCCGAACAAGAGATAATTATTATTTTTCACAAGTCTCCTTTTTATAAAAGCACATCTCCTGGCTGTTGGCTGTGATTCTCCAGTCTTGACATTATACTATAAACCACTCAGCACATTAGACTTTAATGGATGTTGTATCATAAACTGTCCTGGGGAAGAGAAGGATCTGCTATATCCATATTTGGTTGGAATTTAATTTCTTAGCTGCTTTAATTCTCAGCTAAGAAACCAAGATGCCAGGCATTTTGAAAAGAAGAAAAGCTTTACACAAGACATAGGAAAATCTGTTCTTAATGCAGTTAGTTCCTATGAAGACCAATCTGACCATAATATGCAGAAAGAACCTTACCCAGCATAGCTTCTTCCGTGCCAGGCAGCAGAGGATGGGATACCATGCTGCCATCCTGTACAGCTGCCAGTGTTGTCAAACATTTTCCATAGAGGCTGTTGATCTTCGAAACGGAAAAGGTAGTGAACTGACTTTGACAGAAGAGAAGGTATTTCTTCCACATCTCTGGATTATTGGGATGTAAAAAAATTAGCTTCTGCCATTCTTTGATCAAAGCTGGTGGTTCCCAGAATTCTGCACAAAGCTTCAGCCTGGCAAGTTTCAGATCAACATTACTTGGATTGCTTTCAATTGCCCTCTCTAAAATGGCCAGTTTCTTTTCCAAGATTAACTTGAGTGACTTCCTCCTTAATTCTTGCTCTCCCTTACTAGCATAAGGGCTAGGTCCTCTCATTAATTCATCCTAAACAAAAAAGAAACACCATTACAGCCTTAGGAAGAACGATCACTAGAATCACAAGAATGCTGACATTTGTGAAGTCAACAGGTCATTCTTCACTTACAAAAGATATACAGTTCTAAACAAATGAAGTTACAATATACCGTCCATATATTTATTACTTATAATAAGCAACAAGGTCTGTTAGAATACACACCTGAAAGGCAATAAATTCCATCCAAGCATTAATATCTCTTGGGTTTTCTCTGACTTTCTTGTTATATTCTTCCACTTTTGACATTAGAATGGAGTTCACGTTTATCCCAGGCTCTTGAATTGTTTGCTGTGTATTTACAGCCTCATTGTCTGCATTCTTGCACCCCTTTCCTTGTAGCCACACTGTGGTTGATGGATCATAAATCCCAAGAGGATTTACTTCTGTTGTGTCAGAAGAATCATCAGTTTCCACTTGGGAAACTGGTATAAAAGCAGGTGGATCAGATGGGGAATTTTTATTACAAACAAGAATGCCATCTGTGTTCAGCATCTTCACACTGTTCTTTGTAAAGTAGCGTTCAGGTCGACTCTGTGCTTGCTTCCTTTTTGATGAAGAACTCTCCCAAGTTATACAGTGTTTCTTTGCATCTATGCCAAGACAGGACTCTCCTTTCCTTTTATACCTTAAAAGGGAAAATACAATTAAACATCTTCTACAAGACACATTAGAAAAGATACCTCCTTTTCAAAAGAAATACTGTCATTCAAATTAACCCAAATAATGTATGCCTAGACCTTCAAAAGTTTAAGAACCTGGTAACGTTCTGCTTATTTAACACTTCAACTTATAAATTCTTTCAGTGCCATCATGCTTTTACTATCATAAGAAGCTTTCTCTGAGTTCAATATATGTCGTACTCAAGCAGAAGAAAACCCTTTTTCCTTTCCATCATTTTAAGCCATGTAGACAAACCTGGAGAAAGAACAACAGACATTATTTAGGGTTACTTAGATTATTTTAAAATGAAAATGAGACACCAGTTGTTCAGTCCAGTAATTTCCTTCTGCATCCCTAGGCCTCTGTCCATTTTATAGGCCAAAAATCGAGAGGGTGTGAAGAGAAAAAAGAGAGGCCATGTTCATAAAGGCCACAATAATCCTATGGATTAAGACAGGAAAATATAATCTTCAAATATTACCAAGACAGTAATTTCAGTGGCAGATTTAGTGACATGCAATACTAAAATAATACTTTTCATCTCAGAAAATGGCTGACAATCCAAAGGTGCTAAGAAAATTGAAACAAATTGTAAGCAGGTAATTTTATTGCAAAGGCATAAAATGCTGTAGAAATATAACCCCTAAATTCTCCCTCCTCCACAAATAATTATATACAGTATTATTGTATATACAGTAAACTATTTTCTTGAGAAATTCAAGAAGTGTACATTCATCATGCATGAGCCAACTGTAGGCTCCTTTGGATGGGCTTCTGTATTAAAGCAAGGAAGTGCTCTGAAGGGTCATCACAGTACCAGTAACTCACTAAGGATATTGAATGTGCAATTTCATCTATACTAACACAAAACGTAGCATTGCATAGGACAGACACATTTTAGTACAATGTTTGGGTGAAGAAATCTGTTTGCTAAGAAAATACCTGTAAGCTTTTTTTTTTTCTTACAAGAGTATCAAACTACTCAAGTAAGTAAACTTCTTGACAAATCCAGTATGAAATAATCAATATCTTCACTTCCCTTTCAGACACAGAAAGAGAACAATAGAGACTAAAAAGAGCACTTGCCCAAAGGCATTTAATAACACCACCTGGGATTTCTGACCTCAAAAACATGCCTTTGAATCTGCCTCATGTTGCCACCTCCAGATGGCCCTTTAGTTTGCTAGAGAGAATGTTTTTAAAAACAATGGAAATCATGCACTTTATATCCATTATTTCATGCCATCTTTTGCCTTTTAAAACATTCATCCAAAAATGATGGAATGGTTTGGGCTGGAAGGGGCCTTACAAATGATCTCATTCCAACCCCATGGGCAGGGACACCTTCCACCCTGGCATCGAACGCTTCCAGGGATGGGGCACCCATGTCTCTGGGCAGCTTATTCCAATGCTTCACCACTCTCACAGTAAAGAATTTCTTCCTAATACTCAATCAAAACCTATTCTTTTCAGTTTAAAACCATTTCCCCATGTCCTATCACTACATGCCCTTATAAAAAGTCCCTCTCCATCTTTCTTGTAGGTTCCCTTAAGGTACTGGATGGAGCCTCCTCTTTTCCAGGCTGAAAACCCCCAATTCTCTCAGCCTTTTACTCACAGGAGAGGTGCTCCAGCTCTCTGTGATCAACCTCATGGCCCTTCTCTGGACTCACTCCAACAGGTCCATGTCTTTTCTGTGCTGGGAACTTCAGAGCTGGATGCAGCACTTCAGGTGGGTTCTCACCAGGTCAGAGTGGAGGGGCAGAATCCCCTCCCTTGCCCTGCTGGCCACACTGCTTTGGATGCAGCCCAGGATACAACTGGCTTTCTGGGTTGCCAGCACATTTTTCCAGTTTATCATCCACTTGCTCTCACTCACAAGCACATCCAAGTCCTTCTTGGCAGGGCTGCTCTGGATCTGTTCATCCCCCAGCCTGTGATGATACCTGGGGTTGCCCTGACTCATGTGCAGCACCTTGCCATTGTTAAATCTCCTGAGGGTCCCCTTGCTGAGTTTGCCCAGGTCCCATCTGGATGTCATCCCACCCTTCAGGAGTGTTAACTGCACTACTCAGCTTAGTCTTGTCAAACGTACTGAGTGTGCACTTGATCCTGCTTGTCCATGTCATTGATGAAGAGCACATTAGATAGCACTTGTCCCAGTACAAACCCCCTAAGGATATCACCTGCCCCTGACATTGGCCCAAAGCCAAGTCAAATTTTGAAATAAGCTACTCAGTTATCTTTTCTCATCCTCTATGTAAAAACATTGCAGCCAGACTGAAGTGACTCTGACAGTTTGGATACCAATAGAGAACAATGTTCAGTACCTTGCTATGTCCCCTCGGTACAAGGATTTGTAGGCCCAGTTTGCAGGGTCTGGTTTCTTGTCTATCCGGAAGGCGTCGGCTGCGGGAGCCTGGATATCATCAAGCCAAATAGAGCGACTGCTGGGAACATCTGATGCTTTCTTACCTAGACTGCAAGACAAGGAGAATGAGGATATTCTAAGCATTTGTGCACATACTCATTTATATAACTCAAGAAACATTACATTTCTGTAGTTCATAATAATTTAACTTACTCAAGGTCATTGTACATGATCCACTCTTGCAAAGTCAGTACCACACTTTGAAAAACCCAATTAGAAATACACTAACAGAACCATCATATCAAAACACCAAAAGTCCTTGCACTTTCAAAAACTGAATTTATCATTATGAAAGGTAATATCCAGATTTAACCAATCAATCCAGTCAATTGCTTGGCACACTATAATCCAAAAGCCACATATTACTACTCTCAAAATTTACTTTTGTCTTGGTAAGATGTTACAATCAAGAAAAAGAAGATAATCTCTAAGAGGATTGACTAGCTGTAATTATACCCATGCATTTGATAAAACAGTGTGTATCAAAGTGGTTTGTGGATTATAGTTATACAAATGATCTTAAGTGGAAATTGAGACCTGCCTCTGAACTGCAGATAACTCTGAATTTCCATTCTGAATTCATGGTACAAATATGTGAGTTTTACAGTCTTGAAAAGTTTTCTAAAATTTCACAACACTTTTCACATTCAGAGCAATTTTGTGGGTTAGGTTTCAAAACCAGTTTTTTGAAAATTCAACATTCTCTCAGCATCAACAATTTATGGAAAGTAGTAAAAAAAGACACCATGAAAGAATTTCAACACTTATCTGGACAAAGCAGATTAAAAAAAGTTGGCTGCCTGGCCCAACTTAGCAAACAGCTTATGAACCATAACCTTTCCAGCACAGATGAGTGATGGGACTGAGCAGAATGGGTTTAGCACCCAGTAACTGTTACTGTCCTTCCTCACAGTCAAGGAAGCCTTAGACCCCACCAGGCAATAAAAGTTCTCATTAGGGAGGAGACACTATGGCTAGAGAAACCAGACAGCATCTGCAGTACCTCTGCCACTCTTCTACAGGGAAACTATGTTACCTTGACATAGTGCAGGTTTGTATGTTGCACCTTTCAGCTCCTGATTAACCTCCTTGAGAAAAGTACTAAATTGGGAGACACTCAAAGACTACCCAGACTACATCAGTTGCAACAACACTTCCCTAATGTCATCAAATCCTCATTCTATCCACAGGAGCAGCTGCAGTGTGGTGAATTAGAGCCAGAGCTGCTGATGTCAAAGAAAACACAGGAACCAGGGAGCCAGAGAGGCAAAATGGCTGTGCAAACTAGCAAACATGGTGAGAACCAGGAGAAGGTGACTCACAGACAACTGGATAGGGCCACCTCAAAATGTTAAAAACCCAACAGCCTGAGGAAAGCACAGCTAGGAATGCCAAACCTGGATACTTGCTGCATTCACAGAACCTCTTTAGCTGCTCAAAGGTCATGATAGTCACTACATGCCTATCTTCTTCTTCCATAAAAAAATGACATCTCCACTAATTAGAGCTCCTGGAATTAACGAGGAAGATTTTACAAAACAATTTCAATTGTTCAAATACTCATATAGAAATATTACAAGCAGAAGGTATGAAGCAAAATATATAGCGATAAAACATTAAATCATACAACAAATTTTGTCTTAAAATGAAGAAAAAGGGAACATTAACTCTGTGAGGAGGAAGTTACATTACAAGGCAAATACAGCCACATATTAAGATTTTTGCACTAATTAAGAATGTTTAATGCAAAGGGTCTCCACACCCTCACAAATGATCTGTGAAAGGAAACAAGACTGTTACAAAAACTGAACATAAGCCTCTACATGACTTTAAAAATTTATTTCATAACCACCATACCATGCTTTGCTCTGTACAACAGCACTTCACTGAGTATTTTAGTCACAGTTTTTTGATATGCTTAAACAAGTGGTTCTAAATCTGTTTCCTTTGCTTTGAATGCAGGTTTAGTCATACAAAGCTTAGAAAAAGATCATCAACCAGTGGCAAAAATTTCAGTTGAAGAGACAAGCACAAGAACACAATGAATTTACATCTTACATAGTGTTAATATATACATACTTTGCTGCTGCTTCCTTTCCACTATTTTTGCCACTTCCTTTGTCCCTGATGTGCTTAGTGTCCACATCGGATTCACTGCTACTGGAATTCCCTTTGGTTTTCTTTTTTGTCTTCTTACTGTGGTGATGCTTTTTCTTTTTCTTTTTCCTTCTCTTACTTGTCTGTTTCAGACTCTCATCTGTATCACTCTCCTCTGACAACTCAGATCTTGAAGAAGTCCTGCTTGGAAAAAAGTATATACATTTATATATATCTATACAGCTAAGCAGTAAAACTGTTAAGCAATACCACTGTAAGAAAGTTCAGAATATTATACTCTTTACCTTTATTCTCCCTGTATTTTTTGAGAAGATAGCAGTAACATATAAAGCAAAAGTGATATAAATCTGCATTAAATCACAACTATATTTTTCAGCTGCTGGAATTACTGACAACCACTCTTCATGTTTTATGTCAAGGCATTTGGATGTGTGATCTGTACAAATATCCATCTGTTAACACTGACAAATTAAAGAAGACGACTGAGATGATAAAATTTTCTAACTTTGCTAAACAACTTAGGTCAAGCTAAAAGACTGAGAAATCTTTCACTGTGACCTGCAAAAGAAAAAAAGTCTGATTTCTTTCCCAGTTTTTTATGATTTATATAAGAAGTATCAAACCCATGTTTTTAAAATCACTTCCAGATTACAAAATCAAATCAACCAATCGAGAAACAATTTTTGATGACTACTCAACTAATGTTATCATATAATACGGTATAATGTAATAAATAACACTGTGTACAACAGACAACCAAGTTATTGAGAGATCACACAAAGGACATATAGTTTTGGCAAAACACATGTATATTACTGTAAATACCACAAAATCTCCCACACTTAATAATCAATTTAATAATGGAGGCCTTTTCTAACCCTTAATTAAAGCACAAGCTTTTTTTAAACTTTTTTTCTGCAATCTTTCAATGAAAAAAAGGAGTGACACCTTTCAGTATTCCTAATATGTCAATAAAAGAAAATACTGTATTTCAGAAACAAGGCATCTCAAGCAACAGCCCTGACATAATTATTTTAAGGACACTAAGGAAAAAGAAACCAAAGGACAATTAGCAGATCTTCAAAACAAACACACACACTTCTGCAAACCAAACAAAGCAAAGCCTCTCAAAAGCACCAACTAGGTTGGAGCAATTAGTTTTCATTGAACTGAGATAAAAC
Source organism: Brachypodius melanocephalos (assembly GCA_013398615.1). Taxonomy (NCBI): domain Eukaryota; kingdom Metazoa; phylum Chordata; class Aves; order Passeriformes; family Pycnonotidae; genus Brachypodius; species Brachypodius melanocephalos. The sequence goes on from VZSR01000520.1 coordinate 33,501,402, forward strand.
CAATTCATTTTTATTAAATCAAGCACCCAAGTAACAGGCAAAAAGCCCCCAAACAACAAACACCCAAATATTTTTTTGCACACTGTTTTTTGACAAAGCCCTTTTCAAAGATGAAATTAATATGGTGGGTTTATTATGTCATTCTATCTAATGGTAACTTGCAAAATCCTTAGCTGTATGACATGGAAGTCCTAAAAAGATTTGAAGAAACATAGTAGAATATATGACTGATAAACAAAACATTGATTGCATTTCAAACACACAGTGCATGTAAATGCAAGACTAAGTACAGAAAAAGATGTATTCAGGTGTGCTTGGTATTATAAAGATATTCTCTATGACCACCAACAATCATAGACAAGGGAGCTGTATCAAATTAAAAGTGACTAAGGTTTTGAACTTGACAACTACAACCTGACTGCATTCACTATTGAGTGCTAGTTACAGAGTAGATAAGCCAAGTATGGCAGCCAGTCCAGTGAACACATAAAAATCAGTTCTTCAGCAAATGTGGCTACTTAAAGCTCGTTTCTGCAAAAGATACAATCACCCACAGCTGACCACCATGTTCTACAGCCACACTCCACTTGATATATGTAGTAATTCATTAGTTCACATCAGCAACTGTTTTTCGAAAACTAAAAACCTCAACTGTGAAATGGCTGATTTCTCTGGTTTCCACAGAGAAATCATAAAGGTGATGCTTAATCTTTACATCATTTCAAGGGTCACTTTAGAAATTCAAAAGCTAATGAAGAATCAAGATTGCTCAGTTCCCTCTCCATTCCAAAATAACAATCATTTAAATGCAGTTCTGAGAAAAAGAAAATGGGAATGTAATTGCATACATACAATTTCTCATTATTTTAAGTTAAAAGACATGGAAGCATTATTCATTCTTTTACACATGACTCAGCTCAGACATTTTTAAATACTGAACAGTAGAATGAAAAGCAACTTTTAGCTTCTAAATTTCATCTCATACAACAAAAGATAAGCAGGACAAAAGAAAGAGGCTATTTCAAAAGACACTGAAGGTACAATCTACCTTATTAATGGTGACTTTTCAGGAATGGGATTGACAACTTCTGTAGTGCGCTGGTGCAGTAATAGTGCATCTTCTGCAGAGAAGCTTGGGTTACTTAGCCAGTCTAACTCTGTAGGTAAAAAAAAGTGTGAGATCAATACAAATTAGCTTGCTGTGCTTTTTTAAGTTGGGGCTTAATCTAGTCAGCAGAGAGATAAATTCACAGTAAATGCCACTAAGTCATGTGCAATAACTGAGTATATTGGAAAGCCCGCCACGAAATTTGCATTCAGCTCATACTGAAAGCAGATTCCATGTTTAATACACAGCTCTATATATATAAAAAAGAATCTATACAACATTCATTTTTATGATTTAAAAGTTTTAACTTTATAGGCTGTATAAATTTGTAGTATAAGATAATCTACTGTATCATAATATATTTACTAATATATATCAATGATACATTAATTTCTGTATACAATATAGAATAGAAACAGTTACATATTTAAAAAGTGAAATTAAGAAATTACAGAAAGGCATAATTAAACAAAAGGCATAGTTAGTGAATGCCATAAAGCTTATACAAACTAACAAAAGTGTACTTTACTGAATTTGTGGAAAATATTCTTAACACAATTTAACTGATAGGCACATCCATTACTGATAAGAATACCCAAGTGTTTCACACATGGCCAAAACTGGTTCCTCAGTTCTCTAACCACTGAAATATCATTAGACCTTTCAACAGTGTGAAAGAAAGCTATTTGATGCTAATTTGAATACACTAATCAGCATTAAGCATTCTGCATCTACATCTCTGCATTTCAGTCACCAGATAAGATCAGACACTGATGGGATGTGGAAGGGAAAATTTTTGTCACAATTTTACTGATATTAAAAGTTTTATAATGACTTTCACAGAGTTTTCATTTCTAGAAATCTTTTAAGCATGTGAAATTTCTTAGCTATTAAACAACAAATGTTATTTAGCATAAATACAGAACTTAACAGTAGCGCCTCCAGTGCCACATTGACAGAAATAACGTAAGGAACAAATTTGGTCTCCCTGCCTCTCCTCCATGCTCTTTACAATCACTTTTGCCCCAGTGGTCTTCCTGTCACACTCTTGTCTTTGGGCTCTTGACTACACTGACCTCTACTCCTTAAACAGCATGAACTCATTGTCTGTCAAGCCATATATCCCTCCTCTTTCTAAAGTATTTCTTTCAGAAACAGAATTTTGATATGAAAAGCTTTCTTCTGTCTCATGTCCCTGAGCTGTCATCCACAAAAGGATTTAAAGCAGAGTAGGTTGCAGAACAGTTTGTTAACCTAAGTTAAACTCATCAAGAAATACATAAAATAAAGCAAAGCTACACTTTGTGTTTCCCAGGAATCCACCCCCATTATGAAAAGCCCCATAAGGAGTGGCCCCTCCCTGGCTCTTGAACCTCCATCTCTGTGCCTGGGACAAGCCACAATTCATGGCACTGTCAGGACCAAAACACACTTCCCATGACCATCACCAATATGCTGCAGAACACCACCATGCACCATTTCCCAGCCTGATCCTCTAGCTTGGTTCTACCTAAGCAGGTAAGATCAAATTGCATCTTTAATGCATTGAAGAATCACTCCATGAGAATCAAGCCCTGTAGCAGAGTCAATACACCTCTGTGGCCACAGCAGGGAAGCTCAGAACTCTCCAAGTACAGTATTTTCTAAAGAATTTAATCAAACTGACCTAATACTCAGAAAGAAATGAGCAATTTTTGCCATTATGCAACATGCAAGTTCAAACCACTTGTAAATAATCAGTTAGCTGGATACAAGCATTTCAAACATCACAATGCATTGCAAACTTTAAAACACTATCTCTTCACTTGTTAGGCTTTTTTCTTGTGGAATGTCTGAGAAGTTTACCATTTTTGCAGAGCAGATATAAAAGACCTGTTTTTCAATAAGATGCATGTACTTGTTACACGTTTGTGAGCACAACAGCAGCAACAATCCAATGACATTCTCTTTACACCTTCTCAAGCAAAAAAGAAAAATTAAAACTTTACAGTGCATGCCTACAGAGAAAATTTTTAAGAGTTACATGAAGCCTTTTGTTGCCTCTCAGGATCCCAAAAATCTGCTTTCAGCAAAATTCACTGCATCATCTGATCTGCAACATGGTTCAGACTGCAAATAATGCTGTGCATTATGCTTACTAATGTCAGCAGGGTTACTTATTATCACTGTTCTCTTCATGGCTACAGATAAATTTGCAATTTATCTTCCACCAAATGCTAATTAAACTTGACAACATAATTGTAATGAACCATATACAAAATTGCAGCACTCCAGAGCTTGCTGCAACTCAGCAATTGGGAAGCTTAGGAAGCATAAGCACTGCTTCTGTTTCAGACAGCACCTTCATTTTAGAAATGGTTTAGGAAGGTTTTTAAAAGTATGAGGCAGAGTGGTTAGCTGCATGACATATGACCTATATATATATATTATTACTTCAACTTTCACAATAAAGCAATGAAACAGTCCTAAATGTCTGCTAAAGGCACCTTAGTTTTACATAACATTAAAATCAAATACTCTGGCATCTCTCTATTATGACGCACTTTGGCTTTACATCAGGCCTGAGCAGAGAACCATCTATCAGACAGACAAATGCCTGTCAAGTTCTCAAGTTCTCACAAGTTGAAAGTGTGAAATTTGTAGTTCTGAGTTAATTTTTACAACTTACATTAGAATGTCGTTGTCAACAACAAAGTACAATATTTATTAAAACACAAACCAAACAAATTATGTTCCTGTTTTGTCTATCATTATCACACAAAAAGCTTCCAGTATGCCAAAGTTGAAGCCATAAGCAGTGCTAACAATTGAAATCTGGATCCAAAAGTCAGTCTTACATATTTTTCTGTATAATCTGATCTTCCAGATTGGAAGTAACATAGGCTACCATAACAAACTTAAAGGCTAAATTCCCTAAGTTTTAAAATACAATCGGAGTCTTATTACCAGAGACTTTTACTGTATCTCTGTTCGACAGAGTAGCTCCTCTATTCCTAGAAGCTGTAGTTTGGGATCTTATTATGTCTACTACACCCTACACCAAGTGTCATTACCAGAAAGGGTCCTAAATGCAGCTAGACCGTCTCTGTACTGGCAGAGTGAGTGTCAATCACTGTTTTGCCATCAGGGGTAATGCAGAACTGGTTAGAATGGAAGAAGCTAATGCATCATACCGACTGGACCAAACACACAAGAAATTTAGCCTAGGTAAATAATTTTTTGGTTTCCCTTCGCTGTGGTATCTAGAGAATGGGTAGATTTAAGGGCAGTAGAACCTGGCAAGCAAAAGTGAGCAAAAGTGAGGGTTAGTTCAAATCCTGTTCAGTAGAATTAACATAGTATCTACTTCACTGTTTGGCGTTACACCAGCAAGTGTTATTTACTTTAACATTATTATTTCTTTTATTAAAAGTATTACTCGCTAGACATCAACTACAACAGTCAATGGGATACAATGAATCATAATCTCATTTGTAATCTTCAAAAAAAGTCCTTTACAACTATGATTTGCCTTAATGAGCAAGGAATTAAAAACACTTTTCAAGACATCCAAAGCTAGTGGGGGAAAAAAGGAGAAAAAAAACCAAAAAACAACATAACAAAACCAACAACAAACCAAAAGCCCCCGTGCCTCCGGGGGCGATGGTTACGGGCCGATGGGCCCGAGCCCGGCAGCAGCACCGTCCCCGCTCAACGGCGGGGAGAGCTGTTAAGGGAAAGACGATTCTCCCAGGACTTTACCTCTCGTGGAGCCCTCGGAGCTGCCGGCGGAAGGCTCCCCGGGCTGGGCGGCCCCGGCGAAGGCCGGGAACAGCGCCATGTCTCGGCCGCCGCCGCCGCCCCCCACCCGAGCTGCCGGCAGCAAGATGGCGCCGCGGCGCCGAGCGCGCTGGGAGCGGTAGTTCTTCCGCCCGGCCCCAAGATGGCGGCTGAGGGAAGAGGGGCTCGGTACCGGGGTCGCTGCTGGCGGGCGGCGTTCTGTGGGGCTCCGCGTATCGTGCGCCCTCCGCCGCCCCACTGCGGGACTAGGACGGCAAACTGCTGCGGGAAGAGGCGAGGTGCAGTTTCCAGAGCCAGCCCGTCCTTCCCACCACCCTCATCCCTCATGAAGCTCTCTGGGACGGTGCACCCGAGCGGTGTCTCCAGAGACTGGAATGCTCATCTGTGTAAAAGATGATGCTGTAGGAGGCCGGGCAGCCTTTCTGTTGGTAACCAGTGTATGCCTGGAGATCCCTGTACCCTGCCAGCCTGTCTCACACCGTCAGCCAGGGCACGGGGCACAAATAACCTCTGCAGTCAGGCCTTCCTCAGCCTCCAGACCGGGGAGTCACGAGCAGGTCTGATAGCATCCATGAGCCCGCCTTCCACAAAGGAACCGGGAAAATAATTTTTTAAGCTTTTACACTTTGTGCTTTCTTGGACAGGATGTTCTGCTTCTTAATTATGTATTGTCTGAAACAGTATTTCCTTTTTATTCTCTAGCCAATGCCTGATTCTTGCATTGTGAGGAAAAAATAAGCACCCTATTCACTTTTTCTGGAAAATTTTATACCCTATTAATATACTTCAGTATTCTCCTTCCCAGACTGAAAAGTCTGTCTTTTTTCTTTGTATGCTAAAGCCACTCCATAACAATCTCCTTGTTGAATTTCTTTAGTTGGTTTTTTGTTTGTTTGTTTGTTTGTTTTTAATTCTTACATTAATACTAATGCATGACCAGAATTTCATGTAATGATTAAGGTGTTCAGTGAATTTAGGGATCATGTGGAATCATGATGACTGGTTTGTTTTGTGCTCCTTTTCCAATGCCTTCTGATCATTCTGTTTGGCTTTTGTCTTTTCCTGAGCTCCAGTATCTGTCAAGAGACCATTCGTGATTGGCAAAAGATAACAGATAACTGCTGGGTGGAGATGATAGGATTAGCTTCCCTATACACACTGCTTCACATCTACCAAACTGATTTTTTGGTAATTTTATAATTCATCTTTTAAATACTTCAGTGACTTTTCTCAGTCAGATTTTCAGTTGGTTCCTGTGAATACCTTTGCACACTTTGCCAACTCTACGGTCACTGCATTTGCAGCCTTTTTTTAGATGTTGATGTCTTCATCCTTTAGAAAATTCTAAAACTATTTCTTAATCCTTGTTTTCTACCTTTAGTTTATTATTAGTCCATTAAATGCTGTTCATCAACAGGAGATAAGTATGAAAGTACAGAGAGAAGAGGATTCAGAACAAACCAGTGATCATGGACACTGATAGCCTGGAAGTCATCAAACGACTGGGGCCTGATTGCCAACTTGGCATTAGGTGTACACTCAGCCACTGATGTGGAGGCAAGTTTTTGTTCAGGTATGTTGCCATCTATGAAGTTTTGTAGTAAAACATTAGAATGTAGAAAATGTAGTATGTAATATATAGAAATATATACCTACCTAGAACTCATAGAGAAGATAGGGAAGAAATCTAAAAGAAGCACCTTACCAATTTTGAAGAGAGAATTAAAAAATAATTACCTTGCCACATGCACTTTTTAGTCTTTATCATGAGAACAGAAAACATATGCAATTTTGCAAGCTGCAGTTGTCTTTCTGTCTGCCTGGCATAATTTCTCCAGGTAGTTTTAGAACTCATGATCAGTATCAACCAAATTTAAAAGAGCGTTACAGGTTATTACACTACTGCAAATCAAATAAAAACAGGTCAGAACTCAGAGCAGGATTTTGCATGGGAGCAAAACTCCAGTGTGCATGCAGTTCACACTGGGAGACTGACCTGCTGAGAAAGTTGAGTTAGAACTCTCCTGTTCATGGAAATATTTGTTATCATCATATTTGGATAGTTCCTCAAATCTGTAAATGTGTTTATTCTGCATACTTCAGCAGTGCAAAAACTACCACCTATCTACAGAAGAATAATTATTTCCCTCTTCTCTTATGAGTGAGACTCAAAGCCCTTTCAAGCTTTTGATGCTCTAGTGCAAGATAAATAAATAAATAAATAATAATAAATAGATTTAATTAAAAAAGCATTCCGTTTATTTGCTGAATGTCATTTTTTGCATTGTCTCTAAGCTGCTCACAGGGATGGTAGCTAATGGCTTCTCAACAAAGAATACAGAAAATGTGCTTTTTGAGAGTAAAGCGAACGACCTAAGAATCCTAAGCACAGATTTATGCCATTTCCCTGAAAGTATTCTAGGTGATGATATTGTATAATACTGCTATTACATTTAATGTATCATATTTTCTCCTCAAAGGACCTACTTTGCAGGTCAATATGTATATGCTTCTTAGAGTGTTTTATACAGAGATTTTGAAAATTACATTATAGAAATGCAATTATACTGCCTTCTTCTTACAATGTAATGAACAATACCTAAATAAAATCTTAGCAGTTTAAATTATTAATAAAATAGGGCTATAAAATTACATGAGAAAGATGCAAACATTTTTCCTTCAACAGATACAATTACACAGAAAATAAACATGTACAAGTTGATTGATGCATTATTGCAATATTTTCACAAAGGCTGTCAGGCCATGCTTTAATAAATCTGGTGGTTTATTTACTGATCCAAGTCCTATCTGTAAAATCGTCACTGATGAAAAGCTTGCTGGGCTATCAAATGCTTGCTGGGTAGATCAGTTATTACAGGTATATTTGTGATGGACATATGTAATAAAGATAACTGGTTCAGTTGAGATACACATTCTGATGTTACATTTCAAAAACCTAAAGGAGTTTTTTTACTTGATTTTTTCAGGCTGCATGGCAGTGCTGGCCTTGAACTTCAAATTGAAGCCATGGTCAGATTGATCCTGTAGGCAAGTTTGAAATATGTATACACTGTTCCATTATACAAAACAGAAACAGCAACAAAATTAATATGAAAAATCTGTATCAAAGCCATACTCTAGACAGGTCTATGAGGTGTTTAGACATACACCTCAGACTTGTAAAGTACTTTAAGTTCTGCTATGTATTCATTTATGCATATGTGAATATAAGTCTGTATTTCTATATAGATTCCAAAAAAATTAAGGTCTTGATATTGTTCCCAGTACATTTCCTGTGAACAAAATGCAGGAGAGGAAGGAGGTATTTTGCAGACATAAGCACAGCATTTTGTTTGCTAGAAAGGCCTGCTAGCATTTTATACAAGCCTTCTCAGGGTGAAGACTAGAACATTTTAAGAAATTCAGAATGATCAGAACTTCCTGTGCATATCCAGACCCATAAAATTTTATCCAGTTTCTTTTTGCAGAGAAAGAGGCAAGGAATTGTGGTCCTCAAAAAAATGCAAACCAAATCGAACAACCAAACAAAAAACCCTACCCCACACCCACCCTTATTTTTTGCTATTTTTATATTTTGTACCCTGTAGTTCTGCCAACTTTCTATTTAAAATACCACAGGAATAGATCCTCCTGTAAGAAAAATGCACTTGACATACTTCTTTTATTCTCAAACCAAAACAAGCGTTACATGCCATTTTGTCAGAAAACATAAAACTTACTGCATAATTTTGAGGTGACTTTATGGCTTCATTGTGCAGCCACAGGTGAAGCTCCCAGTTACTGTAATGTGGTGAGTTTTTTGGTGTCTTGGAAGCATAGGATCAGATGTTTATTTGGAGGAGGAGTCATATTCCTAATGAACCTTTCAAAATGCAGCCTGCTTACATAGTCAGTATTTAAAAAATAAATAAGCTACACCAACAGTCAGGGTTTTCCATTTTCTATTGCATTTAGCAGTTCTGTATTTTCCCTGGATTTAATGATTTTTTATGTGAAATCCATGCTAATTTCTCATTAGACTTTTCCCCAAAATAAATCTGATCTTGCCATTTATCCTTAAGTCTCTAAACTTTTGTGGACATATGTCTGGAAGGGATGGTCTGAGTCACTGAGTTCAGCCTTCTCTGCAGAAAACCTCACCACATAAGTGTGTTCATATATTCAATTTTGAAATCTGTTGGACTTTTCTACCCACAAGTCCTGTAGAGAGACGGGTCCAGAACCACAATGTTCTGATGCTTAGAAACATCCTGACTTCCTCCTTAATCACATTTATGTTCATATCCATCTGCTTCTGGGCCAGCAATTTCCTATGGCTTAAAATAGCTCTCTGCTTCATGAGGGTGCTAACCTGGATGTAATCTATGCACAGACAGCAATCATATGCCACTCAGCCTTGCTGCCATTAAACAATTTAAATATTTTCATTGCTCAGTCTGCTGAAATTTTTTGCACTTTTCTCAGTTCATATTCTGAACTAGAATTGTACGCAGTATTCAAGACACAATGGTACTTCTCAGTCTCTACTGGAAATATTCTACAGCTCTGCATTTAACATTTAGTTAGCTGAGTCATACTAGTGGCTCATGATGACCATAATTAACAATTATAATTGGGCATTTCCAAACAACTTCTTCCCTTATATGAATTCCCCCCTGTTATAACAGAAAATTTTGTTATTAATCTCTAAGGATATGGCCTTCTATTCTGTATTAAATTCAGCTTTACTTCTGTAGATCACCTGTTTTATAGGAATGAAATTTTTCATATGACTCATTGTGAGCATGGCCTCTGTTTTTGCCATCAGCAAGTGTAATTAGCACATTCTTATTTTTTGTGTCATTGCCTTTGTTAAATAATATTGGCCAAATGTTTGTATAAGGAGCCCTCACTGAATTCCCTCTTTGGTCTCATAATCCAGTTTCTAGCACAGACCTATTCTCTTCCTTCTTTTAGCCACTTCTTTACATTTCCTGTGCTATTTTCCAGTTCACCTAATAATCTCACAAGTGCAACACTGTCAAATGCTTTACTGAGATAAAAATCAATTGTACCTAAGAGGTTTCCATCATAAAAATTCTCCTGCTGTTAAAATACGTTCATGGTCTAGCTTTGGTAAACTTGAACTGCATTTTATCCCATCTTCCGTTTATTTCCATACTGTTCATTAATTTCAAGCTTTATTTTAAAGCTTTGCATGTCATTGTAGACTAACAGAGTAACTGCAAATATAGCAAATGTCTATAAAATAGAAGTGAAGCTTGTTATATAGCACCACCTCAATACCATAAGTGGATTAAAATCTCTACCATAAGCCACAAAACTCAATTCCCTAGTTTTTTCACCAGTCAGTAATGCTCCCCACACCTTTGAACAAGTAGAGCTCTCCTAGTTTAGCTTCCATCCGACAGTTCTTTTCACTTTGTGTATATTATCTTCAGGCCTTTCCTTTCTACATCTTTGTCTGTCCTGAAAGCTGCAAAAATTATTCATTAGGCTGGGACATGCAACTAGATTATACAAAACCTTTAGAGCTCCCCCTTCTTGTGCTAGTTGTCATGTGCTGCCTGTATTGTTAAAGAGTCTTTTTGTTTCAGTCTTCTGCAAGATCTGGCTCTGAGTTAGGTTTGACAAATCTTCCTGGGTCTGCACCTCCAAGACTCCAAATCATAGTTTTCTTGATTCATTCATTTCCTTTCTCCATTCTATACGGGGTTTTCCTTGTTTTTTCTCTGACTGTGAAGGTAGTTACTCATCCCTCTTTCATACTTGGAATGTAAATTCCAGACATTTTTTTTCTATCTGTGTTAGATAAATTCCAGATCTCTGTCATATCTGATTTATTACCTCAATTATTATGTCTAATTTACCACTGTTTGTTCTTATGGTATTAAAAAAGCCTTCTAAAACTTTGTCAGAACAGTTTTGTTTACTCTTCCATTACATTTGGATTTTTCAGCCAGGTGGGAATGGAGAGAGGACTGTTCTGTTTTTACTTTAAACACAACCAGTTTCCTTCCCATCTCTCCTACCTACATAATTTAGTCTAAAATAGCATGAGTTTGTACCCAGTAAAAAAATAAAAAAGCTTTTGTTGTCACTTGCACAAGCACCTGAGTTGTAGTGGCATTAGCAGCCCATGTTTTTCACTGGACAGCTGCATTTTTTAATCTCTCTTCAACCTTACCAGAAATATTCCCCATCCCCATGTTTTGCCAACAACTGAACTGAGATGCCTAAAGATTTTCCTTTCTCTAATCTCCATTTGTGCTGCAAAATTACATTAACTCAGCTGCCAACGAGACTGGAAACTTTCCTCAGTTTTCTAGAAAATTTCAATTTGTAAATAATATCACACATATATCTATTATTGGTATTGAAAAGTTTATTACCAGACAATTTGTATAATGCTTGAGTTATATGCAATGTCACCTTTCTGCAAGAATGCTGATTGCTGTCACTAGACAACTGATATGACAGGCATTGAAGCTAGTTGATAAATACACAGTTAAAGAAAATATACAGTATAATGATCTGAAATCCTGCTGTCCTCAACTATTACATTGTTCTTTCAGCACACTGAAGATTATTAAGCCTATAAAAAACCCAACCTAATATACCTAAATTATGGATGGCATCACTAAGTCATAATACTGTATTAACTGGGACTAATCAATTATATATTTATTAAAATTTAATCCTCTATCTTACTAGCAGTGAAAGTTCTATCATACAGACTGCTGATGTGCTGTTCCTTTCTACCCTAAAAACATCAGTATGCTGCACAGCCTTGAAAAGACGAGAATGAATAGGTAAGTACTCTTGGTAAGCTCTGTAACAGCAATTGGAAATGTAATTTTCATGTAGAGAAGAAAGAACATTAATTTTATTTTTCTGGTTCTTCCTCATAGAACCATAGGTATGTCCTCAAAGGTGTGTTCTATGCTTTTTTCATGCACTTCTTTTTCACCTTACCTGTCCCTTAGTGTTTTGCTACACCCATTACATTGCATAAAAGCAGTTCCTTTGGCTCAGAAGGCTGGAACCAGTTGTACATTTATTAAATGTATTAGGAGGAAAAGTAAGGATGATGGCAATTCAAATTTAGTTCTTAGTGTAAGAATAAGAATAGCCTAAGACAAAATAATTTGAATACCCACACACCTGCATCAGTGTAAGAGTGAAAATATTTATACAATTTTATATTCTGTAGCTTATTTTATACACACATGGAGGAGCAGAGCAGTTTGAAATTTACAAATTCCCAAGAAAACGGAGTACTTCAAAAATCTGTTAGTCTGTACCACAAACATGAATATGCACAACTTTATCAATATGTTTGCAACCATCTTCATTCCAATGTGAGCAGGAGGTTAGACTAGAAGGTATTCTGAAGGCTCTTCCAAGCTGACTCAGGCTATGATCCTATATGAATTCTCTCTCTCTAGAATTCTCTCTCTTTACAACCACTGTTTACAACCCAGATGTGCACAAAACCAGATGACAACCCTTTGTCAAAAAGCTCATATCTGCCTCCCATACATATTGTCAAATAGCACATATCTGCCTCCCATACATATTTATTCCCTTTTTGGTGAAAAAAAAAACCTACTCAGAATGATCACGACCACACATGACCATCTGCTCACAAATGGCATAAGTTGTTCCTTTTCTCTTTCCAGACACTCAGTATTGTACACCAATCATTTATCTCACTATCTATCCCAAATACTCTTTCTTGTCTTATTAAATGTTACTTTCTTAATTCCCCACAGATTCCTCATTACTTTCTATCAGATCAAAAATTTTGTTCAAAGCTGTTGGGTTTTCATGAACCCTGAGTTCATTTTTTTCAGCTACAGCTATTATCTGAATTACTTTCTACCCATCTGGCTATATGAGGTTTTTTTGGACAGAGGAGTTCTCACCTATTTTCATGACTTCACTTTATTTACATGAAGTGTCATGTAAATATGGACAACTTTTAAGATGCTTCAGTAACAGTTTCTTATTCCATACACTTTGTTTTGAGAAACAATTCTTGTCTACTCTTTTCATTATTATCCATATGAGCTCTTCTTTCTATAATTTAGCCTAGCAATCAGGCTACCATCCTGAAAAAGAAATCACATATATATATAAAACAATACAAAGAAATCCATATAGAAGTAAATAGAAAGGCAGATAACAACTTACACAATTAATTAATGATGAAGAAATTATTGTTAATGTTCATCAGTATATCCAGAACAACTTAATTAAAGTATAGCTAATCATGGTAGACAATCTTGTGCTGAAAGCAAAATGCTGCAGCTGTATTTCCTAGGAATCACAACCATTGATTCCTGATATTTAGGGCTGCTCAAAGTCCTCAAATCCAAATAACACTGAAATGGCATTCTACCAACTCTGCTGCCAAAAGGGTATCAGTGAGTTTTAGAATCAAGTACTTCTGAGCTAAGCACATTGCTGTTTTAATGAAGAAAGTACACCATATGCTTAAATTAAAAACTTCTGGCACCTTCACACTGAAAGGAGAAGCTGCACTCCACCCCAAACTATGTTACGGCCTTTGGCAGAAGCACACAGTAGCCTCATATGAACTGCGGAATCTCTAAACACTGTCAGAGCAGCCTTCATTTAGGAAGAGCTACATAAAGCAGGCTCTGCTAGGTTCATCCAAGTTCATTTATAGAACACTGCACCTTCAGTTTGTGAGTTGGTAGCCCATATTTGTTAGCAAAAAAAAAACACCCCAGTAACACTATACTAGAAAGGAAAGAGACTCCAATGTTGACATTATAGAAGTTCTTGAACAGCCATAATCGTTAATGGAGGCCCTATACTAGAGTACCACTACAGAAATATGAACCCTGAAGACTTTAAGACCTTGACTCTAAAATGTCCTATTTTAAAATGCTGAGATCAGGGTTCTTCTTTGGCTGCTAGAAGTAATTACTTCTTATTGCTGTTCAGTAAACAACCATTTCAAAAAGGTAAATTACTAGGACTAGCAGTCACAGACAAGCCCAGAGAGAAGTACATTCAGATAATCAGCAAAGTGAGTTAGTGAGTTGTCAGAAACTTAGATAAGATGGGGAGAGGTGCTTGGAGAAACTAAGGAGGAAAGGCGGGGAGGGAGGAGAGCAGTAAGAAAGGCCAGCGTTAGAAAATGCCAGTAATGTCAATTAATAGCTGTAGCCAGAGTTTTCTGATAATAGACTTTGTTCTTCTCAAGTCAAAAGAAATAGAGTATTTTCATGTCTTTTTCCCTGTTGTTCAGGGATCTTCCCTGGGGTTGCCAGCTGTGTTTTGATAGTCAGATTCGGTGGGAGATTTCTCCAGCAGCAGATTCTGACATTTTTTTTTTCCTGTCAAGGAAAGAGCTTGACAGTCTCCAGTTCTGTTGCTTGTCAAAAGGCAATCTGTTTGCTCCCTGCAAAAGTGCCTGCTCTGCATTTATTACCTTTGTTTGGATTTCTTTTCAATTATGTTTTCTGCACACAAGAATTCTCAGCCTCTCAACAAAAAACACAGTTAGACCCATCAGATGGCACTCCTAGAAAAGATTTCTGAAGCCTGATGATTATCAGTCTCCCTCCACCGTGTACATTTCTCCCCCGCCCCCACAAGCCGAGTGGCATGACAGAGGCAGCTCCAAGGACAAGTCATTTATTTCTCTGCAATGTCTGGCCCTGCCACTGCGGGGCAGAGGGCCCCTGCAGCAACTTTATTTGTAGCCTTCACTGAAGTTGATGACAAAAAAGACTGGCAAACCTGACGCTCTATTGCTTCTCATTCCCAACAAGCCATGAAGTGCACAGTGGTACATGGCTCAGTGAAGCAATCGAGTTTTTTAGAGTATTGTGTGTGATTTGTAATTCACTAACCCTGCAATTTTCTAAGTGGTGGTTCAGTACTAAAATGAAGATAATATTTTTTCATCTGCTGAAATAAAATAATTCTATTTATTGATGCCATTCCTAAATTATTTTATTTCCAAGGGAAAAAATGCCTTCTCTCAAATCTCCAACTACCTACCATAATTCTTCTTTTTTAAAATTATTATTATTTCACCTTCTCAAAACATGCTTGGTGATCATGAAAGCATTGTTTTATTTGAGATTACTTCTAATTTACAATGTATAGTTAATAAAAATCAATGAAATTACGGAAATACAGTTGAACTGTGGCTACTGTTTCATGATAAAAAATGGCAGTAGTAGCTTAAAACCTTCTTAATACCCCTGTGCCCCTCAGCTGTGCCAACAAAATTGCTTGCAGGGCTTCTTCACTAAGGTTCATTAAAAAGTTGTCAGCACTAAGTCAAGGAACTGACTGGAGTTAAAAAGGCATTATTGATTGCGATAATCACTAGCACATTCAGTTGCTAGCACAACTGAATGGCTGGCATGCCACAGGCAGAAGAGGGCACAGAAGCAGGGAAGCAGGAATACTTCATGCTGATAGTGGTGCCTGGGCAGCAGCAAAGTAACAACCTGTGCAAGATCAAAAATGAGAGCAGGATTGTAACACCCATTGAGCCAATTCCTAATTATCTATGATTAGATTATTTTCGTTGCAGATTATTTATGCTACAAATGTAAAACCAACCACCCTGCCTCCAGCATAGGTATTAGCTGAAGCCCATGGCTGTACAAACATCTCTTGCAAGGCTGCGCCTGGCTTGGAAACAATACATGCAACTTCCCACAGAGCCAGAGATCATAAATTCTGTCAAATCAAAGTGGCCTCTGTGAAAAAACAGCTGAAGTTTTTCCTCACCGTGTTCCCAGAACCAGGAGTGACAGACAGCATGCTGCAGTCACACCACATTGCTTCCCCTCAGGAACAGCTCAAACCTAGCTGGGCTGCAGGCCAGCTGTAGGCGCCTTCATGTGGAAATGATCCCCAGCAGGCAGGATTATGGGAGGCCTTTTAGGTCAGGTGAATACGATACACATGCACGGATCCGCTTTGGATATCTGACCCAACAAACTCTCCTACAGGCAACTAGGGAGACAGCATTGAAATATCAACAGCAAGAATCCTAGCCAGTTTCTGCAAGAAAGTGTGGGAGCAGAATGAAAAGGCCAAAATGTCATAGGTGACACCACCAGTGAGGCATTTACACTATAAAGTACTACTTGCAAAAGAAAAATGGGAAACATTACAATTAGGAGGAGTAGGGTGTTAAGCAGCATTCCATCTTTGGGTCAGCTCCAGCCCAATTGTGCTGCATGACCCTGAGGATTCAGCTGAAGTTATAAGGTGATTCTTTCTTGATTGTTCGTTAAGGTGCTAACATTGTTTACA
The DNA here is from genome assembly GCA_013398615.1 of Brachypodius melanocephalos. Lineage (NCBI taxonomy): Eukaryota > Metazoa > Chordata > Aves > Passeriformes > Pycnonotidae > Brachypodius > Brachypodius melanocephalos. Next base: position 33,517,627 of record VZSR01000520.1, read on the forward strand.
AACACAGTTGTTTCTTACAAACTGTGATCACCTCTCAGTGTGGAAGTACGTTTTAAATCTGGACAGCATTTCTGTACCTGATAGTTCTGGTTTATTTGTATTGCACCATAAATGTGCTTACCATTTTGGATTATTTTGAAAACCATCGTTTGCCACAGAAAAGCAAGCCAACTTATAAGTGAGCACAAGTAATTTTACTTTAACGTAATCACTATTGCAGTTTGCCTTTAAGGGGTGATCAAAAATACACAACTAATTATTTGCATATATTCAGATAAGGTGCACAACTTCATAAAAACAAGTTAGTTTCAGGACTTGCAGTTCTCTGTCTTGCTTGCCCTGTATAAGCAATACCAAAGCCAAACAAGCTGTTAGCCTGTTCCTGTGTTGCAATCTTGTAGAATATTATATTCTCTAGAAGTGTCAATTCCTTTTAGCCCCAAGAGTTGTTTAGATTTCTACATCTTTAAGGGTTTTTCCATTAGGAAAAGAAATTGATGAAATTTGATATGATCCTTGGGTTTTTTAGGAATAATGGGCATTATAACTTGATTTATGAAGCACAAAGAAATTTACATGAATAGGAACAATTTATTTGTCTGTAGTTCCCAAACTTTTTGTAGGCAGCTGTATTCTAAAAATCTTCCTTCTAGCATTTCTGATGCCACACAGACAGAATTAGAGCTGCTTCCCAATGACTTCCTCAGTTCTGAAATTATTTCTAAATCCTCAGAAAATCAGCTGAACTCTTTGACCCTCCTATTGTCTGAAGCTACACGGTACTCAGGGTGAGCACAATATTTTCTACTGCCCACTATGTAAACCGAAGTTGTAATTGTTGCTTGTGGTCTCTGAATAGGAAGTGGGTCTTATTGCCCCTACTTTGAACAAAACGGTTGAACTGTCCAAAGCTCAACACCATTAGCATTCTCTTCAGACTTCATTTTTCCATATTGTCAAGCAGATCTCTTTGGAACTGTACAGAATCTCTTAGCTTAGCCAGACAGCACAGGCAATCCCATGTGGCCATCCACTGAAGCCAAGAGAATTACTGCAGGGATGGATCTGGCAGTACAGCATGTTGAACTGAGTTCCCTTAAGCAAGAAATCAGCACAAATGTACAAATCCAACTGTGTCTGAGGGTTCTGTTTCACAGCCATCTGTATAGGCTTCTATTGTTAAACAGAAGTAAACCAAATGCTACACTAAGAAAACCAACAAATGATACTCATTGATTTACACATGAAGGTAAAAAAAAATTAACAATTATGAAAGTTGAAAATAACATGATAAAGATGGTTTGAATTATCACAAAACCCAGAAAACATTATGTTTCAGAAACACACTAAGCATCTACCCTAAGACATGTTGACACTGCAAATTAACACCAGAATCCCAATATGGCATCTTAAGATAATCTGATCTAAAAGATACAGCCAGCTGAAGGCAGTTTGCTGTATGTCAGACAAAACAAAAGAGCTGAAATGTTTCCTCCTTTGTCATGGTACATAAAATCTTGCATCGGTTTTGTAGAAGAAAGAATGTGCTTGATAACTCTTTGTGAAATCAATAAGTAATTGCATGGTGAGACATATTGCTACGGAAATCCACCAAGGTCAAGAACTGAGTAAATTCTAAAAATGTACATGAATACCAAACTACCTGGAGCTGCGATTCTTCACAATAATTCTGGAAGCTTTTTAACAAGTCATACTTCAAAGTTAAGAAAATCTTTTACTGTTAAAGTTTAGAATACAATCCTTCATGGGGAAGGACTGATTCCTCTTGCCAGCAGCAAGTACTTCATTCAAGGACCTCATCTTGCCATAGATGTCAAAAGATACCGACTCAGTCTGATCTTCAGTCTGATGCAGAATAGTATTTTCTACATAGTAGCCTCGGAGCTTCCTGTCATCTCCCTGCTGCTTTGGAGCTGAAGAAAGCAGAGTGGATGCCAATTTCAGTTGTTTTTGCCATTTTGTTTTATCAGTAACAACTACAGAATAAAGAATAAGGCACATAAATAATGACACTAATTTATAGATTTTTTTTTCCTCAACATAGTAACTCAACTATGTTTTAATCTCTGCAGTTAGATTTTTTTTAAAGCAGCTCTGCACAAAAACTTGATCCATCTTCTGTTCTCACTTGTATTTGGGGCCAGCTTCTGACCACTTTTAAGCAGAGAAACACAGTGAGGGTTTAAGGACTAAAGTGGTCTCTGATTCAGACAAGATCGATAATCCCATTAATTAACAACATTATTTTGCCTTTTTAACACTCTTTTAATTGCAAAAAAGGCCACAAATAGAAAATACACGAGCTGTGGAGCAATTGCCACTGCAGAAGTTGTTCCAAGTAGTCACTAACTATTCATACTGTGAAGTCTTCCTGTATCTCCAGTATGCTTTGGCACAAAGCAGTTTCTCTGTAACCTGGAAGCTCCTCCACCCCTGGAGTTGTGTATGAGCAGCAGCTATGACCAGCCAGCTGATGGGCAGTGTTTTGCTGCTGTCCAGGTCAGCAGCTCTTGCCTCTGTACCATCATGGCCCTCACTGTAGAAACCTAGCCAAGTGCCAGCTTTTCCAAGACTCTGGGACCAAGACAAGTTTGGAAATGTGACACGGGTTGAGTGTAGGCACATGAGGAAATGAAACCAGCTTCTTCTGGAGATGAGGGAAGCAAGTTAAAGCTTGGGACCTCAGTATATGATGCATGGACACGGGCACAGAAGTGGCATAAGAGGGCTGGTGTGGAAAGCATGTTTCTTCCTGCACATCCAGGACATCAGTCTGGGGACAAAAGTTTGATGCTTCCAGTTGCACCAAATGCTTGCCCCTATCCCATGGATTAATCCTGAGAGCCCCCGCTCTGTATCAGTCTGTTTTGTTGTCATGGAATGTATGCTAGGATGGATAACAAACAAAGTCTACATCCACGAAGTCAATCACATGCTGAGACCAATCAAACCAGCACTATAATTAAAGAAGGCTCAGAGCCATAACCCCCCACCATAAAACCTGTGATAGAATTAAGTCAAACAATTGAAGCAACAGGGTACTATAAAAAAAGCTCACTGTATAACAACTCAGTTTTAAGAAACCAGATAGGATATGGCACACAACTATTGACTGTAGGGCTTTCCATAAAGCAAATGGCTCTTTAACAGCCCCTGGTTCCCAGCACAGTAAATGCTCTTCTGTGGGTGGGTGTGTCAGCTACACAAGAAATGGTCTTTATGATCCTGTTATAAGAGCAAAAGAAAACACAGTTTTCATCTACTCGAGGTGGATGACAATGTACCTTTTATCACATACCCCAAGATTTTAACCATGGCCCCATCTCTCTCTGTGCCATGTTAGCTAAACAGCTGGAACCAATGATCCTCCCACCAAAGTAACAATTTTACAGTATACAGATCATACTCTAACTCGAGTACATGAGGAAATGGTTCACTAAAGTATGAATGCTATCATCCAGCATTCACTGGAATTAAATATTAGTGTTCCCTCAAGCATTTTCTGGAATTAAATAGTAATGTTTTGACTTTACATGGCAGGGACCAAGTCAAGAAGTTGCAGTTCTAGGTACATGATGGCTGGGAGGACACAAAACTGTCCCAGAATCTGTATTAATAAAGATATAAAATGTTCAAGTACCTTCTAAGAAAGGCTAGTTAGTGGGTACCAGAATGGCTAAGACACATAGGGAGTTACAATTTATTTCAACAGGATAAAAGAAGAGGATTGCCTGTGGCAAAAGTGCTGGCAATACATATAATAAATACATATCTTCTTGGGTCTGGTAGTGTTGGTTTGGGGTTTTTTTGGCTGGGTTTTGTTTGGTTGGTTGGTTGGTTGGTGGGGGGGTTATGTGGTGGGTTTGGGGTTTGGGTTTTTTTTTTTGGTTTTTTTTGGGGTTTTTTGTTTGGTTGGATTTTTGGGTTTTTTGTTTTTTTTTTTTTTTTAAATCAGACAGTACCTGTTAAAAGAACAACAGGCTGCCAATCCCAAGAAGGTAAACTACTCTGAGAAACTCAGCAAGCAGATTATATTGGTCCTTCCTGAAGGCTGGAAATACATTCTCACAGATTAGCTCTGGGTCAAGAACTGATAGTAGGTGACAATGTTACAATAATCCTGAAATCTGAAGTTAAACTGACTTTAGCTATATGTAATACTGTGTGGGAAATTTCAAATTATTTTATCAATAAAATGAAGTGGGGACTACAGACATGTAAGACAACCAATCATACTTATAAGGGCTCCTAAGAATTACAATCAAATTGTAAACAATGAGAACAACATGGTAATATTCAGCAATTTTTCTATAAACACTGCTAATAATCAATAGAAGGTCAATGCAAATGGACAAAATTAAGATACCACTTGTTCCTGATTCTGTATCTTATATGCAACTAGAATTGCTTATACAGCAACCAAAACAACCTCTTAACAAAGGTACTCCTTTATTTAATGCAACTGCATGATGGATGAGAGTTTATGATTATGGCTCCAAAATTAATGAGATGAACATAAACCTGAACTTAGCCAATCGGTGCATGGAACAAGACTTGTGCTGAATATAGCATCTTTCTCTATGATGGCTACAAAAACCACACACCAATAGGATAGAGAAATAAAAGAGGTACCATGCAAACTTTGCTGACTGGAATTGGTGTAGGACCACAAACACTGAATTCATTTAATACAGAAATTCTAGCAAATAAATTCTCAATATTGTAAGAATTGAAAGCTGTGGTAACCAGAAGAACTGCAAGCTGGCTACTGACAGCTTTGCAAACTTCCATACAAGACTGGCAAGGTACCTGGCACTTTTAGTGACACACTAATCTATCACTGTGCTGCCCATTACTAACCTCTGAAACCACACCACAAGAAGCCAGCTGTGCTTTATCTTGTATTCTATTTCAACTAACTAGTATATATTGGGTTACTCAAATTTGGATAGCCATTGAAAATAGTGAAAGACAAATCTTAGAAACTATATTCCTAACTTGGCAAGAGGCAAATTCAATGGAGGATGGCTTAAAACTATTTAATATAATATTGAGGGTTGTATAATGCAGCTACAAAGAAGTTAATATTGCAGTTGTTAGGAATTCGTCAGATGAGTGCTGCTCACATAAAAATCATACCCTTATGCTAATTTGCTGTCATTCCTAAAGTCTTTCATAAAAATAGGTGGATACCTATAGTAGCAGGAGATTGTTTGCATTGGAATACACATGCCATCAATGAACTTAGCAAACACTATCACTTAGCAAACACTGGCTGTCATGCTGAGGATGCACCTGCCTGACCACGCCTTGAGCTTAGAATTGCACAGTATGAAATACTCCTCTGGTATCTGCATCTGGCAGCAGGTCTCCAGTGAGACATGTATATGGCAAGGGGTTTGAATGTGTGTCTGTATCCACCTTTAAAATTATCCACTTCAAAGTTAATGTAAATTTTGGACATGAAAAAATTTGCTGCTATCATATAATATATGTGGTTAACAGATTTACAGGTTGTCTTGTTGACTAGAAAAGTAAAAAAAAGGTCTTATTTTGTATGTTTAAGACACAGTAACATGTGGTATGACCTTTGAGACATAAGATAACTTCCTCAAACAAAATGCCAAGGTTACCTAACATCTGCCCGAAACCGGAAACTTTAGGATGAAAGACAAATAAAAATTGATATATGACAATAATGAACTGATTCAAGCAGTGAAAACCAATTATGTTAAGACTTCTTTGTGGTGGCAAGCAGTACTTCACATCATCAAATTGAGTTGACAGTAATCTAAATGGCAGTTTGTGCTTAGTGTCTTTTTCCAGAAAGAGTATCAGGGTAGATAATGAATATTTGCAAATGACGCCAAATGGAGAAAGCATAATGTAGAGTATTTTTTAGTACAGGTACAAGTGGGAAAAATCAGGCATCCTCCTATGTGTTTAGATTCCAGGCACCACTAGATTTTCCAGCAGCTGGTAAAACTCTGCAAAACTTCACTGAATGCTGGACAATTTGCTTCTCTTAAGTGTTCCACTACAGTATCTCACTCTATCGCAACCACTTAGATCAACCACTTTCCTAACTCACCTCAAGCTTTTCAAAAGCAAAGTAATAAGGTCTTCCTGAAGAATCCCTTTCACCTAAAAATAATTTTGCACCAGTTAAAGAGAAAATAATGTATAATAATACTTGATGTGCTAATTATAACATCTTGTGTTCTTGTGCATTCATTCTTGGCTGACCCAAAAGTCACTTATCAAGTTTATCTGACATCAGCTTTTATAAAAATAGAAAATAAAAACAAACAAGCATCATTTTAGCAACTTTAATAGCTGTGCCAAAATTTAATCATTTGGGCTGAAAATTGCCATGATGATTGTCTACTTTGGCCTGTACAAACTTAATTCAAAACTGCTCATATTATACTCCTATAATAAAAGCTAGCCCATAGAGGAATTAATAATTTCATCTTTCAAACAAGACTTGACCAATTTGCAGCAAATACAGATCAAACACACTCCAAACAAAGAGGCTAAAGCAAAATTCTGAACAGCCACTCACAAAATAGCACCATCCAACCTGACTGCTGAATCAGATAGATCAGACAGAGCACTCCCAAAAAATTGCATATGATTATGTTGTTCCAGACTGTCATATAATGTAAACAACCAAATTTAACTTCAACTCTGACCAGCTTTTTTGTGCTTGCAGTGTAATACCTTTATTTGATTGTGTTTACACACGTACACTTGCATGCACACATAAATCCCACAAATATACAAATCAAATAGAAAGAGTGCATCCAAATGGTGTGAGTTTTAGAAGAAAGCACACATTACCTGTAAAGGAAAAAATCAAACTATTCACCTAATATGAGCAATGTAGCTCCACATTCTGTGATTTGGCAGTACCATTCAGGCTCCATAAGATGGCAGACCTGCATACATTTAACAGATGTTGGTGTAACGACACTGCTGTAAATACATTGTTTTTTAAATAGTTGCTTTAAATTGATGGGGCATGTTTTCACTCAGAATGTTTAGAATGGGATATATTTAGAACTGTAATGAACTCTGCTTACTGCTCCATATTGCCTTTGCCATACACTCTGATGGCTTTGGACACGGCCTACATAAAGCACACATAAAACACTAAAATGTAGCATCATCACTCAGAGCTAATTGATTGGGAATTACCATAACTTGATCAATGCAATTCTTTCTAATAAACATGTAATTGGTTTTTATTCCCGTTGATTCATCCTAGAACTTTCAGCCATTGTAAGCTAACTCTAAGAATATACTGCTCCCCAGAACACACCAAAGCCCTTCAGGTTATCTTTTAAATAGTCTGCTTTACAGGAGACTGTTTGGGGCAACAATGACTTACTTGTTAACCCTGAAATTGGTATATTTATTTCCCATTGAATGATGGGATGATGTCACTTCCAAAAGCTTTTTTCAGGTTCTCTGACACTAATGTACTTCTATTATTTGTACAGTCATTATAGTATTATTATAGTAAATTAATACAACAAATTTGTTTCATGAGTCATATTAGATTGTTCTGGAAGACACTCCAGAACAAGGTGATGCCTTTAGCAATGCTTTATACCAATTTCCTTTCCATTTCTTAAGATGTCAAGCTGGTTTAGACCTAAGATGTTCAAACATGAATTTTTCAAAAGCATTACCATACTTTAAATAACCAGGTAAGAAACAGAATGAATTTGCCGCCTCACTTTTATGTTTCACTTTAGCAAACTTGGACTCATAAACGTTATAATTACACAGACATATAATTTTCCCATAAAGGTTTCATTGCACTTGTTCCACTTGGCTAGGATTACAAGGAAAAGTGGTTTGATTGTTTTTAATATTTTGAAAGAGTTCTTTGGAAAAAAAGACAGCAAGAAGTGTTCATGCCAGCAGGAAAGCAGTTTGTACTCAGCAGGGCTCTGAAAAGGAAATCACGGTAATTTTAAATTAAAAACTGATCTACTTCCAGGTAACCAAATGGAACAAAGAAAACAAAGTACCAAGGAATTTAACTCAAAATCTCTACACTTGCACATCAAGAATGTTATCCTGAAAACTGTAGTTAGGAAGAAAACTTTCACTAAAGTGAAAAAATTGGGCTGTTATGGTCATATGCAAATTCGTAATTTTTTCATATGTAAACATGCTCTTTAATAATTGCTTAGCAGCAAAACCTTATTTGAAACACTGCTCCCTGACACATTCACAGGCTTCTTGCTGACTCACTCTTCAAGAATGGGATTTTGAAAAAGAGCAATGAAAACACTCCAGTAACAGAAATACTGAAGAATTTAGATAATGAGTGCCTGTAACCTACTTCTACCTTTAGAAATTTACTGTAGCAAGCTTCACAGATGTGCCAGGAAGTTTTCGCTGTTTTGAAACCCCCATCTTTTTAAAAGCAGTCCTGTAAGCTTCTTACTGGTGCAGAGACGACTTTCTTTGCTTCTGGTTTATCTATGCTTATTTCAATTAGAGACATACAAAAACCCCCACACAAGTGGTTATGGTATCTCTGCACGCCTTATGCAACCGGGCTCTAATGTGTTTAGACCAGGCTCATGGGGGCTTCCAGCCCCACATGGATGCTGACCAACCTCGCGTGCCTCGGCACGGCTTCGCAGTTTGGGGCCAATTTTGCAGAAGCATCTCTTTTGTGTTCAAGGATTTTGCAGCGTTTCAGCAAGATATTTCAGCGATCAGTCATCACTCCGCCGTGCATATCCTCCCCCAGCTGCCACTCAAGCTGTCACTTGGAGCAGCAGGCCAGAAGACGCTTCTCACACGGACAGTGGAAGGACAGCATAAACAGGTTTGTTGTGCCACATTCTGCACCTCTGGCCCCCTGAGTTGTGGAAAAGGGTTGAGAAAAGAGGCTTTGTCTTTCTGTTTCTTTCTTTACGTAGAAACCCTGCTTTAAAGAGGTCACTGACTGAGGAACAGCTTCTTCCTGCCAGCTCTGGCTCATGAGCCAAGCAATTGCTATTGCTGCAAGTTGCAGCGGTACGAAGAGGCGGGAAATCTTCCGCTGGGACTGCTGATGCAGCCGGGAAGGGCCGAGAGCGCCCGGAGCTGGCCGGTGCTGCGGACAGCGCCTGCTGCAGGCGGCCATTCCCGGCGGGGCCGCGGCCGCCCCCCGGCAGAGCTCTGGCACGCGCACCCCAGCATCCTCGCTTGACGCATTGCAGGTACTGCGCGACCAATCAGAGGCCTTGACTCTTACCAGATAACCATTGCGGAGTCCCGTTAGCCAATCAGGCGCTCCTTGACAAAGTGCTGCTTTTGCACCGCTTCCGTCGGGAGCCGCCGTGCCAGGCAGCGGTAACCTTCCGCGAGAGCATATAGGTCCCGGCGCCGGCCAGCGGCTCGCTGGCGGGACCTGCCCGCCGAGGGACGGAGGGAGCCGAGATCAGAGCGGCCGCCCCAGCGCTGCCTCCACCTCGCTGGCACTGCAGGGCCTGGCAGCGCGTGGGGGGCAGCCGCCATCCCCCGGGCAGCGAACGGCCGCCGAGTCCGGCACAGAGCCCTCCCGCTGCGGCCCCGTTGCCTACGGGAAAGCGGGGCGGGGGGAAACAGGGTCCTTCGGGAGGCCACAGACGGCTGTGGGAAAGCCAAGCGGTTTGTGCTGTGTCGCCCGGGCCCTCGCTGGTGGGTGTAATGTTAATCGCTATTGGCAGTTCCTGAGTGGAGAGGGGGAGAATCACCAGCGCCGAGCCGAGCCAAAGCCTCGGTTCAGCCGCATTCCAAAGTGCCTCCAGAGGAGCTGCAGAGCTGCCTATGCCAAGCTGGCAAAGGGCATCTGCGAGAGGCACAGCTGAGAGCCCTGAAGTGGCTCTCGGTTGATTGCGGATGCCGCCACCGCTCCTTCGGGAGCGCCGGTAGGAGCCGCAGTGCTGAGCGGCTCCGGGGAGAGGTGCCAGGGGCCGGGCACGAGGGAAGCCCGGTGTCTCACCAAATAGCCTGGATCGTCTGTGGCAAGCTGAAGTTCCCAGCATATGGACAGCTATTCCTCTATATGCTTCCAAACACCTACTATAGGTGTACCTGCTTAAAAATCCACCTCCTTCCCCATACCCGCTGACCACTCAAGTGCAAGTTCAGGTGTAGCTGTGGTTTCATGCCGACACAATTCTGCCATGCGAGATCGCTCTCTAAAGGATGTTCCCTGGCCCCACTGCTGACTGAGGGTTTGCTGCAAGGATCTCAGGACAGACAAAATTCTAGCCATAACATTTTTTTTTCAAGAATTAAGCTAGACATGCACCCATGGACCCATCACAGAACAGTTCATTTTTTTTGCACAAGCTTGTGGGCCATCAGTGCATCCTAAGAGAACAAGAGGAGACAAACTAAAGAAAGACGTGGGAGGAGGAGTAGGAAGATACCTATGTTTAAGTGATTTAACCTCATAATATTAACAAAATAGCCTATTTTGAGTCTTCTGCTTTTTGCTTATTTAATGCTGAATATCTTGTTTCAGTTATATTTTAGTTGAGTGGATTGGTGCTCCATAAGCCCCTAAAATAGAATATGGAGATAGAAACAGCAGAAGCAGAATGGTTGCCAAAGTGAAATGATCTGGAGTGCTGAGCACTGCATCAGCCCACACACAGGCCCACCCCGAGGATAGTGATGCAGAGAAGTCTTAGATGGTGCTCCCTGCTTGGAAAAATGATGTCAGTATTGGCAGACCCAAAACTAAACCAAAGGCTAACCAAAATAAACTCATTAAATGTACGTCCCTTCTATATAGCATAAAACCCCCCCATTCTCGGTGCAGTGCACCTTTGTGTTAGGCTTGTGCTCTTTAATAGCGCTGCTGACAGCTTCACAGCCGGCACATAACAGTGCACTTACTAAATATAAGTACTTCATTAGCATCTAGAATACTTCTGCTACCACAAAAATAACAACAAATAGCCATACTGTGGGGAAGGTCAATGCTGCTTGCCAGGAAAGGTGTGCACAGAGCGCTACATGCCTGGGACAGACTGGATTTTAGGCACATTTTTTATTTCACAGAAGCTGATAGCCTCAGAATAAAGCAGGCACAACAGAGGTTTAATTAGGTAGCTGATGTGAGCTGTACCCTCACAAAAATGTGGGAAGAATATGAAGCCCCATGGGACAGCTCTACTTTTTAAATTTACAGAAAAAAAAAGGCTTTTCTTGGTCAATTTCTGGAGTTTCAACAATGATGGGAGTTACTTTAGGATAGAGATGTGTACTCAGAGGATTAGACATTTTAAGAGTCCGAGCTTCACATGAGCTAGTGTCCCCAAAACTAAAAACCTAAAGGTCTACACAAAGAACTGGATCAAAGAGAAACCTTGAGGGGGATATCAGAACCTACATTCTGGAGGCATCAGATATTCCTGTTCACCAAAAGACTTTAAAAGAGATGAGCCCTCAGGAGAGGGCTTCCTAGGTACTGCCATGCAATGTTCCCAGGGGAGAGGCAGTCTATTGGCTCTCTGACAATATGTTAAAGAGATTGGAATTTATAGTTTTATACTAGAAATTAATCTTCTCCTCAAGGTTGTTGAAAAACGTAGGGTTTTTCTCTCCCCAGATGTGTTGATTAGTTAGAGGAGTTATTTCATTATGAGGTGGGCTTATTACTGGTACATTCACAAACAAAATAGCTATTCAAGAAGTGCAATGATTCCATAGTTTTCTTCCTGTATGTAAGACAAAGGAAGAAGTGTCATTTGGCAATGATGCTGGCTTCCATCTGTAATTTGGGATGTATCTATACTTCCCACCTCAGGCCAGCTTTGCAGTATGGCAGATTAGAATGCTGGATGTGTCTTGGATGACAGTATTTGACATCCATTATTAACTTAGGTGGTTTTGATCTTGAAGCTTCTTATCCTCAGGTAAGATTCTATTCCAAACTTATTGAAACACCTCAATTCAAGTGTGTGAGGGAAAGGAAGAGAAGAATAAATCCCTAAGTCATGCAAATTAACATGGATTTATTGACTTCAGGGCATGTTTACATTGCTGAAAATCTGTACCAGAAATTTTGATTCTGATTTAAAATTATGATTGCCCTTGAACTGTATATATGGAGTTGTTGAATTTTTTATCATTAGCTGTAGCATGAAGACTTATGGCAGCTCCACCTGACCCAAAGAAATTTCATTTAACATAGACCTACAACAAAATTACCATTTGGAGTTAAGTAAAGGAGGCTTGGCCATTGAAGGAGGTATCTGTGGATTTTAAATACCTGTCTGCCTATATAATATATATTCTTATATTTATTAAGTTTATCTGGAACTTTTATTGCAAAATTGATATCCCAATTTGCCCCACTGGAGTATTCAAATGAAAATCAATTACTCATGGTCAAAGGGGAGGTATAAATAAGCAAACAGTTCATTTAATAATTTCCATCATGTAAAAAAGCAATCCTAAATATCTGTGAAGATTTTTTTCCTATGTTAAGCAGGACAAACTGACTTGAGGAACAACATTACTGGGGATGAACAAAATTATTTCCAGCCTTTCCATAGCACTTAAATTCTGAAGGATATTTGTTTACCATTGTTTATTGTACCATTATAAGCTATATAATAGTTCAAAATCTGTAGCTAATGGCAACAGCTGTTCATCTTTTATCAATTCTAATGCAGAAATTTAATATATAAAATTAAACTAGTTTTTGGCCCACTCATTTTTCCAGTGTATTCTTAAGAAATAAAATGCAAACTCAAGACATTCCTAGTAAGAGGAATCTGACAAAAAATTGCTTGTTTGTTACATTATATCACTTAAAAATTTGAGGAATCCATCTGCTGAAATTAAAACCAGAGTTTTTCCTATCATTCCTGTGAGTATTGTTCTATACAGAATATTTAAAAATATATCTATGGTAAAAATATATTACTTTCCTTTGACAGATGTATTACCTGGTTTCACCATCAGGGAATATAGTTCTTATACATGTATCTATTGCTGAAAAAACCAAGACCTTGGTATGCTTGACAACGTTATGTAAAAATACATAATACTTAGCAAACACATAATACATAAATATCCTTTCCTTATCTGCATTTGATTCCTGAAAAATAGTGGATACAATTTGGCTTTTGTCTGTAAAAACACTAACGGTAACAAAACACAGAAAAATGGAGCGAGTAAATTGTTTATATCATGAATCATCCAATGTTTACCTTTCTATGAAACTGGCAATTGCAAAAACTGAGAAGGAAAATCCTGTTTTCACATATTCCAATGTCTCTAGGGAACTCTTCATAGGACTGTGAAGAAAGCTTGGGGGTTTTAAGACTGGAAAAGTTTTGGGTTTTTTTTCATTTGTTTTATGTTGCAAGTGTTTAAAAAAAAAAGTAGGGAAAAAACCATTGGTTTAAAAGAATTGTTTTATGATGTTTAACCTGCAAGATATACAAGTGAGACTATATGTGGATGCAGGTCTGTAATTGCCATATTTCCAAGTCTTTTTAACACAGGATCTTGAAGGTTCCCAGCTCAAACTACTCTAAGTTTAAAACATGAAACTTCTCAAATTATTGGGTCTCAAGGATGCCATTTTACATAGGTACATGAAAAGGGACCCACTAATTTAATTACCGTGTATAAATAATTTAATTCTAACTAATGGTTAAATTAGTTTCATATAAACATCTAAAACTTTACAAGACAAAGGCACTCAACATAGATAACAATCACTGATTATTCAATTACATAGATGGCCTTCGAACAATAAATGCTCAGTGAAAATCCATAATTATATGTGATTATTTGTGCACACCAGTGGGAATGAAGAAAACGTAAATAAAATCACAAGCACATAAAAGATTGAGGAATTTGGGTTTTTTTTAAAATCTCTCTCAGAAAACAAAGTTACCTACAGGAATATGTATGTACCCATTTAAAAATGCTCCAAGATCTGGGACTTTAAATGTTAACATGAAAGCAACTTTTATTTTCACCTCTTGTAAAAATAAATTCTGTTCTAGCTTTTTATTTCAATGGAGTTCCACCCACTTATTTGCAATCTTAGTGATGCTTATAGTTTATAAAGATACTTGCTTAGGTTTTCACAGCTGCCAATGGCATTTAGAATCATTAATTTTTGTGGAAATAGGTCTCCCCAAAAACATTGCCTATATGAAGAGAATTTTGTAGACAGTGTAAAAAATCGATATACCAACAGAGTTCCTGTTGACTTGAAAAACAGTACAACAAATTTAGTTTGGGTAGTTAACACATATAACTGGCAATATTATACCCATGAAAACTAATCATTAATTTTTTCCAGTTGCACAGATGTTGCATGCACATATATACTTGATTTTGGCTTCTTGTACTTCTATCTTATTATAAACTGGTTATCTATGCTTATTGCCATAATATCAGCCTCCCAGCTGTGCATTAAATGATATGACAAACTTCTGCCCATCTGTTCTCACACCCGTTCTCTCAGGACAGATGCCTGTAGAATATTTTAATTTATTTTTCGGGTTTATTTAACTAATGTAAATATAATATAAGAAAACAGTTGATACGTGTGAGGCCATGTTCTTTGGTGCCCATGTTAACAAACAGCCAAGGCTGGAAAGCACACCTTGTACGTAAGTAGTAAGGTCTATTATTTTGTTAGGTTCTCAACAGAATTCTTCTGTATATCTTAGGCTGCTCCTAAGGAATGGACATGTTAAGTCTCTGCTGAAACAAAGATCAACTGTAAAACTGTAATCTTACTTTCACAGCAAGGCAAAATTTAGGAATGTAATACTAGGTAGAATGGTTGCAAATCTTCCATTGCAACCATTTAATTAATTTCATAAACAAATTTATATAATTATATTTTCTTACTATTATAATTCAAACACAAGAACAGTAAATTTACCCAGTCAAAATTCATTTTAATAGCTATTGCATACCTCTCTGTTCATAGAAAAGCTCTGTGGTAATGGGATGGCCAAGTTCTCTGGTGTCAGGCACAAACACTAAGTATTTCCATGGCCCAGTCCAGCTCCCACTGAGATTCAGGAGATTTTGAATGAGGCTGCAGAAGGTCCTGGCAAATCATTTGACATTGTATATCATTGGAATGACAGGGGCATTTCTTGCCTGGCCACAACTGAATGTAAATTTTAAGAGAACAAAGAATACTGATCAAGGTCTAGCTGTACGATTGAGTGAAAGCAAATTTTCAAGGAGCAGAGAGATGCGAATTTAGATGATTTTTAATTTACATTAAATAAGCAGCAGAAGATTAGTATTCTGTTTTGTTTGCATTTAGTGTTGCCATATGTCAAATTAGGAAAAAAAAATCCCCTTAGTCAGAATGGTATTTTGGAACATGAGCTGTGAAATATTTTCAAATACAGAATGATGCAATTTAAATAGAAACTACTGCAGAACTCAAATGTGGCATCTTACTTGATTATCCTGATTTTTTTTAAAATAAAGCAAGATAACTGTATTCCAAACTACTTTAAAAGTAACTTGATTTCCAAATTTCATTTTCAATATAAATGAATTATTAACATGAACCATCAAGAGTTAGGAAAAGTAGACACAAAAGGTTAAAGAAAAAAAAAAGAAATAGGAATAAATGCCCCACAATCCTTCTGCTCAAAGGCCCTATAATCTTTGGCAAGATTCATTGAATGTTACTGAGTGGCTTTCTACTTCACATTTCCAAGTTTCATCATGTATGTCCAAATGCTGTAATGCTGATAGTTTGTAAGAGAATCTACATAAATTTTAATTACTTGTCTTACAGTCTCTCCTCAACAGATAAATCTAATCACTTTTTAACAAGTGAAGGTTTGGATCAATGGAACAACATATTACATGTGCTTAAATTTAACTTTAAGGAGATTGAAGTAAAGCACCCACATTCTAAACTGTCACATTTAAATGTTGGTAAGATTCTTCTTCCGATAATATCTTTTCTTTGGAAGATAACTGTACAAATTTATTAGCCCAGTATTTATGTAGAATTCAGTGTTTTAAGAATAAGATCTTCACCTGTGTAAGACCAGCACAATAAGCTGAACAACTTGTACATGAACATTGTTCTTCGCATATCCCTGTGAGTCTCAGAGAGTTCCAAGATTCATTTATCCAAGCAAACACTCTTGTGGATAAGCTTATGCCAATCAAACATTGCGCCATACTGCTTAGAAAGGCATAAAACTTGGAAAAGTAGGAGCCTAAAATTGCTGGTCTGGTTTGAAAATGAAAGATAATTATTTGCATGTTCTTCCACAG